>OY821520.1:5507812-6060312 GCA_963682025.1 Cordilura impudica
GTATGCTGTCGAGAAGTTTTATGTGTGTGATTCAAGCGGAAATTTCGGACGTCTTTATTTCTAGCCTCAAGTGCTTCTTCCAACATCATGCCAATTGGTAGCACAACATTATTTATAATTTCTGCTATATGAATTAAAATTTTGTGAATAGAACTAGGCGTGTAAAACCATGGATATTCATTAACATATATTTGAGCTGTTGCAAATGCATATTGCCGAAAAGCATCTGGATTAACATAGTATCCACAAGCCATAGCACGCAAAATTACGCTTAATCTTATAATAATATCTTCACTAACACCTGTTATTTGGGCAGCCAAATTGGGTTGTTGAAAGAACCTTCTAGCTGTGTTGCCATTATTTGTATTGCCACAACCAGCCATTGGTATATCCACAAGTAACGCCATTTTCTTTCTTAGCTCGTTTTGTATGTCTACTTTCCTTTCTTCAACTATAGCTATATCGGAACCACGAATCTGCCACTTTTTAATGGGAAGCCTGTATGAAATATGAATGACACACTCAAACCATACTGGAAAAAATTTTCATTTACTGGTAGCTTTTGGATCACATTCAGATCGTTCATCATTTTCCGTGTAGCTTTACAAATTCCGCACGTTTGTGATGATGTTTCCACAATAGTACTAAACACTTTTCCATCTATCATTGTCATAGAGAACTGATGATGAACTTGGATTGTGCTTGCACTTGTTGGTCTAATATTTGACATTTGAGTTTCAACACTCTCAACCTCGATATTGACCACGTTGGATGTTTCCTTCTGACAACTAATTTTGATTGGTCTGCAGAAGCGAGTTGAAGAAGGTCGCGAATTTTTCCAAATAATGTTGGATCCGAATTGCACTTGCAAACCGTAAACATATGCTCATCGATCATATTCTTTTCAGGATCACTATATCGTTGCCGGTAGGTAGAATGTCCACTACTGCCATCACATCCCCTTTTATAACTTGCAACTAATTTTTCATTTCCATTGGTACAGAATTTTTAAAATAAATCAGGGTGTGCTGCAATTATCCTAGCAACAGTGTGGTCCACCAAGCTCTGAAGGGGCACTTCAGCAGACGAATCTGTCACCAATAATCCACTAGGATAGCACATTTGCTTAGCTAGTCTCAAAACATCATAGCTTGGGTAAATGTTGGCACTTCGATCTTTGGAACCAGCCTGCATTAATTTGTACGAGTGTTTCGTATAACCTGCATCAATATGAAGAGCCAAGGCCTCTTCTGGAGTATATTTAACAGGTAGTAGGCTCTCAGATTCAATACTTTTTTTAATTTTTGCAGCCATGACATCATTTGAATCCAACAAATTACCTTCGATGCAGTTCTTTTTCCAGTCCTGTAAAGACTAGATCGAGTTGCCGCAATTAGCTCGCTGCATGAAGATTCATTTATTAATAACGAAACTTTATGGACTTGACTTTTTACACTACAAGCTGAAAACTCCTTTACCGGTTATCCAATTGGTGCAGAAGTTGTTGGAGCAATTAACTCAAGGTCTACTTCTAACCATTCCTTGTTTCTTTTTTCACAATATGGTAATCTTCTATTGCAATCTTTCCATTTTTCCACTAACTTGACAATAGAAATTCTTAATTTTCTACCCATTTCACGGCACTGTTCTTCGTTATGATTATTTTTATCAATTATATTATGGAATATGTGGTTTTCTATTGCCAAAAATTTTTTAGACGGAACAGCTTCTTTATGCCATATTAAAAAAAGTTCTCTTTTTGAGACTGACATCGTACCTACAAAATGGAATAAACATGAGAGTCGCAAAAAGTGGTAAAAGATTTTGACCGTTTTACATTCACAAGAAACAGTACAAACAAAATAAATAAGATTTGGAGCGGTCACTTTTGGACAACAAAAGGTCTCCTCTTCAGAATTTCACTAAATGACATTCAACGGAGGACACATCGAAGGCTATTTTGTAACAAAAATATATAAAACACAAGCCACAAACAATTTTTTTTTAATAAATACATACCACAAACTTAAAAAAAACACTTTACTTGGCAAATATGAAAATAATTTTTTTGTTTACAAAGCTCGTTTTGCACTATGTGAAATGGCGGGAAAATTTATTACAGCACCTGTTGAAACATATGTTATGTTTGAAAGCTCACAGCTGTTCGAATATATAAGTTAGAGGAAAACAAAAGTTATCGATAAACTCAGTGGGATATTGGTTATCGAAAACACAAAAAAAAAATTCGCAATTACAGATTTCAAATTTTAATTAAACGACGCTAGATTGACCGTTTCACCCACTGTGCCTCGTGGGCTTAAGAGATGGGAGCCCTAGTATGGATGTTTAGCATCGAAATTGCTGGGGGTAAGGAATTTTTCTGCCAGTTCTTTAAAGATATCGCTAAATTGAGCTGATGTTATTGCAAATCCTGGCGGACAATTGAGAGCTGATAAGGAGATATTGCTAATATTAAAGCCACGCATACTGAAGTTTACTGCAAGTAGTTTTTCGAATATTCTTCGATATTATAGTTATTTAGCTGCAAATTTATCAAAAGGTAGAATATTCGATTTTGAAACATTTTGTAACAAACATTTTTAACAAAAGCCTCGCCTTTCAATTGACAATACAGAACATATTAATAGTAGTAATAATTGTTTTAATAAACACCTCAGGTGGTCTTAAAATTTTCAAATTTTCACTCTTAGTGAATGCAATGCGTATAATAATTTATCTTACACTAATTTTGTTCTAACCTTATGTACCTACTTGTTTTTATCAGTTCACATTTGCTATTAGTAGAAGTAATTGTCTAGATCAATATCACAATACTTAGTAATGCTCAAACTCACTGTAGTATAATTAGCACAGAACTTTTGAACTTTAGAAAACAATATTGCAACGAAACTAATTTGAAACAACATTTAAGCTAACAATAATACCGAACTTCTTAAGAGTTTAGTTAAAACTTTTGCAAGTAATTAATCGCACACAAGTCAATGAGTTGCTTAATCGTTATCAGTGTATATGTTACCTTTAATTAAATAACGTTCTCTTTCCACATGTAAGTCTCTAGAACTCTGAAATGTATTTTGTAAAACCACTAAGAAATCACATTGAATTATATTTGATATATTTTTATTACTGATGATGAAATTGGAGATGATACTAGGGGTAGCGCAACAACAGACGTAAAATTATGGCTACATCCATCAATGTTTGTTATCAGCAGTTGCTATTTACGATGCGTTCTACTTCTTTGTTTTATTATTATTACTACAATATTTTTTATTTTTACAACATGTTTCTTTTCTTCTAATTACGTCGACTACTGTTCATAAAGTAATTTTTCAAAAATTTTATTAATTATTGACAACATAGCTATTGGTCGAAACTCCTCTATAAGTGGAGCATTACATTATTTTAGTATTGGAATTATTTTGAATATTTTCTAATCATTTGGATATACGGAGCTATTAACTACATTATTAAGAACTCTTAATAGAAATGGAGAAATAATATTTTTGCATACTTTCAGTAGCTTTGGCGAAATTCCATCATACCCACATCCTTTAGCTACATCCAGTTCCGGAATTTTTTCAGATTGTTTTATATCTGAAGTACCAGTGAAACTAAAAGAACTTTGACATTGACTTAAAGTTCTAAGACTATTACACGACTCACCCCTTGAGCAAACAATTTGTTCTTTTACATTTTTAGGGATCTCAAGATAATGCTGGTTAAATATATTACTTTTACTTTTATTATCCGTCAGCACCTTATATTCTTATTTGATTTTCCACTTTTCTACCAAGATTTTCGTTCAAAAGCTTCCAACATTTTTTTGGTTCGTGCTGGATTTGATTTACATCGTTATAATAATAATTGTTTTTAGATTCCTCGCATGCTTTCTTGATGATCTTACTGATTCTTTTTAATTTACTTTTACTATCACAATTAAGATTCTTTCTTAGATTTAATACATTTTTCTTATACCGTACAAGGGCCTGTAAATTAGTATTAGCCCATGGGGTTAGCTGATTTTTTAACAGTTTTTTCTTTCTTTTTCTCACGGTGCAATTTCGAGTAGCATTTGAAATAGGTTGTATGATCTGTGAAAAGTCAATAGATGCATCACCAGTTTCTTGAAACGTTAGTAAATAATTTGTAAGACTCTCTTTAGAACAATCATAATCACCACTTCGATATATAGTTTCCACATATTCAGAACTAACAATACTGCTTTTTAACATACAAGATGTCATGTTGTGATCTGTTAAGCTACAATCAATAGTATTTAAAAAAAAAGTTCCTCTGGAATGTGTTACTGTACACATTATCGATACATGTTGCCGACCAAGGACGTGTTATTAATATATGACGGTTTTCATAATTTAAGCTTGATAAAATATTCATCAAATCTGCTGGTAATGAGCCATTTAAGAAATCAAGATTAGAATCTTCTATGATTATATTAGGAAATCGACCATGGGTAGCAAGTAAATTTTCAAAAAAAAAACTCGAGAATTTCATAATATTGCATTTTTGTGATCGGTAAAAAGATGTAATTTTTAAGCATTTGCCGTTTATCTTATGATTTTGTAGTGATATTGTTATTGTTTCAATAAAATCATTTCTCTGACAAGCTTCAACATCACACTGAAAGCTATTTTGTATGCAAACTGATGTATCTCCGTACCCATCAGATCTACATCCATGCGCACCATTGTATCCGGGAATGTTATAGATCTTCACTAAATCTGAATTAAACAAAGTCTCCTGTACAGCACTTGGTATTTTTAGGAGTTCCAAAATTATGGATTTAAATAGATTAATCAGTCAGTCAGTCAGTGAGTCAGGGATATTTAAATATATTTAAGATTATTTAATATCTCAAGCAATTAATTTAAAATTTTAAAATTTTTAATTTTTTGTTTTTTATATTTAATATTTTAATTTTTCCTTTTTCGTTTTTAATTTTTATTTATATTTTTTTATTTTTCTTTTTTCATTTTTTATTTGTATTTTTTGTTTTTTTTTTTTTAATTTTAGTTCTCATATTTTATTTCTAATTTTTTATTTTTCACTTTTCGTTTTTCATTTTTTATATATATGTTTCATTTAAAAATTTTTTTTATTTTACATTTCTTATTTTTCATTTTAATTTTTAATTTTTCATATTTATTTTTCGTTTTTTATTTTTCATTTTATTTTTAATTTTTTATTTTTAATTTTTTATTTTTTTCTAATTTTGTTTTAATATTCACTTTTCATATTATATTTTTTATTTTTTATTTTTCGTTTTTCATTTTTTGGTTTTTTATTATATATTTTTTATTTTTCATTTTATGTTTTTTGTTTTTCATTTCTTATTTTTCATTATTTATTTTTCATTATTCATATATCATTTTTAATTTTTCATTTCTCATTTCTCATATTTCATTTTTTATTTTTCGTTTTTAATTTTTTGTTCTTTATTTTTCATTTTTAATTTTTCATTTTTTATTTTTCATTTTTCATTTTTCATTTTTCATTTTTCATTTTTCATTTTTCATTTTTCATTTTTCATTTTTCATTTTTCATTTTTCATTTTTCATTTTTCATTTTTCATTTTTCATTTTTCATTTTTCATTTTTCATTTTTCATTTTTCATTTTTCATTTTTCATTTTTCATTTTTAATTTTTCAATTTTAATTTTTCATTTTTCGTTTTTTACTTTTCATTTTTTATTTTTTATTTTTCATTTCTAATTTTTCATTTCTCATTTCTTATTTTTCATTTTTCATTTTTCACTTTTCATTTTTCATTTTTCATTTTTATTTTTAATTTTTTATTTTTCATTTTTTGGTTTTCATTTTATATTTTTTATTTTTCATTTTTTGTTTTTGTTTTTCATTTTTCATTTTACATTTTGGACTTCTAATTTTTCATTATTTATTTTTCATTATTCATTTATCATTTTTTATTTTTCATTTCTCATATTTCATTTTTTATATTTCGTTTTTCATTTTTTGTTTTTTATTTTTCATTTTTCATTTTTCAATTTTTAATTTTCAATTTTTAATTTTCATGTTTCATTTTTCATTTTTTATTTTCCATTTTCAAACAGTTTATTACATATCATTATTAAATCACCAATACAATAATAAGTCACACCGATTTTGTCTTACGGCTCACATGTTACGCTGTTTTTGTGATTACCCCCCAGCGAGTATAGACTGCTGAGAAATTTTGTGCTGCTATAATATTGCACCAGTGTGTAAACATTGTCATCTTTTTCGTGATTACGATGACTCATTATTACAATTGTATTATCTTGGACATTTATAGGTTAATACAGAAATCATCCACATTACTTGGGTACATTTATTATAGTTTACTTATTTTTTGTATTTTGTATTCAATTAAATAAAAAAAGAGCTGCGATGTAAACATCATGGTTATATTCCTTTTGTTAAGGCCAACTTTCATAAAAATATTAAGCATATATTAATTATATATCTAAGTGTTTGAAGTATTAATGATGTTACAATTTTTTTTTAAAAAAGTACAGTTTCACATTTTTTAATTGAAGCCATTTCAATTACCAATGATAGTTTTGAAGGACCTAAAAAGAAACAAAGATTTAGTTTTTAGATAACTGGGCTAAATAACATGTAGGAATTGCAGCACAAAAATGAAACTTTAATTCGCTCAAAAGTGACATTTTAGTAATTTTCTAGACTTCCTTCTAACCATGCTAATTTTTGTAGCACGTATACCCGCGCGCGGTCTAACAGACCGAAAGTTTTAATTAATTTTCACTAATTTTATTAATTTTCATTCTTTTACAAATTAGCCACCAAATCGAAAGGTTTTTCTTAAATACTACAAAAATCAAACAAAAATATTTTTTTTTTCTTCAAAAAATAAAATTTAACTTTTACAAACTTAAAACACTTCTTGTGCAATACATAAATCATATGTTGACTTAGTTTTCAGCCTTAGAACTAAAATAAGGACATACTCGCCTCGGTCTCACTGTCCGAATTTTGACTAAATACACAACGCGTACGTATCGTACAAATACGTGGCATACACTAAAATAAAGCTTGTAGAAAATCCGGCAGCTAACAGAAAACTCAAGTTGCTATCGTTTCTGGAAAAGAAGATATGTATAAAAAAGCGTTTTGTCGGTCTCACAGACCAACGCGCGGGTATAGTTATCCTTTTTGCATTCCTATGTTTAATTACATAAACTTTATTACCGAACAAATATTTATTTATTTATAGTATTATTTTGGCAAACTTTTGTTTGTCAACAAACAACTTAATTTAACAACATACTTTCAGAAAGTTAACAACCACATATCAAGTGAACTCAAGTTACCTACGTATAAATGTCAGACATTTGAGACAAATTAAAAAAGTTCGATGTATTTCTATGAATGACAAAAATCTTACCAAATTCATTTCCATATTGTTTGCTTGATTTTATGCTATATTCTGTAAAAATTAAAACCTAAGGTGATGGAGATTTCCCTAGAGTATGTGAATTTATTATTAAATATACGAGTTAAAGTAAAAATCATGAATTTATCTACATTCTTTAACGAACAAACAAAATTAAAACACCCGTGAGGGAATCGTACAAAGCAATGTACAACAATTCAAAGTACGGTTGATTGTTGACTTAAAAAAAAAAAAATTTGTAGTTAAAATAGAAAAATGATTTAATTTTATTCAGCAATGAAACTTTAAAGCATATATAGCCATGCCAAGTGAAAGTGATGAGATATTTTTTTTTTTTTTTGAAATGTAAATGTACCTGTAACAGTTAAGCGCATTATATCTCAAGCCTTATTTATAAGTATATAACAACTCCTGACAACTCTACCGACACGCAAAAAATACACCGCGGTGCGCCGGTACGACCAACTTTTGTATTCA
Organism: Cordilura impudica; assembly: GCA_963682025.1. Taxonomy (NCBI): domain Eukaryota; kingdom Metazoa; phylum Arthropoda; class Insecta; order Diptera; family Scathophagidae; genus Cordilura; species Cordilura impudica. Next base: position 5,515,745 of record OY821520.1, read on the forward strand.
TAACACTCAGACGGACGGACAGATATCGTTTAATCGACTCAGAAAGTGTTTTTTAGTCGATCTGTATAATAAAAGATGGATAAAGGTCCAATATTTTTGACAGTTACAAACATCACCTCAAACTTAATATATCCTAACCACATAGTGTACAACTTTTGTATTCATAAATTTTGCAGAAAATATCTAACCTTGGGTCAGAAAAATTGTTCTGGTGCACACGGGCGGAAACTAGTGTGTGTATAATGGGGTATAGTAGTATCGGGGAGGGGTCGGACTATAGAAGAGTGCAAGATTTTTTCTGACTGCTTTTGACTGGCAGGAGTTATGCTCTATTAAGTAGGAGATTTTCGGAAAATTTTGACCTTTTTTAAAATTTTTTTTTTTAATTTCGGAATAACTCAGTGATTTTACATTCTTAACATTAATAGTATGGAAGCCACAAAATTATACAAAATTTATTTCACTTCAAAATCTTTTAAATCAGAAAAGTTACAATCATTCAAAACTAAAAATTTACAAAGAAATTTTTAATTTAGCAAAATACATTTCCGAAGACCCTGTTCGCTGTGATATAGTTGAGATAGAGTCGCAATTTTTTGGCTCCCGAGGTTAACTAGTATTTGCTTTCAAATGAATGACATAACTTTAAAATCGGTAACAAAAAAATAAATGATTTTTGGCCGCCTTCTCAAAATATTGTCCACTGTGCGACGTATGTTTCCGTTTAAAAAATAGTCTGCAGCTGTGATTAAAAGCCAGTTGGAAAAATCAGTGTAAGTTTTAAGTTTAAAATTCAAGTTATTACTTTACAAAATGAGCTACATGTATTCAGGCGAGAATTGGGATAATATTTTTTAAACCCTTTCTTTTAACTCATACTCTCTGTCTGTCTGTCTGTCTGTCTATCTGTCTGCCATGGGTGGGCCCCATTCCCCTTATCCAATTGATTTGAAACTTGGCCCATAGTGTTGTCGTGACTACAGATTAATTTTGCGGTAGTCATGCATAGTCACGCGTGGTTACGCACAGTCACGGAGTGATCTAAATGTCATTTCCCCTCATCCGATCGATCTCAAACTTGGTCCATACACTTGCTGTGAAAAAAGATTACTTCGACATAGTCACGCGTAGTCACGCATAATCACGCTCAGTCACGGAGAGATTTAAAACCCATATTCCTTTATCCGATTGATCTAAAAGTTGGTCGATAGACTTGCTGTGAAAAAAGAATAACTTTGAAATAGTCACGCACAGTCATGGAGAGACTAAAACCCCATTTCCCCTCATCCGTTGGATCTGAAACTTTGTTCATAGACTTGTTGTGGCCAAAGATTAATTTTGATATAGTCGAACACAGTCACGCACAGTCACGGAGATATTCACAACTCATATGCACAAGGATATTTCTTTCCTTATTTCTTTCTTTATTTTAATAAAAACTTTGTTTTTATGGGTTAGATTATTTACTTATAACTTTAATTCTGAAGCTGAATTTTTGATATGCTATCAAATTGGCACAAATTATCACATTGAAAAGCATTTTAAGACATTTAATTTCAGATAAAATTTTTTCTTCTTTTTTCAGTTTAAAAAAAAAATATTTTCTTTAAATGTATTTGTGTTTGCAATTCCACAAGAAACCCCTGGGCATGTCTGCTCTAATATATTCAAAATTTTTATTACATCCCAAAGTTTCTTTTGGTTTGATGGTATGCGTTTTTCTTAGCAATCTTTATTAATTAATTTATTCATAACGACTACTTATTGTGTAGAAACACTTCAATGTAGTGAAAGTTTGCACTCATATTCCGGTCACTTTTTCCGGCATAGAAAACTACTTCAGTTATCTACGGCTTAATTTTGTTCGGCATTTCACTCTGAAGTATTCAAATCCATGATGCCCTTTCACCTTTTGCATGAAGCGTAATGGCTTTATATTTTTTTCAGCCGCATTTCAATCATTTTGTTCATGTGCAAGCCCACTTCATATTTTTTTATCAATGGTCAAGCGTTCATTAAAAATGATTATCACTTTTTATGTTTATGTTTTTATACACAGAGAAAAGTATTAATTATACCAGTTTGTCATTCCATTCTTATCGCGCCGCCATTAAGTATAAATGTTCCTATTTAAATCGCCATTTCCCCAAGCAAAATTAAATTGGGCGTGTTTAAATTGGGCGTCATTTAACTAAAATGTGGTCTGAAATATGGAGGCAACCCTGAAAAATGTTTAAAAAAAACAGTGTGTATGTCGCAATGACATAGTGGAGGTATCAATTATTCAGCATGGCCGAATATTCTTTTTTTATATTAATTGTATAAAATAAGGTTTCGAAGGCATTTCTGCAGCCACTATTCAAGAAACTATTCAAATTTATGTAAACTTTTTTCAATTTTTGCTTGATAAAAATTAAATATCCTACATAATAATTTCTGTGTATATATTTTTAAAATTTTTAATTGTTCAAATCCTTCATACTCATTTTAGGTTAGTGAAACTTTTACTTTAAAAAGTTTATTTTTATTGCTTGTGGTATATTTAATAAAATATACAAATAATTTTCTATTCAAAAGGTAACCAGTTTGTCGATCATAAGTTTATCCACTCTTGTACAATAATTGTAGGTTTTGTTTACTTGTTTCATTTATAAATTAAAAAAAAAAAAAAAACATATAAAATTAATACTCATGAGTACCATTAAAACTTTTACAATATTTTTTAAATATAAATATGGATATTTGAAAAGCAAAATCGTTTGTTTTTAATTACAGGTTCCATAAAGAAGAAGTTTCCTTAAAAGAATGCTTAAATTCTACTCGTATATAATGGCCACAAATGTTTATTTAAATTTCAATAGTAAGTATTTATTAAAAAAGTTTGGCCAATAGCTGGAATTAATACCTTTTGACGTATAAAATAAAAAAAAAATTCATTCACCAACAGATGCTTCATTCATTTTCTGTCATAAAAGTGGGCATCTGTTTACTACGACATTTTAATTTAAAATTGATTTTCAGTGTTCTACTCTATTTAAATTTTATATTTTTTTTTTTTTTTTGGCTACGTTATTAAAGTTGATATTACATTTTAGGTGCTTATAGTTGACCTTTTACTTGTTAATTAATTTAATTTTAAATTTTTTAATAAAATAATCAAAAAGTTTGTTTAAGGTTTATAATTTTTATTAACAATTTCTGTTTTTATTATTAGACCCAATATTTCGAACGAGTTCTTCGATCATCATTAGGGGATATAAACAAAATCCAAATAATTCCAAAAAAAAAAAAAATTTTATTTTTTTCAAGCTGAGCAAAATTAATTTTATTTCTTACATCGATATTCATTCATAATAGAGGCATAAAATTCCAAAGTTTAAAATATACCAGTGTTTTGACCAACCCGGGAACACTTTCGTTTTTGTTCCTTACAATTTGACAGTGAGAAAGACAATTTATAAAAAATTTATTTTATTAAATATGATAAGTGCTTGTTTTCAAAGTATAATTACATTCTTTATCGGAAAGATGAAAATGAAAATCGTTTCTAAGTAGTTTATCCACTTCAAATATATTTTATAAAAATATACGATTATTTATTTAATTTAATTATTCTCTGCACAACAAGACTAAGTCTTATAACTACAGAACAGGATTTTAGTAGTGCACAAACACGTTTAGCAAAATTAAATTTAATAAATTGTAAGTAACATATAAAAGTTACTGTAAATAATACTATACCATAAGAAATTATTATATTGTGACATTAATAAAATATGGCATAGAATATTTAAAAAAAAAATTTTAAAAATTGAAAATTACTAAAATTACAAAAAGAAAAAGAAATGAAATTTTACCAGAACAGGAATTACATAATTGATAAAAATAGTGATATATATTAAAGTATTTAAACATAAGGACATAATAAATTAATAATCTTAAATATATTTACGCTGATCCCTGACTCACTGACTGACTGACTGATTCTGTAACGCTGAAATAATACACATAGCACTCCTTACAAAGCTATGCGAAATACACAAACAAAATTTTATCTTTCTCATTTTATACAAACCCATACAAAATTTTCTCTCTTCTATGCTACCGACCAGTGATGCTAATAAAATCTTCTGAAAATCGACAATTTTGGAAACTAAATCGCCAAAATCGTCATTTTTAAAACAAGAAATTGTCAAGAAAATAAAAATAAAACTCGACAAAATATTACAAAAGAAATCAATAAAATATAACTAAATCCTTCATATTAAGAATATTATTACAGCATTGGTTATTTCTATATATAACCAGTAGGAGTGTAAAATTCGGCTATGCCGAATCTTTGATTCCCTCCACCTAGGTTTCTTGCAGTATTTGTAACAAATTTAGATAAAATATTTGAAAATGTAAACAGTTTGATCAATTTAGTAATTTATTACAACAAATACTCTGAATTTTCAGCATTTACGTTTAACAATTTTAAAGTCAATAGAAGATATTAAGCAAAATATATTTTTAAATTTCGGATCTTTTTCGGAATACTTGACCATGTCTTATATTTTAAAAGCACTAGCGTTAATCAGTTTTATTTTTTCGATCTTATTATGACATTCCATTTGTAACGCATCGATAAATGGATTTGCGTCTATGTGTTTAATGCAAAAGATTTCTTACTTTTTCGAATTGTAGGGATTTTTTGAAAATTTTTTTTTAACAACTTAATATTATATACGTTTCAATTTTAAACTTTAAAATTAAAAATTTCTATCTTTTTTAAATCTGGTAATAACTCTATAATATGGAGATAGTAAATACGTGGCTTCTTTAATAAGAATGACAAGTAAAACAAGTAAGAAAATTATAGTCGGTCTAGACCGACTATACGATACCCTATACCATGCGTTTAGAAACCCTATCTCTTAGGCCCAACTAACTGGACATTGAAAATAAGCGTAAACCAAATTTGAGTGGGATTTTTATTAATTTTTTTGGCTGCAGATATGAAAAAGTTCATATCGGATGCTATATCTATAAAGGGACTAGGTACAAAAATGGACCGATCTTGACAATATTTGGTAAAGTCACTTTTATTTTGAAAAAATATATACAAACCAAATTTGAGAAAAATCTGTGCAATATTTTTGTTTTTTGATAGATTTAAGTGAAGATCGGGAAGCAGCTCTATATGGGGTCAAAGGGATCATTTTTGGACTACTCATTAGTGGATGTAATGAACGCATACAAACCCAATTTGAGTAAGATCTATATGACAATTTGGATCTTATGGCAATTTATGTCGATTTCATATGGGTAATTTGTATGGGGGCTAGGTCTGACCATGGACCGATTCTCACCAATTTCAATAGCGTTCATCCCATGGCCGATAAAAGCTTATATACCAAATTTCGTCAAAATATATTCATATTTGCGACCTGCAGTTTGATTACAAGCTTTACATGGACACACAGACGGACGGACGGACGGACGGACGGACGGACGGACGGACGGACATTGTTAAATCAACTCAGAAAGTGATTCTGATTCGATCGGTATAATTAAAGATGGGTCTAGGTCAAATATTTTTGGTTGTTACAAACAGCAGCATAAAGTCATTATACCCAAACCACATAGTGGTATAGGGTATAAAAAACTTTTGTACGCCATCTTTGTAGATCCCTTCGATTATATTAAAGGTGCTATTACATGATGTGTTTTTTACATATGTACTGTCAAATTTTCCCACAACAAAAGTTGTACACATCGTGTGATACATATGAAACATTGTTTATGTACAATACATGAAGAAAGTCACATGTACATTTTTCAATTAGAACAGGTTCTATTTTTGCATGACAAACATGAAAATACAACACTGCTTGTGGCGAAAGAAAAACAGAGTAAATTTTAAAGATTAATATTGAAAGAAAAATAAATTGTTTAGTATTAACAATTAAAAAATATATAACCTTTTTTTTAACAATAAATTTTTGTAAATTCACAAATTAAATCAGCTGTTGCTTACACTTAGTGATTATGTCATACGGAAATACATATGCACGTGTGCTAGCAAAACTTATGAATCGTATGTAAAAGACAATTTTGACAGACATGAGGAATTTCATATGGATAAAAAAAGTGACAGTACATATGTAAAAAACACAGGTCAAAGATGACGACTTTAAATACAGTATACATGCTAATAACAAATGTCTTAAAAAAAATATCTTTTAAAACCAACAACCAAAATTCTGTTTACGTTATAAGATCCCATTTGTAAGCCATTTTAATTAATTGTGTAAATTTTAAATGCACATCTAGCCATATAAAAGATGAATTATACAGAATAGTAAAAATATTTTTTTATAATATCTGTTGATTTTTTATATTGTTTTTATGTAATTCTAATGATATTCTTATCTTATTTTTTACGATATTTTTTTCGTTTTTATGTTATTTTTGCATTATTGAAATTAAAAATTAACAAATTAAAAAGTAGTAGGGAAAAATGTAGAGAGAAAAAAGTGGGTGTAGGGAAAAAAAGGGATTTTTTTTCATTAGCGCAGAGATTTCTGTAAAAATCTCCTGGCATCACTGGTACCTATTAAAAAACAATGTAAGATTTCACAAAACAATGCGACGTATATCTGCTTTGTTCAAAAGCTTTCATAAGACTAAATGAAATTGTTACTTATGCACGAAACACATAGACGACAGAGGCTACACAAACACATGGATACAAATGCTGCTGGCTACAATTGTAGTCGTGTAGTCAACTACTTAATTTTTTTGAAAACGACAGCAACATATAACAACAATATAAACAGCTGTTTTTATACAAAATAATTTTTATTTCAGTAGTGCCAATTATATTTTTTTTTTTTAACTTTATTAAAATAGAAAAACATGTATGATTCTATATAAAATTGTCTTAAATATATTACTTATTTATAATGCATTATTATAATGTAAAAACAAATAAATAAATTTACTAGAATTATTATAGCATTTCATTTTGCGATTAATTTTTTCAACAAAATAAAATATTTCATAGCACTAATATCTTTTACATATTTTGTTATATTGACAACACTATTTTTATTTTGTAGCCAACAAAAACAGAAATTAGCCTAAGTTGACTACAGCAGCAAAAGTGGTCATGTAGTCGTGTAGCTGTGTTGGTGTCAAAATAATCGTATTCATATAAACGTGTGTATTTAATTTTTGACAGGCTGTAGTCGTGTAGCCGCTGTCGTCTATGTGTTTCATGAGAGAGTTCGGCTAACTGGTGCCATTATGTATATGTGTGTGTAAACAAAAATATACGATGTCCCTGTAATCATTTCGAAGATTGTTTTAACAAAAATCATCTTACTGTGTCGTCTTCGAGCACTTTTAATGATTAAAAACTGATTAATCACATGCGGTATTAGAAAAAGATTAAGAAATGATTTTTGCTTACGCTTAAAAAGTGATTTATAGAAAAATGACATTAAATATGACTCAAAAATAAGTCAAAATTAATCAGAAAATTGGATAAAAAAGGTTCTCAAGATGAGTCGGGGGTAAGGTAATATTTCCTCCCAACAAAAGAATATTTTGTGGTCAGCAAAAGAGCGCATTTATGACTGTTTTAATAGCACAGAGGAGTCAAAAAAGTCTCCACATGATCACTTATTGCATAAAATGTTTACTGGGATTTTATTCACTATCTGTAGAAACAGTTTTTTAAGTAAAACAAATCTGCACACAATTTCAATTCTATTTCGTTTACAATGATACGATCACTTTGTTTACTAGCTAGTAGTAAAATAAGAAAATAGTATTATAATACAGCGTAATGATGAATTGTACTTCTCAATTAGTTTATTTTTAATGTGCCATAAGAATTTCGGTTTGTGCTAACAAATGAATGAATATATGCTTCCCAGGGCGAAGTTTAATCATTGCACTTTGATTGAGTTGAGCCCGCGACTATTCCTGATGTGGATATCTCGTGCCTACAATTTTTGGTAGTTGGGAATGGCGTTTGTGCAAAGGGACGCATGAACACTTGTATCCCAGAGCGAGGCTTAATCATTGCACTTTGATTGAGCTGAGCTCCGCGATTATTGCTAATGCGGAATAAATCGTGCATTAAATTCTCGGTAGTCCTGGAATGGCGTTTGCCTGCGCCAAACATTAAATAATAAATTTTAAAAATGTATTATAATTAAATATTATTGACATTATATTATTATCATCTGAGAAAAAAAAATTTTTTTTAAACACCAATTTTTAACAGGGTAGAATTTTATGGTTTCAATACTACTTTTAAATGCAAGTATGTACTAAAAGTAGAATCCTTAAAATCATCCTAATTTTTGCAACCCTAAAAATTGCAATATTTTGTATAAATAAAATAATTTATATTTTATTATTTTTAATATGCGCTTATTATCGAAATACATATACAGAATATATGAATGTTATTTATAGTATTTTGATATTTGCAACAGTAGTCTGTATGTATCAATTTGTAATATTTTGTGATCTTGTAAAAATCGCAGAATATTGATACTGATTTTATATAGTTTCTTTTATTAATTAACTAACTTAAATATTACACCATAAAATGTTGATATTGGTGAATTTTTATATTACTACCACAACGACCATAAAAACAACAAGTACAGCTGTGACAAAATACAAAATTTAGAATAACAATATAGGAAAACATCATATTTTTTTTACATTTTTAGTGATTTCTCGGCACCTATGAAACCTATTGTCACGATTTGAAACACAGAAACCTTCTCGTGATGTTGGTGTAGCTCACTAATAACAAGCGCCCTAGCTATCCTATTGAGAACGTTATCGTGACAAGAACAACATAGTCAAATCATATTTTTTCAAGACTTTTTTTACTCCATCGTTCAATTCTCGGGACCAGATAAACCGATTTGGACGATTTTAAATAGCAAACTTTTCAGGATGTTACTGAATAATTTTTTATACCAACGATCAACCTAGTTGCCCGATTGAAGCCGTCATCGTGATTTCTACAGACGGACAGACGGACAGACGGACATCGCTATATCAACTCCGCTTGTTATAAGGATCACAAATATATATATTTTATGGGGTCCAGATTTTTTTTTCTAATTACTACAAACGGAATGACAAACTTATATATACCCTCTGCACACTGGAGTGGAGGGTATAAAAATGTATTAGTGGTGAAATTTTAATGAAAAAAATTTAACACAGCAATCAACTAAATAATTTTATTGACATGTATCTATAGCTGAAACATATAATATAGATTTAAAGTATCGCCGTAATTAAAACTTAAATCTTAAATAGAGATGCTATTCAAGGTATTTCCGCTTTGAAACGACTTGACCCAGAATTAAATCTATACATATTTTGTAATTTCCATTTACACTGAGCAAAAACTATCAATTTTCGATAAACAACCCATTAATTGTTAACCCTTGAAATCGTAATTTTTATACTACTGAAAATTTTAAATCTTCAATCATCATATTAAAAAATTTAACAAATCAGTTTAACAAATTGAAAAATCGTCGAAATTACAATAAGTTGCCAAAATTGGCAGCACTGCTAACGACAATAGCACTACATATGCAGATTGCGTGTTACATATGGAATAATTTGAACGCAAAAAATGCATAAAAAAAACTAATATCGATTCAAATTCTTTTAATTCCCTTTGTTGGTCAATAAAAAAATTCTGCAAAAAAGTAATGAATGAAATATTAAACATTTTTATATTTTCTCATTTAACGTCGTCCAAGATGCATACATACTTCTTTTATCAAACTAAACTTATCCGTTTGTCTGTTTCGTTTTTCATCTCAAAATTGTTTTGTATTGTTATGAGTGCTTTCGCTCAGGTTCTTTGATGGCCAGCACTTACCAAAGAGTATGATTTTTTGATTAACATTTGAGAAAAAAGAGATCTTCAATGTGGATTTTGTAGTTGTCCAACGTATGAATTCGTTTATAACGCTGTATTGAAAAGCCCTTGAAAAAATAGTGCAATATTGAGTTTAAAGTTTAAATTATTGTATCTTTGCATAATTAAAATACATTGTAATTTTAGAGAGAGGTGGGAAAATAATTTTTTTTTCACTCATAATATTAATTTTTACATAATTTGCTTTTGAAAAAATTTATACAAACATAAATTACGTAAATAGGTATATTTAAGATTTTACTTTGAATAATTTATTTAAATTATCATGGAAGAATTAAAGGCGATTTTTTTTTTTAAGTAAAACTAATACGCGCTTATTTTTAATTTTCCTTTTTTGGATTTATAAATAACTTTGCAAAAAATGAAGTTCTCTTTTTTCAGTTTACATGTATGATGAAATATGAAATATTGGTGTTTGCATTTCCTTAAGGGATGGTAGGTTTTAAAACCTTTTTTACACCTCTCTTCCATAATGCACAACATGTCGAGAGTGTTGTTTCAAAATTTTAAGTAAATCAGAGCAAAACTTAAGAAGATACAGCGTTTCCAGCGACCGGCCTCATACGGTATATAGTATATAAATCCGTTTTTGAAAAACTTTAAACCGATTTTCTCCCAAATAAATGTTCGAAGTCCGTGAACATCATAACGCAAAATCTTCTTGACCGATTTTTTTTGAAATTTTAGACACTATATCTACCCATAAATCATCAGGTAACCACGAATGTTGTTTTTAATTCCATTTTCTTCCCCATTTTTTTAACAACAAATTCCTGAAATTGTATAGCAAAAATCGTTTTTCACTTCAAAATGCTGCAAAAAAAAAATTGAAAAACGCTTCGTCACTCCTTCAGGAAACATGCCACCTTTTAAACGCATTTCGATTTTTTTTTATTTCACATGGTCCGGTAACGAGTTATGATGTTCACCGCAAAACAACTACGTCTCGGGATATTGGCTGTCAAGGACTTATTTATTAAAATTTTTAGTTGAAAATTTTTTCAAAGATTCTTCAAATGTTATACTATAACGTGTATTCATGTCTTCAAAAAAGAATTATGCAAAATACGACTTTTATTAACTTATAAAGTTTGTAAATATGTATAAATATTTGTAAATTTATATAAGAGAACAATATAAAAAAAAAAAAAAAACAAAGAAAATAAAACGCACACCCAACTGTTCAATAGATGTACAATTATTTTTTCGATTGTTTGAACAGCAATTTAATATCAACTAACCATTATCAATTCTGATAAAAATATTAACTTTGTAGCTAACGTAATTGTAATCTTAATCGGTTACTAAATCCTGTTTGGCAATAAATTCTATAGGCACAATAAATCTGTTTTCTGTAGAAACAACTATTTCTCAAACAATAGAAATACTTTTTTATTTCTATGAAACTCATTGACTTATTTTCAATTGTTGAGATTTTTCGCAATAATTGTTGGTTAAAGCATTTTCACATTTTACTTTAATTTTCTAAGAAATTATTTAGTTTAATGTTCTATTATTTTCAATTAAATTTTTATAGGAAAGCTAAATAAATATGTATTTCTTTAAATAAATAATATAATTATTAAACTAAACACATAAATTTTAGGCTGAACTGAAGCTTTAGCAAATAAATATTTCAAGCTAAATATGTCGCAATTTGGTATTATGGATAATCAGCTTATTGCACATAGAATGCGCTATGTTGAGATGTCAAAAAAATATTGCCAAATATAATTTATTATTATTATATGTACATAAATGAGGGATTAACTTGATTACGCTACAGTACATTAGACACGTTGTCTGGACATATGGCAAACATTATTATTTTTGAGAACTTTTTATTTATTTTCAAATTTAAAAATTGATATATTTACTAACGTAATCAAATATTAAAACTTATGATTTGTGGGAATAATACGCATGAAATTTCACAAAGTAATTTACATTTAGTAATCAAACATCCTCATAAACTCATTAAAGCTTGTACTTGTTTTGAAAGAGTTTTTTGTTTTCAATTAAATAACTTTTTTTCTGCAATTTATATGAAAGCGCAAAATGGTACTAGCAAATTTATAATTTGCATATTTTTTATTACCACTCTTAAAGTTAAATATTAGTTCTTCCGTTTTGTTTGCTTTTTTTTACAAATCAACTCATTTTTGTTTTAGTCGTACTTAATAAGGTTTAGAAGCTTTTAGTGCTTGTTCAGTTTAGTGTTTGTTTTTAAAAGTGCCGGCATTGTAAGGATTAGTTGTTAAGTGCAGTAAACATAACGATGAACATTGTTCACAATTTACTGCAATAATAGTTTTTACAGATTTACATAATATGATACGGTGTGATAACAGGAAACACTTAAGAAGATATTAATTAAATATTAAATTGGAAACAGAAAATGCTTTTATTTATTAAGCCAATACTGAAGTAGATATTTGCTTGAAATTTTCCTAAACAATTAAACTCTTAAATAATATTGAAATACAAAGAAGCTTAAAGTAATAAAGTTTGATTGATGCACAACTTTATCATATGTATAATATTCTTTCAATAAATTTATCTAATGGAATTGTTTAGATTGATGAGTTGCGTTCGAAATATTACATTAAGCTGGTGTAGGCAATTTCTAAATTCGATTAGTTTAAATAGTTAGTCTTTAAGTTATAATAGATATTAGATTTTATAGTTTTTCCTCAAAGTTTTTATATCTTATTGAACTGAATTTCTAAAATACATGCATTTGTAGGCAAGTTTTTTTTATTATTAACACATGACAACACTTCTAATAAAAATTTCTTAAAAACTTAGTTTGTTTTATGTTAGTCAGGTATACTTAAAATAAGAGCTTATGGTAATAATTAGTTTTTATAAAAATAGTGATGCAAAAAGAAAACGAAAAATTTTTTTTAAATATTATAGGGCTAAAGCTTTTGAATAATTTTTCGAAAATATCAAATCGACCCTATGAAAACTTATGAAGAAAGGTAGTCTCCCCTTTTCGCTGACATAAAAAAGAATATAAGAATAGAGATTTGGTATAAAAATTAATTTTTAATAGGCCGAACATTAGGTGAATGTGTGAAAGTTAATGACGGAAAAATACAAACACACGGAGTTATTTTCAAATCTCTTCTATTCTACAGATTTCATATAGAAACAATCGAATCAATTGTAATGACTTTTGTAATACCAAAAACTTTTGTAATAACAAATATTCACGTAAATGGAAAATAGATTATTCCCTACCATACAATAATGTTTTTAAAAAAATATATAGACCGATGCTATTAATGTTCGAATACAAAATTCATTGAAACACTTTTAACAAGCTTTAGGTGGATTTTAGTTTTCTTCTTACAATTCTATATATTTTCAGGATGATTTATGTAAAAAAGTCTACGTATGCAGATAACCATGAACGTAATGGATGGTTAAGTGAATGAGATGAAAAGCAACCGCCATTAAATTGTCATCATCTAGTTAAATCAGAAAAAATATTTCTGAATTTTTATTTGTCATGTACACATGTTTCCTATGAAACGGTGGGTGGTATATAATGTTTGTTAATTCGATATATTGTTTCCAGGAAAAAAATTAACGACACATTTCAGGAGACATTAAACGTAATTTTTCGTAGAAACTGTGAAAAAGTTGTAAATTTTATGAGTATTGAAAAATTTTTAAATTTTATTAAATTGACAAGGAAAAATTTATTTTAATACTTCCTGGTTTAAAGAAATTTCATTTCGAGCATAAGAAAATTCAGTGAAAATTTGGTATATTTATCAAGAATTAATCAACCGTCTAGCCGCAATTCGAAGCTTAAGTGATTCTAATTGTTAACTTTTTGTTTGTTTATTTGAATTTTATATTTTGTATTGAACGTTTATATTTAGATCAAAATCTTATGAATTTAAAATAACTCGTAGTATCATTACGTAGTATTAAACAAGTTTACTTACAAAATAATAGGGTCAGTCTTAATTTATTTTTATAAAACTCTTTCTTTCCTTATGCATATGAGTTTTGAATATCTCCATGACAGTGCGTGACTGTGTGTTACTATCTTAAAGTTAGTCTTTGGCCACAACAAGTCTATGGACAAAGTTTCAGATCAATCGGATGAGAGGAAGTGGGTTATAATCTCTCCGTAACTGTTCATGACTATGTCCAAGTTAATCTTTTATTACAGCAAGTCTATCGACCAAGTGTGACTATGCGTGACTACCCCGAAATTAATCTGTAGTCACGACAAGACTATGGGCCAAGTTTCAGATCAATTAGAAAAGGGGGAATGGGGTCCACCCATGGCAGACAGACAGGCAGACAGACACACAGACAGGGAGTATGAGTTAAAAGAAAGAGTTTAAAAATTCATTTACAAAGTTAGAAGTTTTCAAAGCAAAAAAAAAATCTTAAACAAGTAAGAGTGTTAAATTCGGCTGGGCCGAATCTTTGATACCCTCCACCTTTATCATTTTCAATTTTCATTTTTAATTTATCATTTTCTATTTTCACTTTTCAATTTTCATCTTCGTTTTTCATTTTTAGTTTTTAATTTTTAATTTCTCATTTTCTATTTTCATTTTCCACTTTTCATTTTTCATTTTCCATTTTCGATTTTTCATTTTTCATTTTCCTTTTTTCGTTTTTCATTTTTCATTTTCCATTTTCCATTTTTCATCTTTCGTCTTTCATTTTTCATTTTTAATTTTTAATTTTTCATTTTTCATTTTCCATTTATCATTTTTTATTTTACATTTTCCATTTTTCATTTTCATTTTCATTTTTCATTTTTCGTTTTCCATTTTACATTTTTAATTTTTCGTTTTTCGTTTTCCATTTTTCATTTTTCATTTCCATTTTTCAATTTTAATTTTTAATTTTTCATATTTAATTTTTCATTTTTCATTTTTCATTTTTCATTTTTCATTTTTAATTTATTAATTTTTCATTTTTCACTTGCCATTTTTAATTTAAAATTTTTCATTTTCCATTTTCCATTTTCCATTTTCCATTTTCCATTTTTAATTTTTCATTTTCCATTTTCCATTTTTCATCTTTCGTCTTTCATTTTTCATTTTTAATTTTTCATTTTTCATTTTCCATTTATCATTTTTTATTTTACATTTTCCATTTTTCATTTTCATTTTCATTTTTCATTTTTCGTTTTCCATTTTACATTTTTAATTTTTCGTTTTTCGTTTTCCATTTTTCATTTTTCATTTTCCATTTTTCATTTCCATTTTTCAATTTCAATTTTTAATTTTTCATTTTTCATTTTTCATTTTTCATTTTTCATTTTTTCATTTTTCATTTTTCATTTTTCATTATTCATTCTTCATTTTTCATATTTCATTTTTCATTTTTCATATTTCATTTTTCATTTTTCATTTTTCATTTTTCATTTTTCATTTTTCATTTTTCATTTTTCATTTTTCATTTTTAATTTTTCATTTTTCATTTTTCATTTTTCATTTTCCATATTCCATTTTCCATTTTCCATTTTTCATTCATAATTTTCATTTTCCATTTTGCATTTTTCATTTTCCATTTTTCATTTTCCATTTTTCATTTTTCATTTTCCATTTTCCATTTTTCAATTTTTCAATTTTTCAATTTTCATTTTTCATTATTCATGTTCCATTTTCCATTTCTCATTATCCATTTTTAATTTATAATTTTTGTTTTCCATTTTTAACATTTAATTTTCCGTTTTCCATTTTCCATTTTTCATTTTTCGTTTTCCATTTTCCATTTCTCATCTTTAGTTTTTCAATTTTCGATTTTCATTTTCCGTTTTACCATTTCCATTTTCATTTTTCATTTTCCATTTTTCATTTTTCATTTTCCATTTTCCATTTTTCATTTTTCATTTTCCATTTTCCAATTTCCATTTTCCATTTTTCATTTTTCATTTTCCATTTTTAATTTTTATTAATTTCTAATTTTTAATATTTAATTTTAATGATAAAAAAAATATGTGATAAAACTTGCTTTGGCCAATGTGACACGTGCAGTATTAATATACACACAAAATGACTTCAACAATATGAAGAATTACAACATATAAAACATACACTTGTGCTCACATAATTAAGTCACTAGTATGATACTCGGCATTATTGTCAAAAATACGTGAACCCTATTTTTGATTCTAATATAATTTTTTTTTATTATTCTTATATGTTAGCAATCAATTTACATTGAAATTAAAAAATAAAAAATTTTGGTTCATTCCAAAAAATTTAAAAAACTTGGAAATTAGCCAAAAAGAGCTGCTCACATAATTATAATAATTATAATCTGAAAAAAAAAAATGGTTGAAATTGTAGAAATAAGTAATAAATTTTGTCGAGAGTCCCATTTTTTTATTAGCTTACCTCAATATTGAGAAGGATAACCTTTTTGCTTCAATACTGTGGAGCATCGCTTTGGCATGGTAGCTACAAGAGAAGCGCACTGACCCGGAGTGATTTTGTGCCACTCCTCTTGGATAACTTTCCATACATGTCCTTATTTGCCGGTTTTCGTGCTGCAATGACTCATTTTATTAAGCCACACAAGTTCTCGATAGGGTTTCAGTCGGGAATATGCGGCGGCGATTCCAGCAGCTTGATGGACTGTGTTGCCAACCACGACTTAACCACCTTCGAACAATGCTTCGGGTCATTGCCGTGTTGGAAAATACACGCAAGCGACAAATTCTCAGCATATTCGGTGGCCAAATTTTCCTTTAGTATATTCTTATACATTTCCCCATTCATTATACCGTCAATCTTGACTATAGGACCCACACCGAATGCGGTAAAGCAACCCCACACCCTGACTGATGAGCCACCATATTGCACAGTTTGTTTGGTGTATTTTGGATCCAATTCCTTAAGTGGAGGACATCGCACATATGGTCTACCATCATTTCCGAATACATTAAACTTGGATTCGTCGCTCCAAACAATTAAATTCCAAAAATTTTGGCCTTTAGCAAGATGGTCAGTCGCAAATCGGAGCCGCTTCTTAGTGTTCTTCAAAGAAACCAACGGTTTCTTCCTGGCCACTCGTCCATGCAAATTGTTTTCTTGCAAACGTCGTCTTATGTTCTGCAACGAAACATTTACGCCATAATCCGTTTCCATTTGAGCTCTGATTTGCGACGAAGTTAAAAAAGGATCAGTTTTACTCAGGTTTGCAATGCGCCTGTCTGTCGTTTTTCTCGGCTTTGGCGCGGAATATTTTCAAAAGTTTCATAGTTTTTGTAATGCGTAATGGCATTTGTAATTTTACCCCGAGAAAGGTTCAAAATCTCCACTACTTTTGCAATATTATTGTATCTTTGGAAACAATTCCATATTATTTTCTCTTCAGCCGAATTTGAACTTTTTTGTTTACCCATAGCATTTCAGCTGATGTTATTTTTTTTTTAATTTAGTTGTTTTTAATTTATTTATTATTTAAACCGCAAAAAAAAACTTCAAAACACTAACTTGCTCACGATATGCCTGGTGACTTAATTATATGAGCACAGCGCATATGACCTTTTTGAGGTTTTCCACATTTTTCGGGGAATACCCAAATTTTTAATTTTGCTTCAATCAATGTAAACAACTGCTAGCATAGCAGGGTTGCACAAAATAGTAAGGTTAGAATCGGAAGAAATAGGTTTAAGAGAAAAACTACAAAAACATTTCATTGCATACCCATGACTTAATTATGTGAGCATAAGTGTATCTTAAGAAAAACAACAAACATTCTGAAAAATTTTATTTTTTCAAGAGTTTTTTCAAAGTTTCATTCATAGCTCGATTTGACGATTTTAAATACCAACTCCTTTGGGATATTAATAAACGATTTTGTACAAAAAAGAACGGTCTAGCTTAGATATTGACGGCGTGATCGTGATTTCCACAGACATACGGACAGACGGACAGAAGGTCGTCGGTAAATCAACTTTCCTTGTTATAAGGAATAAGAAAATATATTTTTTTGGGGACTCAGGTATTTATTTCGATGCCTTACAAACGGAATGACAAACCTATATATACCCTCTGCCACTGAGCTGTGGAGGGTATAAAAATCAATATGTATATGCAGTCCATTAAAACAACATTAAAACAATAAATTCTTCATTACTCTCTTCCACTACTAATCGTATATGTTTGGTGCGCGACAAATCACTTTCGTTAATAGATGCAATTTTTTCCGTTTTCGGTTCGATACTTGTTAAATTGGAGCAATATCGTTTCGTGGAGATTTGTAAAAGTAATTTGTAATTGAAGCCTGAGTTGATTTATTGTTTAAATCCTTATAAACCTCCCGATGTTGTGCTTATCCCTGTGTAATGTATCGCTGGAATGCGACGGCTCTTTCCATATTCTGGTCATGTTTTAAAAAATGGTTTCCCAGTTTTCGAACTAAGCCAAGCTCTTCACATATATTTTTCATTGTCAGTGCTACTGATTCTGCAACTTCTTCAACAGAATCGTTTTTTTTTCGGTCACAAAATTCACTGAACCTTCAGCATCTAGCTCTTTCTTTATCATTAATTCATCCATATCACCTGCACAAAAGTCACCTTCTCCTCCCACCGCACGTGCCAACTGAATTATGTCAGAATATTCATGATCCAACGATTGACAAGATAAAGCATTTTCTCTTACATCTGGCCATAAGTTTTTCCAACATCCTTTGAGCATTGATTGCCTGATTTCAGTATAGGCCAATGCGACATGCTTTACGCAATCTAATATTGTAAATTTTTTCAAAGCGTTCATTACTGTTAAAGATTCATCATTTCGATCTGATGTAAAATATACTTTTTTTTTAGGCTTGTTCCGCGAAGCCGAATGGCTTGTCTGCAGATTCTGATTTTAGCTAGTTTGTTTTTTCACCGACAGACCAAAGCCTCTAGCGGGAATCGAACCCACGACCCCAGCATAATAGGCGAGCACGCTACCTACTCACCTACCAGGGCGCTTGAACGATTGTGTGATATACAATGCTTTAAATGTCGAAATTATTCCCTGATCTAGGGGCTGCAACAAGGAAGTCATATTTTTTTTGTACAAATATAACTTGCACATTCTTCTGTCGCAAGTCTTGGGGATGTTCAGGAGCATTCTCAATTGTTAGAAGCATTTTAAATGGCAGTACCTTTTTGTTTAAATACCGCTTTGCATCTGGGACAAAAATATTATGAAGTCACTAAAAACAGCAGCCGTAATCCATGCCTTTTTAATTACCATTCAATAAACGGGCAAGTTGTCTTTAATTAATCCTTTAAACGCTTGTAGCGTTTGTGATTTGTGAATAACAAGTGGCTTCCTAATGTGATCACCGGAAGCGTTGGAACAAAACAGAATAATTATGTGGTATTTAGCAGCTTTGCAGCTCTGCACTTGCAGTTTTATTAGAATTTGATATAAAAGCCGCTGAGGCATTTTTTTTTCAAAAGAGCCCCGATTCGTCTGCATTGAAGACTTGATCAGGAGTGTATAAGTTGGTAGCAATAATATCAGAAAATATTTCGGGATATTTTTTAGCAGCATCTGTATCAGATGAAGCTTGTTCAGCTTTTAACTTCAAACTGTGTAAGGAATGTCTTTGCTTAAATTTTTCAAATCAACCATGGCTTGCCGAAAACGATGTTTTTTTCTTGTAGTTGATGACGTGGATGGTAGGCGATCAATTAGTTTTTCATAAATACTTAAAGCTTTTATAGCATTGGTATCAATCGAAATTCACTTTTGAGTTTGATCTTCTATCCAGATCATTAAAGCCTTTTCCATATTTTCAATCATCATGTCCCGAACGTACGAAGTTGCACTCAAGCTCGACTTAGTTCCAGCTGTGACACTTTTTCTGATAAGGATTTAATTTATTTTTATAGATCTTATTTTAGCTTCGTGAATAGAAAAAATTTTAGAAACTGTTGATACTCTGTCTCATTTACGTAGTCTATCTAAAATCTGAAATTTGGTTTATAAAGATATTATTTTTCTTTTCACTTGATTTTTATTAGTTTTTTTCGGCATGTTAAAAAATTTTAGCTGAATTATACCATACAAATTTACAAAAACCATCTTCACAAATATTTTTAAATCTCTGATATAAAAAATGTAAATGTAAAAATGTAACTCTCTGTTTACAAACACTAACTGCAATGATTTATTATCAGATTTGTATGTTCTTGTGTGTGTGAACATTAAAACGGGTAACTCCCGTTTTATATATATTGACAGCGTTACCATACGAAAAAGAAACATTTGGTTATATTCGTTAATTTAAAAAATTTCTAGAAGCTTTATAATTATAATTTTAATGTGAAAAAACATGAATATTATTTATACTAATTGTAACACAGTGCACCACTAAAAATCTGATGAGGTTCAGACCACAAAATTGTGAAAGCCCATGATGGTAGTACTAAAACCCCAGCTGGGTTATGTTTAGGTGGCATCCTTTTTTTAAGGCACTTTAAAGTTTTCGGAAGCGATTTGGGTGTTTCTATTGCTTCCCATGCCTGTATCTCGTAAACTATTTAGAATTTTGCTTTGGCGTTTTCAACAAAACCATATCAATTGATTAGGCCTACAAAAAATTACTTTATGTCAAATCAGTAATACATCATTTTCAAGTTAAAAATAACCAAAAACTAAAAAAAAATTGAATTTTTTCCCTTTTATTACAGTTTTTCACTGTTATTTTGAAAACCTTATTTATTAGACCAATCAGTTAGAAATAAAATTGTAGATACAAGAAAATCTAACAACTCTTTGATGAAATGAAGTCAAGAATAATTTCAGTTTTCTTCATCTGAGCTAATATCTGTCCATTCTATGTCCATTCTTTCATCGTTTTTGGTGTCTTTATCCTCGCAAGAAGAAATTTTGTTGGCTCCACCAACACAGCTCCGCAAGCATCGCATCTAATTTTTTTTCCTTTAAGTCGTTTCTCCATTGGCATGATAACCTGGTGAAAACGCTCTCTTTGTTCATCGGACTCGGTGGGTAACTGATTTGCGAATTGCTCAAGGTGATTGTTCAGGAAATGTATGTAGTTTCAAAGTCATGGGAACACGAATAACTTGAAATGGCTGTAGTATTTTCTTCACCAGAACTTTGAAGTCGTTGTCGCGGTTCATTCCTAATCCCCCTGCAATTACTGCTTTTAGTGCTTCCCATGCAACGAGATCATTTCCAAACAGCACATTTGTGAACTCTTGCCTTCTAATCAATTTTCGGATGTCCGGTCCATTAAGTACTCCTGTTTTAAGTAATTAGTGTTACAATTAGTATTAACTAACAAAATACGTACATCGAATAATAAATTATAATAACCTGCTTTAATTTTCTGGTCGCTAATCTTAGGAAAGATTTGTTTTAAAGAGTTGAAAGCAGCTTCATTGTTTTTGACAATATTTTCAACAAATTTATTTATTCCCAGCTTTATATATAGCGGTGGCAGCAATATTTTGTTAACATCCTTTATTAGAGCTTCATCTAACACACCTAGTTCACGTTTTTTCCATGTATGTGAATAATGGTCGACCTTAGCACGTATGTCCCAACAGCAAATAAAGCAGTAATGTTTTGGCCAACCGCCTTTTATTCCTTGCAATATGTTGACGACTTTAAGATCGCAGCAGATCTACCATAAATGCTCTTTATACCTTATATTTTCCAATATAACTTGCATTGTTGCATAACATTCCTTCAAATCAGTACTGAACCCTACAGGAATTGACGGCCTTTTATTAGTTTCATGCAGAAGCACTGCTTTTAAGCTTGTTACCGAGCTATCTATAAAAAGTCGCCAACCTTCAGCAACATACTCCATTCCGATTTGATTCACTACGGCAATTATGTTGTTAGAGTAAGTGTACGTATCTTCATTGTTGGTAATGAAGAAATGCTGAAATTCCGATTGACGATTACGATATCCTATCGCTTTAACACCAACATCCGTTAGTTGTTTTCTCTTCAGAAACGAAGTCAAAAATTCAGAATTACGTTGTGATAACATTTTGGCGACCACATAGTTCATTTCGGCTTGTGTTACAGGGTATCCTTTATTCGGAGGTTCGTCGGGCTCAAAGGATCAGTGAAAACAGTTCCAAAAGTTTGCGCTGTCATTTTAGTTGCCCTATCGGGACTCGGTGGTTTTGGTGGTTGGTTTGCGTCGGAATGTTCTTGTGGTAGGAGGTATTGGGACCAGGAACATAACGTGCATTCAATGCCTATTATCGATTCATCCCGTTTTTAAAATTAATACATCTGTAGCACTTTTCTTTTTCATGTTTTTTAGGCTCTGTCCAAATAACTGGCGTACCAAATGGCATTTTTTCCATTTTTCTATTCATCCAGTCTATAATGTAGCAATAGCAACGTCGACATACGGTATTTGGCATCCAAGGGTAATCAAAAAAATCAGGTTGATCGGCATAATACGCAAGATACGTATTTCTGAATTCATTTGTTGAATTGTTTTTTTTTTATCTTTCTGTTTTAAACGTTTAGGCTCAAAGGAGCCACAGACATAGCAAAACAAATCAAGTTTACTGCATTTTTCCATTTTTAGCCCACTTCTTTTTTCAAATGATCAATTCAATATTGCTTTTAATTTAAATTTAATTATCACACAATAATAACTTGCACAAAAATGAAATACAATTGATAAAATGAAACGATGCAAAAATGACTAGATTCAAGAAGCAGTTACTCGGTCACCCAAAATAATTTTTTTAGTTTCTGGTTATTTTTAACATGAAGATGATATACTACTGATTTGACATAAAGTAATGTTTTGTAGGCCTAATCAATAGCTACAATTTTGTTGAAAGCGCAAAAGCAATATTCTAAATAGTTTACGAGATACAGGCATGGTATTGCTTTCCAAATCGCTTCCGAAAATTTTAAAGTGCTATAAAAAAAAAACAAGTAAGAAAATTATAGTCGGTCTAGACCGACTATACGATACCCTATACCATGCGTTTAGAGACCCTATCTCTTAGGCCCAACTAACTGGACATAGAAAATAAGCAAAAACCAAATTTGAGTGGGATTTTTATTAATTTTTTTGGCTGCAGATATTAAAAAGTTCATATCGGATGCTATATCTATAAAGGGACTAGGTCCAAAAATGGACCGATCCTGCTCATGTTAGGTAAAGTCTCTTGTATTTTGCAAAAATATGTACAAACAAAATTTGAGAAGAATCAGTGCAATATTTTTGTTTTTTAATAGATTTAAGTGAAGATCGGGAAGCAGCTCTATATGGGGTCACAGGGATCATTTTTGGACTACTCATTAGTGGATGTAATGAACGCATACAAACCCAATTTGAGTAAGATCTATATGACAATTTGGATCTTATGGAAATTTATGTCGATTTCATATGGGTAATTTGTGTGGGGGCTAGGTCTGAACATGGACCGATTCTCACCAATTTCAATAGCGTTCATCCCATGGCCGACAAAAGCTTATATACATACCAAATTTCATCAAAATATATTCAGTTTGACTACAAGCTTTACATGGACACACAGACGGACGGACGGACGGACGGACATCGTTAAATCGAATCAGATAGTGATTCTGATTAGATCGGTATAATTAAAGATGGGTCTAGGTCAAATATTTTTGGTTGTTACAAACAGCAACACAAAGTCATTATACCCAAACCACATAGTGGTATAGGGTATAAAAAAGCTGCCACCAAAACAAAACCCAGCTGGGGTTTTAGTACTAACATTACGAGCTTTCACAATTTTGTGGTCTGAACCTCATCAGAATTTTCAAGCATAAAAATGTTGCAGTGTGTAATTAAATATGTATATTGTATGTACCTATACATATAAAATATGTAATTAAAAAAAAAATTCGTGCAAATTGAGGTAATTTCTCACATCCCTCGATTTACACGAAAACAAAAAAAGTCGTGTAAGTGAAATAGTGTGAAAAAAGAATCGTGTAAATCGAAGGAATGGTGTACCAAAAACTTTTGTTATAACAAATATTCACGTAAATTTTTATTACACATGAAAAATATATTCTTTTCTTTTAACAGATACTTTGCTTCATCTCGACCGATGCTATTAATGTTCGAATATAAAATTCATTTAAACACCTTTAGCAAGCTTTATGTTGAGTTTCTTTTAATCTCTTTACAACTCTGTATATTTTCAGGATGATTTATGTAAAAAAAACTCTACGCATGCAGATAATCATGAACATAATGGATGGTTAAGTGAATGAGATGAAAATCAACCGCCATTAAATTGTCATCTAGTTAAATCAGAAAAAATATTTCTGAATTTTTATTTGTCATGTACACATGTTTCCTATGAAACGGTGGGTGGTATTTAATGTTTGTTAACTCGATATATTATTTCCGGGAAAAAAATTAACGACACATTTCAGCAAACATTAAATGTAATTTTTCGTAGACACTGTGGAAAAGTTGTAAATTTAAATTTTTAAATTTTCTTAAACTGCCAAGCAAAAATTTATTTTAATACTTTCTGGTTTAAAGAAATTTCATTTTGAGCATAAGAAAGTTCAGTGGAAATTTGGTATAATTATCAAGAATTTCGACACTTGCAGTGCATTTTTTTTAATCAACCGTCTAGATTCGAGGCACTCGTAGCTATGAATTACAATATAATCAATTTATAACATTAGAAAAAAAAGTTTTTCTATCAATAACTATGTACTAATCGTTCTCTAAATGAATTCACATATATCAACTCCTGCTTCTCTGGACATTTCGACTACTTAGTTTATATACAAAAAAAAAAAATTTAATTATTGTAAGTTATTTTCTATAACTCTCTTTTTGAATTCCTGGTGTTTACTACCATGTGTGTCATTGACATTGTTTAAAAATACCAAATATAACAAAAACTCATAAAGCCCAAAATCAGCGTTTATACGTTAGCAAATAATGTGTGGATGATTTAATTAAATATGCTATAATAAGAAAACGCAGTTTTTTTTTTTAATATTTTCAATAAAAACATGTGCATATTCAATTCATATGTGTAACAAAATTAACTTAACTGTAAAGATGACTAAACACTGAACCTTTGAAAATAATGTAAGAATGATGTTTATGATAATTTTATGAGTTCTATAATGTTTAGTGTCGTCTACCAAAGTTTTTTTTATGTAAAAATATGTATGTATATGGATGAATTTTGCACTGAGAGTTTTTTTCTGCTATTGGGTGTTTAAGATAAAAAAAAAACAACCAAAAATAAAATATACGCCGAAAATATTTTGCATATAAATTGATCATTATAATCTGTGGGTTGACATTTTAATGTTTATTTTTTGATAATTATTTTGATTTTAGCCTGAAAAATTATGTTATGTAAATTTAAGCTAAAACGTTTTTTTTTTTTTGTTTTTAATCAATTTTTACCTACATATATTTTTTCAATGTTGAACTCTAAAAGAATTTCTATATAAAGATTTGAAAAGTTTAACATATTATTAATATTTACATAAAATTACTCACACAAAGGTCATTAACATAAAAAGGTATAACGACCTTTAAATTTATTATGTGTATTATTTATGTTTAAAAATACAATCATTTCTGGTTATAGAATTAACTTAATGGTTTTCTCACTAAAATATTTTCATATGCTTCTGGGCGAAAATTTTTTGTTGTTTTTTATCGCTTTCAATATGGACGTATATGATAACTATACGAGTTTATACATACACAAACATGCTGATTTATATGAATGAGTATTTTTATATTTATTTAACTAAGTTTTTTATACCTTTTTGTTTCCTCATTTTTATCAAAGCTGTTATTCATAATTACCTTTATTTCAGATTTTGCCATTTTAGTGTTTCAAAAGCTAAAAAAAGTTTATTTAAAAAAAAAAAAACACAAAAATCCAATTAACCCTATCAGACCTAGCTGTATCAATTATGAGATCTAAATAAATTATAAATTAATACATATTTCTGACTTTTTTGTACCAGTATTCACTTATTGTGAGTTCTATTGAGTGCTCTTTAAACAAAAAAAGAAAATTGAAAACAGAAAGTAGACTTTGCTAAAAAGATTTTTTATATTGATGATTTAACAATGACTACAATCGGTTTACTGCTCAGGTCTGAAAGGGTTAAACTTAAATTAAGAATACAAACATAACTGCACTTCAAATGCTGTACTGCTTTTTGGCCGCAATAAATTTGTTGAACCGGCGCACAGTGGTCAATTTCGCGAGATAGCGGTCAAAACTCTATAACTTTTGACCGGATTAGTATTTTTTTACGCAATTTGTTTTGTTCAATAGGAGGGACCTTAAGCTTCAATTTGGAGTTAAAAATGCATTTTAATTTTTTGTTGAGTTTCCATGTAAAAGTTGAATATTTTGACATTTTAAATAGGTATTTTTTTTATAATTTCTTATTTTCTTCAATCGTATTTTACAACCAATACTTATTTATTATTCCTAAACTTAATTTTGGTCAGAAAATGCCAACATTTGGCCCCTGACATTTATTTAGTCTCAATATTCACAGGAGCCAAAGGTTGGTTTTTTTTTGGAAGAAAGCTAATTCTTGTGAGGATTAAACTGAAAAATAACACTGAAATTCCCAACAATATCAATACCATTTGGATATATTATATACAGAACACAACATCGATAAAATTTTAAGTAAACTTTTACTATTGATTTAAAGTGCACATATATTTTATTTAAATGTATTAATAAAAATTTATACTAAAATTAGAAACAAATTATAATCTTTAAACTAGTATTAATTAAACAATATTAGTAAAAATTTCTTCCAAATAGCTTTGATTTTCATTTTGCAGTAGTTGTTTAGCTTCTTCATCTAACTCTAATGAGGTTGATTTCCATTTTTGTCGAATACTGGACATATATGGGTCTGATGTGCACAACAAAATATTAATAAGATCTTCATTAGTACAATATCTGGAAATTTTTCTTGTATTGTGCTCGCGAAAGAATCTGTAGTCTTTATTCCTCTTTTCTAGGGCTTCTTCTGAGAGATCTCCAATTGGAAGCATATTGTGCTGAATTATTTGTTCCCCATGGAACAAAATTTTGTGAACTGTGGTTGGCATATGTCTCCAAGAATATTTTTGGTTATAATGGGTTGCTCATTAGCATACTGACCAAATTTTTTTGCATCTATCTTTTTGCTACATGCTATAACTTGTAATATGATTTGGAATCGTCGTATTAAATCATAATCTACTCCAGTTATAGAAGCTGCAGTTTCTGGATTGGAAAAGAATCTCCTTGCTGTGTTTACTTCTCCTTGCTTTGGCTGGTCAATTATAAGGCCTATCTCACGGTATTTTTCTTGAATATCTTTTTTTTTTTTGCTTTCTTTTTTCCAAATTTTCTTTGTTGTTTCTCACTGTTTCGCCTAACGGGCCAAATTCCAAATCGTATCCCAATTTAAGAATATGCTCCATAAAGCGAATTCTAGCATGAAGAGGTGACATTCCAAATTCATATGCTTCATTAAAACTATCGTCTTGTGTTGGTGGTTGGCTCAATTGACTTGATGTTTTTTGGCATATGGTGCAGCTTGACGATGACTTTGTTTTGGTTAAAGTTTGTGCAACTTTTCCATCAATCATTGTGAGACACATTTTAAAATTTACTTCAATGTTTTGGTCATCAAATTTAAATGTTACTGGTTGAAGTTCTTTAATTTGATCATTTATTTTTCGAACTTCTTCATCTATGACATCTTGAGTCTCCTTTTTGTAAGCAAACTTTATTGGTCTACAAAATTTTGTTGACGAGGGAATTTCATTCTTCCATACATCTATCTCTGCAGCTCTACTAGTTGACGGCTCTGAACCAATATAAGTTTTTGTTAAACGTAATGGAACGAAAGAAATCATGAATAAATTGGCATCTGATGAATTTTCCGCATTACATTGTTTGTATTGTTTCTGGCCAGAGGACCCATCACATCCCCATTTAGAAATTAAAGTCATGCTGCAATTTTTAAACTTCTTTAAATAGTCAGCATCAAATGTCTTTAATAATCGTTCTGTAGTGTGTTCAAGAAGGTCCTGCAATTTTATTTCTGCTGAACTTGAAGTTACACTAATAGCAGTTGGTGAAGGTAAGCAATCTTTTTTGGCAGAAACTATGTCTCGATATGATGGAAAAATTCGACAATTTTTTTCATTGGTTCGCTTCCGCAATTCTGTATATTGGTTTTTAGTCATTTTCAAATCCAAAAATAGTGCAAATGCTTCTTCTGGAGTAAATTTATTTTCTTCAGTTGGTGTCGGCATACTTTCTAAAATCCTTTTTGTGCATCTGGGGCTTGCTTCCACTATTTTTTCAATGATAGCAATTTTACCCTTTTTAGTTTTCGATGGTTGAATTTGATGCAGAAATGAATCCTTTATGATGCTACAAGAAACTTCTTCATTGATATGTTTAAGCTTGCGTCTTCGTGATCTTTCACTACAATTATCAATTGGCTTTGCTGGTCGACCACCTTTTCCAGTTTCCGTGGTAGTTACTGATGGCTTTTTAAAAATAAGTTTATTTCTTAGCCATTTTTGGTTGCGTGAGTAAAACAATTTCTTGTGTCTGGAACATTGATTGTACCGTTTTCTTAAAGTATTTAAAAAGTTTTTTATTTTTAAGTTATGAATTTTAATTTCTTGTTTGTCGCATATTTTGAAGGAATGGATTATTCATTATATGTAAAATAATGTCGTTTTCATCTTTCCGTTCAAAATATATATCAGATAGAACACTATAACTGAATTTAGCCATTGTTTAAACAATAATGAAGAAAAAAAATGAATGCATGGATTAATATACTATTGCTCGAAGTTACAACATGATCTTTTTTACCTCTTTGAAACATAATATAACAGGTAGTTGGTTTTGCCAGTTATTTCCATTGGTTTTAAATTTATTTGCAATTTTCACGTATTTAAGTTGTGTAATATTAGATGGCAATAAAATCTTTTTTACAATTTTCCAAATGAATTGCCAGATACCACATAATTTGAGAGTTCTATTGTCATTTTTGTCAAAATTTTGATACACCCTTCTATGTGGACTAGGTCCAAATATGGGCCAACTTCTCCTAATTTCAACAAAATTATTTTTTGGGTCAATAAGAACTCTTGTACAAAATTTCATCAAAATATATGCATAATAGCCACTTTCACATACAAAAAATATGACGTGCATTTGTACCGAATATCTTACCTTGGGTCAGAAAAATTGCTGTAGCTCAAAAAGTGCAGTCCCGATGCATGGACATGTATATATAGGAATGTAGGGCAGAGTAAGGACTACAAAATAGTAAATTTTTGTTTTGACTCAGCTTGACTCACAGGAGTTGTGCTCTATGAAGTAGGAAATTTCCGAGAAATTTGACCTTTTTTAAAAAAAAAATTTAAATTGTTCTGAAAACAGTAGAGCTTCATTCATATTTCGTCCAAAAATCTTGAAAAACAAAAAAGTTATGATCATTTAAACTTTAAAAATTAACTAAAAATATCATAAATTTACTAAATTCTGAAAAAGCCCATTTTGGACCACCCTGTTCTCAGTGAAATAGTTGAAATAGAGTTCTACTTTTTTGGCTCCCGAAGTCTACTACTGTCTACTTTCATATGAGTCTAATAACTATAAAATCGGAGAACAAAAACCAAAAGGAGTTTTGGCCGCTATCTCAAAATATTGATCACAGTGCGGCGCACAGTGGCGCCCTTACAATAAATGGGATTGTAAAAATCAACATTACGTGTGCGCTATCAATACTTAGAACAACCTCATCTTCTAGGAAATTGTTACAAAGTTGACAAATCTAATAGGCCAGACTATATATTGAGAAATAGGAACAACCCTTGAATAAGTCAATGACTGAAAGTCGGCGAGACAAATGCTTCGCATATAGTGTGGAGAATTATTTTTGACGCCCTAATACCATGACGTTGAACAACTGAGAATTGTTTGATCTGTTTAGGAACTCAAGCACCCCAACGGATTTCGTAGAAGCTGCTCTGTAGGAACTTGATAGCCTATACGATAATCTGTGGAGATGCAAAAGTATGACAGATAATCTTCACCTGACATATGCAAATATTAGGATGAGGTTGATGAAGCTATGCCTAGGCATTCAGAAATTGAAACTAAAATACGAGGACTGGCTTAATGAACCATATCTTCCTAGATAAATTGGTATAAGGTAAACCCACCACATCAAATGGACGTACAAGAAGAAGGCCACAAAAAAGTGTGAAGGACTTTTCAAATTTTAAAAAAATGAGGAAACTTGCCGATGCCAATAACGATTTGACCAAGTACCACTAATCAGAAGCGCTGTATATTAAATATATAAAGGGCAAGGACAAAGTTAGGTCACAGATTACAAAACCTATTACTGTTAATTCTATAAAGTATGGAGAATATGCTTCGAAAATTGCTCTACTATTGGCGGAAATGTTTCCACTGAAGAAATTGGCCCCGACAGCCCATAAAATATTGGCACAAGGCAAAGCTATAATTGAATATTAGCCTTTGTCAGTTGAAGAGCTTTCCGAAGAAGCTCAGGAATCCGTTAGCAAATGTTACAGAAAATACAGAAAAAAAATTTGTATTATTTCTACATGTTGGCAGCATCTACCGAACCACTCATTTCATTTCTGTGGCATGTGAAGTCATCAAGAGAGTTAGAATCACATAGTTCAGAAATGATTAGTCTATTAGATATACCTCCTGTCATGAATTGTGATAATTTTTTTGAAGCAATTTGAAAAAATAATTTCGGAAAATCTTTTTTTTTTTGCTTATTTTTTATGGATAATAATTTTAAAATATAAAAACTTTTACAAAGAAACATAAAAAAATATGAAATGGTTAAAACTCATGTTTTTTACCTAACATAAAGATGATGTTAACAAGTTTCTAATTTGGTAAGCCATAAGTAAGCATCGGAAAGGCTTAGCCCCTTATTAAGATACTTATTTCATATGTTGGGAAATTATCTATCATATATCTTTTATCCAATTTGACTATCTGAATTAGTTCAAAAGTTACAATTTTTGCAATGAAAAAAACTCAAATGACATCACTGTGCAGCGCATTCTGGTTTTCATTTTAAATTTAACCTCAAAACTTTTTTAATTTTCTTTAACGGTATTATGCGCTAACTGAATATAATGTTATATATAACCAAAAAATGAATTTGTCTGTTTCTATTTAGCAAAAATTTTTGTATAATAATAAATCTTCTTTGGACAAACAAAATGTCAAAGCCAAAAAAAAAAACAAGTAAGTAAATTATAGTCGGTCTACACCAACTATACAATACACTATACCATGCGTTTAAAGACCTCATCACTTTGGTCTAACTAACTCTAAAATAAACATAAACCAAGTTTGAGTGGCAAGTTTATTTGCCTTCGGATATAAGAAAGTTCATATCTGATGCTATATGACTGATCCTGAACATATTTGTTAGGGTCACTTATTTTTTTGCAAAAACATATAAAAACCAAATTTGAGAAAAATCTGTGCAATATTTTTGTTTTTTTACAAATATAAGTGAAATTCGCGAATTAGCTTCATATGGGGGCTATGACTAAGAATTGTCCTATAGGGTTTATTTTTGTAATAGTGATAAATGGATGCAATAAACATACACAAACCCAATTTGACCGATTTCTATATGATAATTTATCTCAACATGAACCGATTATCACCAATTTCAATAGTGTTCGTGCTATGGCCAATAGAAGCGTACGTACAAAATTTGCTCAAAATATGTTCCCATTTGCGACGTGTAGTTTTATTACAATGTTTACATGGACACACAGACGGACAGACGGACATCGGTAAATCGACTCAGGAAGTGATTCTGAGTCGATCGATATGATAAAAGATGGGTGTGGTTCAAATATTTTTGGTAGTTACAAACATTAGCACAAAAACGCTGGGGTTGCCGATCTAACCATTTCATTCGCTGATCTATTTTTCTGTATAATTTTAACTAAATTTTGCTTAAACGTGCCTATGGTATATTCACTTCTCTTTTTTTCCCCAAAAATACAAAAAATTTGAGAAGAATAATTGAATCTACTGAAAACAATTTGAATTTTCCGCGACTGTAGATTAAAAATATTATTTAATATGTATGGATGAGCGTAGCAGTGGTATCACTTATCTCAACGTGATCCAATAGATCTCTTTCTATCTTCATTAAATTTTTAATACGTGCCAAAATGACACATTCTGTAATACGTGCGTTGCCTATAAATTTGATTTTGGTATGAATATCAAGATTTCAGTTAAATAGTATTAGAAAATCCTTTACAACGACATGTATAAAAATTTTAGTGTCGAAACTTCAAAGATTGTTAACACATTATCAATATTTTGTAATGGAATATCTTAATTGTTAATACTTTTAAAATTAAAAAATATATAAAATGTCTTCTCTACAGTTGTCCTAAATTTTTAATAAATTCTAAGCGGGTTAGGGAAATTTATTCCTTGAGTAGTAATGGTCAATGGTCATCATAAAATTACATGTTGATGATTGTAAATTAAAGTAACTTCTTGAATTTAAATAATCATGTATATTCGGTGAAACGATAAAGTTTTTATTTTCTGAAAACATTATTTTGTATAGAGTTGATATAACAGAGAAAATATGGCATCACTAATGTGTCACTAGTAATGGAAACAACTTTTTTTGTTATAATTTTAAATAATTTTGGAGCGAGCGAAAATAAGTATTGACTCATTCAATTTTACTGGGTAATCTACGTTTCCTTTTGAATTCATCTTACTGAAAAATCTTCACAGATTATTTCTAATAAAAAACATTTGCCCCTAAAAATATTGGAGTTGAAAGTTCTGAATAAAAATATTTTTTTTTTGTACCACTAATCAAGTTCTACTGATATTCTAATTACGTGTAAATTCTGTGTTATATACATTTTTATTTATTTTTCTATTTTTTTTATTTATTGTGCTTTCCTGTACAACAAGAATGTTATTCTTATAATTACAGTACAGGATTAATTAATTTTTAAGGGTACAATGTGCTGATATAAGTGATATTAATTACATATACGTATTAATTATTTATAAAATAAAATAAAATAAAATAAAATAAAATAAAATAAAATAAAATAAAATAAAATAAAATAAAATAAAATAAAATAAAATAAAATAAAATAAAATAAAATAAAATAAAATAAAATAAAATAAAATAAAATAAAATAAAATAAAATAAAATAAAATAAACTAAAAAAAATAATATTAAGAAAAATCAAAAATTTTACTATGCAAAATAATCAAAAATTAGTTTTTTAAAAAGTCTTGCGTTGCTTGTTAGTTGATAAGTTTGTGGAAGTGCATTCCAAAGACGAACTCCGTGCATAAAGAATTGCTGTTCTGAGACAAGTATCCTATGAATAGGAATTATGAGCTTTCTCCCTCTATCAGATCTGGCAAATTGTAATTTTTCGAATAAGTAGCTAGGTTTTTTTTGTGTAAATGATTTTGTGCATAAAAATTGGAACTCTAATTTTTAAAAGATTATCAAAAGACACACCAAATAGTCTTACAGAGAAGGGAGTTATATGAGAAAATCTTTTTAAACCAAAAACATAACGAATAATATTATTATTTGCAACATTGAGTCGACGTTTGCTCGAGGAGTCGCAATTAGCAAAAATTCCACAGCCGTACAAAAGTCCAGGATAAATATACGTTTTGGCTAGTAGAATTCTTACTTTCAAAGGTGTGAAATATTGTGTTGACCATAGAGATCTCAGTTTAACGTAAGTTTGCCCAACTAAATTATTTGTATGATTTGGCCACGATAGAGAGCTGTTAAAGATAATACCTAGATTTTTTGCAGAAGAAACAATAGGAATATTTTGACCTTTAATAATAATATTAGGAACAATGGATGGTTGTTTAGACCATCTACTTATCTTCAAACATTTAGATTTTAATGGGTTTAAAAAGAGGTTGGCCGTAGCCCAACGATGGATATTATTTAAATCCTCTTCGAATTTTCCTATATTGTGATTAACTGAAGCAGTCGGTCTGCTTAAATATAACTGCACGTCATCGGCATACATATGAATTTTGCAATGGAGAAGTTGTGAAGGTAGATCATTAGCATATAGAGAAAAAAGCAAAGGCCCTAGGATGGATCCCTGGGGCACCCCTCTCTTAATATTCGACGTTGTTGAGATTTTATTTTTCACGTAAATGGATTGAATACGGTCAGATAGGTAGGATCGAAGGAGATTTACAGATGATGAAGAAAAATTAAAAAGATGTTTTAGCTTATTATATAGCATTAAGTGGTCAACAGTATCGAAAGCCTTTGAATGGTCAAGTAGGACCAAAAAATTAACTTTGTTATCATCCAGTTCCTGCCTTATGTTTTCAGTTACTTCAGTGAAAGCAGTAACACAACTATGATTACATCGAAAACCTGATTGTGTATTCGACAACAAACCAATCTCATTTATGTAAGTGGTCATTTGTTTGTGAAGGAGCTTTTCGATTACTTTTGAAAAGTAGCACAGGATTGCTATGGGGCGGTATTCGTTAGTAGATTTAGTAACAGGAATTATTTTGGCATGTCTCCATTTGTAAGGGAAAGTGCTTGTGGTTATAATTGAGCTAAAGAAATGTGTTAAATAAGGCAAGAGAAGGGGCAACAAAATCCTCACAAATACTGGATGAATATTAGCATGTCCGATTGCATTAGATTTAGCACCAACAACACTATGATAAACATCTTCATGAGTTACACACGAAAATTCAAAACAATTAATGGAGTCATTACATTGTTAAAGTTGTAAAACGAGGAGTTGTTGTTGTGTACTACTGGTAAATTACTGAAGACTGAGTTTAACTCATTGACATCAATACTGATATCAACACTTTTAATGCCTTTCCCTTTACCAGTATCACGAACGTGTTTCCATGTTTGTCGTGAGTCCATAGCGGACTCAGAACGCCTTGAATAATAGAACGATTTAGCTTTTCTAATGCTGTCGTTAACTTTTTTCCTTGCAGTATGGTAATCATTTTGAGCGCAGTAATTTTAAATCGCTTCCACCTTGAATAACATAAATCTCTGAGAGAAACTAACTGCTTTATATTAGATGGCTTTGCTTTGGATTTACAGGATCGAGTAACTAAAGGAATTGTAGCATCGTATAAACTTCTTATGTTTACTTCAAGAAAGCAAAGTTGATCATTTACGGAGGGCATATAATAAATATTCTCCCAATTAATATGTCCAAAGTATTCATATAGTAAATTATAATTTAAGTTTTTAAAGTCTCTGTATGAGTACATGGAATTTGTTTCACCTTGAATATGAAAATCGTTGGCAAGAAAAATTAAATCATGTTTGGAAAAACATGATGCTGAAATTTGGTCATAAAGTAACACGTTAGAAAAATTGCTTACAAAAAAGAGATCCAACAAAGTATTGTTGCTGGTAGAGAAATGAGTAGGATTAGAGCAGTTTGAAGGTTCAAGACCAAGATATGACATATTATCTAACAGAGTTGATTCCAATAAGATGTTTGAATTAAAGTCGCCTGAAATTACAACATCATTGTATGATACGGTTAGCGATTCCAATTTGGAGATGAAGGTGGACATGTTAATATTTCGCCTTGGTCTGTATATACAACCAATCTGCAGGTTTCTTCCGCATGAGGTGATCTCCAAAAAGAGATATTCAATAAGGTCTTCGGAGTCAGATTTACAACAAAGTTTAAACGACAAATGACTTTTGATAAAAATAGCAACTCCCCCACCGTGGCATACTCAATCGGATCTGAAGATTTTGTAACCTTCAAGGCAAATTAAGCTATCAGGCGTAGAGGTAGTAAGCCATATCTCAGATACACACACAACATCTATATTAGAGCTTTCAAACACTAGCCTAAACTCGTAAGTTTTATTGTTAAGACTTTGGGCGTTATTGTTGAATTATCAGTGGGTCCTTTTAAAACTCTTTCTTTTAACTCATACTCTCTGTCTGTCTGTCGAGGGTCAACCACATTCTCCCTTATCCAATTGATCTGAGACTTGGCGCATAGTCTTGTTGTGAATACAGATTAATTTTGGGCTAGTCACGCACAGTTACGCATAGCCACGCAGTGATCTAAATGTCATTTCCGCTCATTCGATCGATCTGAAACTTGATCCATACACTTGAGGTGAAAAAAGATTAACTTTGTCTAAGTCACGCACAGTCACGCATAGTCACGCACAGTCACCGAGTGACTGACAAAATTGTCTTTTATTAGCTTGGGGTCATATTTGACCCCAAGCCCAAAAGGGATAATAGGGTAATATAACTTTTTTCCGAAGCTCTAGGCTATTGAGGTAAAATAAAGAAGCAAACTGATAACTTTTTGATAAAAAGTATTTAGAGAGTATATTTACGAATTTTTCCTAAAAACAAATTTTTCTCGAAATCCGCAAAAAAATAATTCTTTGTAAAAAAAAATCCTGGCAGAAGAACTTACTTCAAAATTCACACAGTCGATTTTTAGCACATCGCATATTAAAATATATATTAAATAAATAAAACAGCTCGAGCATTCAATATTTCATATGTTGAAATGAGTTGTGTTAGTGTTTGTAATAAATCGTTTGCAAAAGTAGAGCAATGACAACAAGTAAGAAATTTATAGTCGGTCTAGACCTACTATACGATACCCTATACTATGCGTTTAGAGAACCTATCTCTCAGCCCCAACTAACTGGATATACAAAATAAGCATAAATCCAATTTGAGTGGGAGTTTTATTAATTTTTTTTGGCTGCAGAAAGGAAAAAGGACTAGGCCCAAAAATGGACCGACCCCGACCATGTTTGGTAAAGTCTCTTGTATTTTGCAAAAATATATACAAACAAAATTTGAGAAGAATCAGTGCAAAATTTTTGTTTTTTGATAGATTTAGGTGAAGCAGGGGAGCAGCTCTATATGGGGCCTATGACTAAGAGTTGTCCGATAGGGATCATTTTTGGACTACTGATTAACGGATGTAATAAACATATACAAACCCAATTTAGCTAAGATTTATAAGATAATTTGGATCTTATGGCATTTTATGTTGATTTCATAGGGGTCATTTGTATGGGGGCTAGGTCTTAATATGGACCGATTCTGACCAATTTCTACAGCATTCATTCTATCGATGACAAAAGCTTATATACCAAATTTAATTAACATATATTAATATTTGCGACCTACAGTTTGATAACAAGCTTTACATGGACACACAGACGGACGGACGGACGGACGGACGGACATCGTTAAATCGAATCAGATAGTGATTCTGATTCCATTGGTATAATAAAAGATGGGTCTAGGTCAAAGATTTTTGGTAGTTACAAACAGCAGCACAAAGTCATTATAACCAAACCACATAGTGGTATAGGGTATAATTATGAATATGAAGCAGAATAAAGCAAATATGTCATCATGTAGTTAGTGACTCTTCTTGTCCATTTGTATAAATTTCAAAGAGATTTTTAAATGTATTATAAATATATTTTTTTCGTTACAAAAACTACGTGATCGATTTATCTTCATCTCATTTCCATTTCAATTTTATTCATATCTGATTTATCATATTTTTTTTTATTTTTTATTTTATCAATGAAAGCATAAAAATACAAAAATAATTATGATAACCATATTTTTTACTTTTTTTCAATGTAGACAATTTCAGATATTTGTGTGTTTGTCTACTTTTTTCCATGTTTTCTCCCATTCAATATTATCGCATTAATTTTAGGACAAATGTGCGGTTGTTGGCAGTTGTAGGAAAGCTTTAAAAAAGAATCAATTTCCGTTATTACAGTACAAGTGTATTTGTGTTAAATGATGGCAATATTTCAAATTAATTAAAAAAAACTAAAATTTATTCCAAATTTTGAGTTGACTCACTTAAGCCAATGGGAAATATTTTTAATAAATGTAAGGGTATTATTGAGATAAGTATTCTAGATTTATGAGTTTTTTAATTTTAACATAAATTTTATTAATTTTAGAATCTGCTATTTAATTACACTTGAATAAAATAAAATAAAAATTGTGTGTGAGAATTTTAAATTTATTTTATATCAAAGCAATTTTAAACTAATTTTTCAAAGCAAAATATATCGAATTAACTATTTTCTGATTCTAGTCATTTTTGTCTCACGTATATATTTTTAAAATTTAATTGAAAAGTAAAGATATATAATTATGATATACCAATATCTTTGTAGACTCCAAGGGTAAGTTTTAGAATTTTGTTTTAGTATGGCGAAGTACTCCAACAAATTTCATGGTACAATTTTTCATTTCAATAACAGTTGCTTATTATTTGCTAAAGAAAAGAAAAGAAAAATAAAAAGTTATATAATGCTAACAGCGAGACTGTCCTATAAATTATTTATAAAATCATTAAACCAGACATTAAAAATATGTGTATAATAGGGTGGCCCTTAATAAAAGAAAGTGTTCAAACTCTTGGTCTCACCACCTAGAAATATGCTAATAGCAAAAGAACTGGAATATAAAGTTTTGGGTCAATCAAAAAAATTTAGAGGTGCCTCAATGCGACTGAAAATTTCAAGTGTGTTTTTATGGAAAATATGACTTTTTTTCAGATTTTATTTTTTTCGACATGTTGTTATATGAATCGATTCTAGTAATAAATTGTCTCTTCAAAAAGCTATACAACTTCAAAATCGAGAGAAAACTCGCCAAGAAATAGCAACTGCCCCAGACCACTTATATGAAAAAAAAAAACAAAAATAGGACGTGAAATTTGACGAACGTTTTTTCAATTTTAAGAAATTAATTACAGCCATAATTTTTTTCAATACCTATTGTTATTAACCTATTGCGAAATGAGACCAAAGATGAACATTTTTTTCATAAAAATTTAAAAACTCCTTTTAAAAGTTCTAAAAAATTTTGTTTAACAAAATTTCAAAAAATGGATCTGGAACTTTAGAGTCTTGTTAAATGTATGTTAGAGAATAACTATGTGAGTTTCTAAGTAAATTCCCCCGCCATAATTTTTTTTTTACAAGGAATTATTTTTTGGGGATTTCGAGAAAAATTAGTTTTTTGTGAAATATTCAGTAAACATGCTCTTCCTAAATACTTCGTATCAAAAATTTATCAGTTTTCTACTTTTAAATGTTGTATTTTATCTTAGTAGCCGAAGGTTTCGGAAAAATAAAAATATATTACAGTATTGGCTAATGAAAGACAATTTATTCAAAGAATTTAAATATTTTTAACTAATGTTTATTTTTTAATGTGATGCTCAAAACATAATAACCAAATGTGTAAGTCTGCCATGCTAAAAATTTGGAATAAATCGAACATTGCTAACCCATTCCTTGTCGAGGTCAAACTTTGAATTTTGGCATCTTTAAAAAAATTAATTGTTCTAGTAAACTAGGTGAAACCCTTACTACGGGATGGGAAATAAAATTGTGCTAGATTTTACAAAAACTTACCCTTTTGGGAACCTAGGGTTAAAATGATCCAAAATTCAGCAGTATGCCTGGCTGAGGAATTTACTTAAAACTTCACACGGTTAATCTCTTACATATATCTAATAAAACTTTAAGGTGCCCGATCCATTTTTTGAAGTTTTGTTTAAGAACATTTTTTAAAACTTAAAAAAGGAGTTTTCATAATTTTATCAAATAAATGTTCAATCTTTGGTTTCATTTCGCAATAGGGTCAAATTTCACGACCTAGTTTTTTTTTGGCGCAAAAGTGGTGTGGGGTATTTGCTATTTCTTGGAGAATTTTTAATTTTTTTTTTGAAATTTTGTTTAAGAAAATTTTTTTAAACTTAAAAAAGGAGTTTTAAAAATTTTATCAAAAAATTTTCGATCTTCGGTCTCATTTCGCAAAAGGATCAAATTTCACGACCTAGTTTTTTTTTGGCGCAAAAGTGGTCTGGGGTATATGCTATTTCCTGGAGAGTTTTTATTTTTGTTTGAAGTTTTAAAGCTTTTTGAAAAGATAATTTAATACTTATCCCGAAATATATAACAATTTGTCGGAAAAATTAAACTATAGAACGAAATTTTCGTAAAATCTGAAAAAAGTCATATTTTCCCCATATAAAACACACTTGAAATTTTCAATCGCGTTGAGCCACCTCTAAATGTTTTTTGATTGGCCCAATACTTAAGTTTTCTCAATTTTTTTTTATTCGCATATTTCTAGTGGGTGCGACCGAGAATCTGCACATTTTTTTTTATTAAGGGCCAGGCTAATATACATATTCCTATTTTCTAAAAGGGAGGTCAAGTATATGATGTATTTTGAATCTTCGTATCTCACCAGTAACGTCTAGAAGATTGACTGCTAAGAGCTTGGTCCGGTTCTCACCCAATCTTAGTGTCCATTTATACACCCTTCTTACACTATATGGCGATCCTGCCAAGCTAACACTATATGGCGATCCTGCCCCCATACATACACTATATTAAATTTAAATGCCACTATGTACGTAGATTGCTACAAGGCATACACTATATAACGGTTCAGCGATTTTTATAATATTTGGTGATCCTAGCTGGCGTCCCACCTACACTATAGCAGACAGACAGACAGTCCAAAAGTCGCGACATCAGAATTCGTTTTAGAGGTATGGTTCCTTGGGCAAAGTTTCCTATTTTGATCCCTAGAATAAGATTTTCTTTGTCACTTGAGCGATTTTTTTGGCTCCCTACAAATCGACCCGCCCTAATGATCACTTAGTCAATTTAGGTATTTTTCACTGATACTATTAATTTCTTCTCTTATTGTGTGAATACCGACATCATTATGTACGGGTATACACTTGTTGTTTAAAAACCATGGAGCATTATTTAATAATTGTAGTGTTTTTGATTGACATCTGTGTATTGGCAGTTCCCCAAATTTGTACACTAAAAATCCAGATCAGTTTAGGTATAGTTTTGTATATGCTGAGCTTATTTTCAGGGCTCAGCTCTGATTTCGGGCCTAATAGCTAAAACATTTTTCTTGTTTTGATGTTTAAAGGATCGCGATTCGTTTTATATGATCTTTCCAAGTGAGCCGTGGAGCCCTAGATACTTTACATTATTACATTATTATTAAATACACAGTTGGATTATGTCAATGTCTTTGAAAATGTGAGCTCGATTTTCTTAATCAAGTGGTCTGCGGCGAATTTATTGCTTGCCGAACTTGATATAAATTGGACGTTTTTTAACCGATAATATATTTTGTTATTTTTTTAGAAAGGTAATTTACTCTAGGTTATAGCTTATTTATTCATTTAAATGAAGCGCAATTACTAATATGAAAATTTTTGTGAAAATGATTTTTTTTAAATTTTTATATATAAATGCATATTTGAATTTTGAACCCAATGCGCATCCAGAGACCATTGTCCGATTTGGCTCAAATTTTGCGCACTAAAGTTTTAAAGCCAGGGTCACAATGATCCCACACTTCAAATTTCGACAAAAAAATTTTTTTCATACAAACCGCTGTCAACCTAATCTATATATAAATAAATGGATGTATGTAGGTGTCTGCACTGATCTTGATGAAATTTTCATGGAATCTTCAGAGTAGCCTAGAGGGTGATACTGCGAAGTATGACTTTGTAGATTTTATCTTGTTTTAAATTCAGTTTTGCTAAGAATTAAAAAAGAAATAAATTTAAAAAGGAGATATTGAAATCGCATTATTATTGCCCCGCGGTATACACTCGTATAATTTGTAAAGCATTGAAATACACATGAGAGGTCTGATAGGAATATATTGTTTTTTTTTTGCCTCTTCGAGTCTTTCGTTTGATGCCCGTCTATCACTTTTTTGGTTAGGTATGCTGGTTTTAGTTCAAAATAGCTATTGCGATCAGAAAGAGTTAATTAGTAGATTTAAATTTTATAAGAGAATATATGAAATAAATTTAAAACGTGTTTAAATTTCTCAAAAATATAAAAACCTTTCTAGGTTTTACAGATTTAACCAAATAGGTTTTTTTGGGTTGAACGAAAATATATGGGAAATATTTTATTGAATTTCTAAAATTAACACAAAATATGCCAAACATTCAATGGTGAAAAATAATAAAAACAAAATATCGAACAAATTTAATTTCTATATTTTCTTTTGTTTTCCACAAGTAAGTGATAAGTATTCCGTGCTGGATTATGATGTTAATATCATTTCAAAAATTTTTATTTTCTCTCCAAAGTACTCGGCTG
The DNA here is from genome assembly GCA_963682025.1 of Cordilura impudica. Classification (NCBI taxonomy): domain Eukaryota; kingdom Metazoa; phylum Arthropoda; class Insecta; order Diptera; family Scathophagidae; genus Cordilura; species Cordilura impudica. The sequence continues at coordinate 5,558,032 of OY821520.1, forward strand.
TTTTGAGTAGATAAATGATTTTACATCAAGTGTTTTTTGTGACACTTTCAATTCATCAACTATTCAAACAGTTGTTTCTTCTTTAAATGACGTGTTTGGAACCTTTTTTTTATGTGAAAATCAATGGAACGAAAAAAAATAATTCTATTTACAGTGTGTATATGACGAGTACATTTTGACAACAAGCTTGAGTGAGTGTATATCAGAAGGCAAGACTTCGAGGCGTTTGAGTCATATGTAAATGAATTAAATAATGGTCATACGCCACCCGTGACATTTTTCCATTCCATTTTTCTACTGTTAAATGCTTTAGATTTACAATTTTCTAAATTATTATTTGTAGAAATCATTTGAAATATTTTTTTTTATTCTTTGTATTCATTTAACAGGCTTCTATAACATGCAATTTAGAAATTCAGCTTAAAAAACCAACAAAAAAGATTATTACCTTGAAAAAATTCTGTTCAGACAATGTCACTTAATATTTATCGTCTGGCATTATACAAAATAAATTCAAACAATTTCGTATCTGGCTCAGACAACAGAAGTTGAAATTTTAAATGTATTGCTTAATTTTATTAAATAAAAAAAAAATCAGTAAATAAATATATTGATATATAGAGGAGTGAATGTATTTCAATATATTATTACAGCTTTCTATAATTCTTCTTAATTGTATTTAGTATTTGCGCCCACAAATTCTAATGACCGTAATCTATGACATAAATGTTGCGTTCGTTTATATGATTTTTAACGATTGACGTTTTTGTATAAAAATGTTCTGGACGAACAATATTTTTGTTGGTAAAAGTACAGAAAGAAAAAAAGGTATTTTAGACTGGGTAAAAACTAGTTAACTGGACATAAGTCTGACAAACTCTTATCATTAGCAAGCAGGTATTTTTACGATGAATGTAAAATGGAGCAGGTTTGGCTCTCCGATTTTTGAAGCTGAAATTATAATATGTGGTTATAAAAGAGGAGAAAAATTTAAATTTGAATTAAATCCTTGGTTAAAAGAAAAGAAACAAAATATAATATATCTGTGTATTTATTTTACACTTTTCTTTAAATCTTATAAAAATTACTTTCATAAATTAAATTTAGCTTCATAAAATTTTTCAGATATAAGTTTATTAAATTCTTACTAAAAGTAATTAATTACATACTACATATTACACAAATAGTATATACTAATATTAAATACAATAATTAATATGAACATTAGGGTGACAGTGATTTGTGAGCTGTGCGGGTCGGATTATTCTGCTGCTGGATCTAAAACTTTAGTGCGCAAAATTTTAGTCAAATCGGACAATGCTTTCTGGACTCGCATTGAGTTCAAAGTTAAAATATGCATTTATATGTAAAAATTATCAAAAAAATTTTGACATTAATAATTACGCTTCAGTTAAACTAATTTATAAACAATAATCTAGAGTAAACTATTTTTCTAATAACATAACAAAATCTATTATCGGCTGAAAACAGCCAAGCTATATTAAGTTCCCCAGGCAATAAATCCGCCGCAGACCACATGATTAAGAAAATCGAGCCCAAATTTTTAAAGACATTGAAATAATTTACAACAAGAGATTGGTTTTGCTGTACAGAAATGGGAAACTACATGCCAAATTATGGGAAAACGCCTGTTAAGTCTATAGGAAATGCATGCTAAATGGTAAAAATGCATGTCATGCGTATGTTTCTGTTTTTTCGAAAGATTTTTTTTATTTGCAGCTTTGAAAAGTATTTTTCTTAATTCAGCATGCAATTTTCTCACATTTAGCATGCAAATTTTTCTCATTTTTAACAAAAAAATTTTCATTTTTAGCATGCATTTTCCCATAAATTTGCCCAAATTTAACAAAAATTTTGTCATTTTTGATATTCATTTTTACCACTTGGCATGTATTTCCTATAGACTTATCAGGACTTTTCCCATAATTTAGCATGCATTTTCCCACATTTACCAAGCGCTTCTCTTAGTACCGTTTACAACAACAATATTTTTGCAGTCTCCTGATCGAAAAATGATCTTATGTAAATTATTTTGCATCTGGTCATTGTTTAAAATCTCCAATTTCACTTTTTCAAACCTTTCATTCAAGATATTTTCCGAAATCAACGATAGGACCTTAGAGTATTATTAACAAAATATATGTGATTAAAAATGGCAGCGTTTTAATTTCATCGGATTTGAAGAAAAATTTGATTTTTTATACTTTTTCTACTTTTAGGCTACATCTTTTTGGTGTTTTCATATCTCAAATGATTTTTTTCAAAATATTGTACTCCTTGATGTAAGTATTCAATCTTGTAAATTGAGATTAAATTATCCCCTTTAGGGTTAAATACCAAATTTAAGGAGATTTATATTTTTCTTAAACAAAATATCGAAATAACTTATATTTATTGAAGGATTTATATTAAACTTTTTGTTACTATTTTAGTAATTCTAGAAAATAATGTTATGGACTTATTTTCTGAAATTAACCCGTGGGGTAGTCTTGATGTCAAATTGACTCTTATATGAAAATCTATAAATATATTCTTAATAAGGATTCTTTTTAAATAAAACAAGTTTAATGTATTCATAAAATTCCTCAAACTTATTCGTTTTTTTTTTTTGCGAAAATATATTTATTTGTTTTTCTTCATTCTTTATTTGCAATCTGTTATACAACTAGTGGATTGTGTGGCGCCCGATTATTTTGACTTTAACAAAAAAAATTTTTTTTTTCCCTTTCAGAATTTTCTTATATTTTATATATTTAAAAAAAATAATTTTAATGTTTTTAAAAATTCTTAAAAAAAAAAATTGAAAAACAGTTGTAAAATTGTTTTGCGGTGAACATCATAACTCGTTACCGGACCATGTGAAATAAAAAAACTAAATGCGTTTAAAAGGTGACATGTTTCCTGAAGTGGTGTAGAAGAGTGTTTCAATTTTTTTTGCAGCATTTTGAAGTGAAAAACGATTTTTGCTATACAATTTCTTTTTCTAAAATCCAAAAAAGAAACAATAAAAAATAAGCGCGTATTAGTTTTACTTAAAAAAAAATTCGCCTTTAATTCTTCCATGATAATTTCAATATTTCATCAATTTTGTACAGAAAATGCATTAATTGATTCGAAAATATTTTTTTACAACGAGATGTTTAAAAAATGACGTTACTTACCCACACATATGTAATTTATATATATTTTGCACTAGGAACAATTTTTTGCCGTCAAATGACCATGACTATTGATATTCTGACAAACTGAACTGATCAAAGTCATATGCAAAGGAACAATTCCGTGACAGCTATACCGAAATCGACTCAAACATGTTACGAGCATATATCGATTTTCTCATTTTAGCTGGACTTTAGAGGTCTATGTTTCTAACTAATCTAATGTTTTAGATATAATTGTAATAATATAGATGAAATGAGACAATGTTGGATTTATTTGATGGTGAATATGGACGTCCCATATTTAGAGCGATAATGTCGAAGGAGTCATTTCAATGCATGAATTCTGTTCTTCGGTTCGATAATATTATGAGCAGACGTTAAAGAAGCTTTACAGGCAAATTGGCTCCAATTCGTGAAATATTCGACAAATGGTCTGAACTATTAGCTGATAATTGCAATCCATCTGAATATGTGACTGTTGACGAGCAATTGCTTGGTTTTCGTAGAAACTGGGTAAACCAGTTGGTGGTTTAGCTGAAAAAAATCAAGGTGAACGTGTAATTTCGGATTTGGTTCAAAGAGTAAAGAGTCATAACATAAAAATTCACAACTTTTAAAAGAAGCATTCCACAAAAGCTTTTAGAGTGCAAAAAATTTCGGCTGTTCCATTCAAAATTTTCATTTACCGAAAACACAGCACTCGTATTAGACATCGGCAGAAAAGACAATTGCGTAGTACTTCACAGCACCATACATGCCTCGAATAATGTAGAATCTGATAGAAAAAGTTGCCAATAATTATTCAATATTATAATAAAATCAGTGATTTTTATTATAATTTTAAACGCGTTGCTTCTATTCAAAGGTGTGGACCCAAATTGGCAAATAAACGATGTGATAAGTATTCTTGCGCGAGCTTGGAATATCTCTTGTATTAGCAACAATTTACAAAATGAATCAATGGGGGAGCTCAATAGCCCAGTCCACAATATTCTACAATCCTCCAAAAAGATCAAAATGTACTCCTTCGAATATCGAAGGAAAAGCTAGTGCCACATATGTTATTGCGAGAAATCAAAAACTAAGAACAATGTATATAAAACGATGTCCTGTTTCTGCCAAAAAGGTGTAGAGTATGTAAAGTACTTTGATGTAACAGATAACAAGATATCAAAGCATATAAGTTATTGATGGTAAATCATAATTTTGACTAAAACAAAAATGTTGCTAGTCTAAAATACGTAGACATCCCGTATGTGTGGAAAACGACACACGAGGGTAAACAACGAAAGTTTTTTTGAGGGTGAGATGAAGATTAATACTGCACTATTTTTTCAAGGGCTTTTCAATACAGAGCTATAAACGAAATCATACGTTGGAGAACAACAAAATCCACATTGAAGATCTCTTTTTTCTCAAATATTTATCAAAAAAAAACATACTCTTTGGTAAGTGCTGACCATCAGGGAACCCGAGCGAAAGCACTCTTAACAATACAAAACAATTTTGAGATGAAAAACAAAACAGACAAACGGATAAGTTTCGTTTGATAAAAAAAAGTATGTATGCGTATCGGACGACGTTAAATGAGAAAAATAAAAATGTTTAAAATTTCATTCATTACTTTTTTTTACAGAATTTTTTCATTGCCCAACAATGGGAATTTAAAGAAGAATTTGAATAGATATTAGTTTTTTTTTTGATGAATTTTTTGCGCAGTGTTGCCAATTTTGACAACTTATTATAATTTCGACGATTTTTCAATTTGTTAAAATGATTTGTTAAATTTGTTAAAATGATGATTGAAGATTTAAAATTTTCAGTAGTATAAAAATCACGATTTCAAGGGTTAACAATTAATGGGTGGTTTATCGAAAATTTATATAATTATATTTGTTCAGTGTGAATGGAAATTACAAAATATGTATAGATTTAATTCTGGGTCAAGTCGTTTCAAAACGGAAAAACCTTGAATAGCGTCTCTATTTAAGATTTAAGTTTTAATTACGGCGATACTTTAAACTTATATTATATGTTTCAGCTATAGATACATATCAATAAAAATATTTAGTTGATTGCTGTTTTAAATTTTTTTCGTTGAAATTTCACCACTAATACATTTTTATATATAGAAATAACCAATGCTGTAATAATATTCGTAATATGAATTATATAAATAAATTTTATTGTTTTCTTTTGTAAAATTTTGTCGAGTTTTATTTTTATTTTCTTGACAATTTCTTGTTTTAAAAATGACGATTTTGGCGATTTTGTTTCCAAAATTGTCGATTTTCAGAAGATTTTATTAGCAGCACTGGTCGGTAACATAGAAGAGAGAAAATTGTGTGTGGGTTTGTATAAAATGAGAAAGATTAAATTTTGTTTGTGTATTTCGCATAGCTTTGTAGGGAATGCTATGTTTAGTATTTCAGCGTTACAGAATCAGTCAGTCAGTCAGTCAGTGAGTCAAGGATCAGCGTAAATATATTTAAGAAGATATGGCCCATCATGTAGTATTAAGCTCCAAGATTGCTTTAAAAATCATATACCACAAATATCTTAATTAAATTATATCATTATACTTAATTTTTGTGTCAGTATAATTCACAACAATTTGATGTGTTTAACAAATTTGAAATAAAATAATGTTTTAAGGATACTTACAAATCATAAAAATCAATATTAAAGTAAACATAAACATAAAGAGAATACTAAACGGACATACAATATAAAGAATACGAGGGATATTTCCAAAATAAAAGTTCTTATTATAAATTCTTATAATCTTTTGCGTTAGAATGTTCGAACGATTAATCAGAAAGAGCATTTATGTATAATTTTGAAATAAAAATTTAGCCCAAAAAATTAATTAAAATTCAACCAACCACCCAGAATTTTATATATAAATATAACAAAAAAAAAGTGGTCTGCATTCTTTAGGTTTCTCTCAATTCTATATTATATTTAAAATCCTTTTGAATTTTAAAACAAAACGAAACAAAAATATGGAACCATTGTTATATTTTTTGCCACTTTCTTTGAATTTAAAAATAATTTTCATATTTTATACTGTTTTTTTTTTTGTTTATTCTTGAATGTTTTGTGGAAACTAAGTAATTAGTTGGGTTGATGTTTTTATATACATAAATATAACTTTTGCCCTCTGGAGATTTGAAATATTGTTTGTTTTTAACAAACAATAGTATATAAAAATAAAAAGCTTATTTTTATACAACAGGATGAAGCAACAATATTGCAAGAGACGAAAGCAATTTTAATTAATAAGAAATTATATTTTCAAATGTGATTTGACACGTTTTTACTGAGATTTGTTTAATGGGATTATATTGATAAATCAATTTGAAAGGGTATCCAAGTCATTATGGTAAATTAAAACAAGTAAGAAAATTATAGTCGGTCTAGACCAACTATACGATACCCTATACCATGCGTTTAGAAACCCTATCTCTTAGGCCCAACTAACTGGACATTGAAAATAAGCAAAAACCAAATTTGAGTGAGATTTTTATTAATTTTTTTGGCTGCAGATATGAAAAAGTTCATATCGGATGCTATATCTATAAAGGGACTAGGTCCAAAAATGGACCGATCCTGATCATGTTTGGTAAAGTCTCTTGTATTTTGCAAAAATATGTACAAACAAAATTTGAGAAGAATCAGTGCAATATTTTTGTTTTTTAATAGATTTAAGTGAAGATCGGGAAGCAGCTCTATATGGGGTCAAAGGGATCATTTTTGGACTACTCATTAGTGGATGTAATGAACGCATACAAGCCCAATTTGAGTAAGATCTATATGACAATTTGGATCTTATGGCAATTTATGTCGATTTCATATGGGTAATTTGTATGGGGGCTAGGTCTGAACATGGACCGATTCTCACCAATTTCAATAGCGTTCATCCCATGGCCGATAAAAGCTTATATACCAAATTTCATCAAAATATATTCATATTTGCGACCTGCAGTTTGATTACAAGCTTTACATGGACACACAGACGGACGGACGGACGGACGGACGGACGGACGGACGGACGGACGGACGGACGGACATTGTTAAATCAACTCAGAAAGTGATTCTGATTCGATCGGTATAATTAAAGATGGGTCTAGGTCAAATATTTTTGGTTGTTACAAACAGCAGCACAAAGTCATTATACCCAAACCACATAGTGGTATAGGGTATAAACATGTTTGTTTAAAAACTTAATTTTATGCCTTAACATTCGCCTCGCTTTTTATATATTTTGGTTCAAGTAAACTTATTTGCTGTTTTAATATTGACTTATGCCAGATCATTCTATTTATCTTCAACAGTCTTTAAGACTACTTCTATATTAATTGACAGCACAAACAGCTGTGACCAAAAAACTGAGAAACACGTTTAATTTATTTATATGTATTAATGTACTTAACTACTTCAAAGTCGCGACTCGCGTTTCTGTTTGCGTCCACAAACTAATTTCATTAATGATTTTTTTTTTAAATTAAATGATACCAGCCAAAATACAACCCAAAGCAGCCACGAACAATTTTTACTAGTACCTGATCTTCTCATTACTGTAAAAAGTGAAAATAACCAGACCCGTCCATTAACTTGTGCTATAATACCAATATTTTCTTCTGTTGTTTTGTAATTTTGTTAAATATAATTGCCAAAAAGTTTTTATTTTATATGACATAGATATGTTATTTTAAGTATTCTTTGTCAGTTGCAACCCACTTGATGGCTACAAATATAAAATAAAATTTTATTTCATAAGCTATTATAGCGAAATTTATTAATAAATAAAAATATAAGTGGTCTTGAAGCAAAAGTTTTTAAAACAACAAGAACTATTTTGAGCATGAAATATTTGAAAATTTTGTGAGCATCATGATGCCCACACACAAATAAAAGTCAATTACACCAATGTGTTCTGTATCTTTTGGTTTTACATAGTGCAAAAGCCATTCTGGTGGTTGAAAAATTCTAAGTCAGAGTGAATATACTAGGCCAATATAGTAAAAAATCCTAGTGTTCGACGCTCCTCGATGATGATTTCTCATTTAATTTTTCAGCATATATCGACGGTGTTGCGTAAGAAGGGCCAATCTGATTTTTTTACAAGGGCCAATCTGGTTTTGTTCAGCTTGGCACGACAAGTAAAAAGGGCCAATCTGCTTAATAAAGTACTTCAAAAATTAGATATTTTGTTTTTTTAAGTGTTTCCACTCGATGTCAGTATGTAAGTTGTTTTTATTCATAAGATTTTTTATTTGTATCAAATCTTAGAAACATGATTGAAAACAGCAGATTGGCCCTTCTTACGCAACACCGTCGATATCTTCAGCAAATTAAGTTGGACAAATTTTAATAAATGAAAGCTATTATTTTAAAATTTTCACCTCTTTTTAATCAACTTTTTGAACAACATAACATATTCCGGGCGTATGATTGTCCAAAATATTAATAGGCAAGGCGATTTTGTGTGACAGATGTAAGTTTCACAGTTTGAAAGGTATTTCTTTTTAGCTGTTACCCAGAATACTTTTTATACCCTATACCACTATGTGGTTTGGGTATAATGACTTTGTGCTGCTGTTTGTAACAACCAAAAATATTTGACCTAGACCCATCTTTAATTATACCGATCGAATCAGAATCACTTTCTGAGTTGATTTAACAATGTCCGTCCGTCCGTCCGTCCGTCCGTCCGTCCGTCCGTCCGTCTGTGTGTCCATGTAAAGCTTGTAATCAAACTGCAGGTCGCAAATATGAATATATTTTGATGAAATTTGGTATATAAGCTTTTATCGGCCATGGGATGAACGCTATTGAAATTGGTGAGAATCGGTCCATGTTCAGACCTAGCCCCCATACAAATTACCCATATGAAATCGACATAAATTGCCATAAGATCCAAATTGTCATGTAGATCTTACTCAAATTGGGTTTGTATGCGTTCATTACATCCACTAATGAGTAGTCCAAAAATGATCCCTTTGACCCCATATAGAGCTGCTTCCCGATCTTCAGTTAAATCTATTAAAAAACAAAAATATTGCACTGATTCTTCTCAAATTTTGTTTGTACATATTTTTGCAAAATACAAGAGACTTTACCAAGCATGATCAGGATCGGTCCATTTTTGGACCTAGTCCCTTTATAGATATAGCATCCGATATGAACTTTTTCATATCTGCAGCCAAAAAAATTAATAAAAATCGCACTCAAATTTGGTTTATGCTTATTTTCTATATCGAAGTAGTTGGACCGAAAGATAGGGTCTCTAAACCATGATATAGGGTATCATATAGTCGGTCTAGACCGACTATAATTTTCTTACTTGTTTGTAGTTATGATCGTTTAAAGTTGCTACTATGTATGTGTTATACATAAAATTATACAATGCTGTGTTTGTGTTTATTAAATTTGTTAATGTGTTTGTTTTCCTCAATTTAAATGAGTGGAATTGTGAAGCATGCCTTTACGGTCTTTATTAAATGAAAAAATAAAATTTCTTAGAATTTTCACTCGAATTTCGAGTGCTTGAATCTGCTAGTTATTAATGAATATAGTAGAAGAAACACATATGTTCGAGTGATACTTTTAATATTAAATCAAACACTCATTAGTACTTTTTAATATATGGATATATTAATAAAAATTATATATTTAAGCCTAAGCTATAATATTGCTGAAGAGTAAAATGAAAAATCGGTCAATGGTTCTTGAGTTACATCTGAAAAACTGGGACACCAAACATCAAGATGGGAAAAAAAAGTTTAGCCTCAAAACGCCATACTTATTGAATATTTCACTATACTGGCCCAGTACCTTCACCCCGACTTGGCATTTCTCACCCCACAGAGAATGACCTTGAAAATGTTGCACATCTATATTATTAATAGGCTAGGCGATTCCTTGTTACGGATGTTATTTCTACCGTTTTATCCTGATTTTGACCAAATGCATATTGTAAGAAAGGTATTTCTTTTTAGATTTTTAAATATTTTCCTTTGTTTTGAGTAAATTACATTTAAAGTTGCTACTAACACATATATAAATTTAGGCGTATGCTATGTATGTGTTTATTAAATTTGTTAATGTGTTTGTTAATGAGTTTATTGTCTTCATTCACAATAACACTGTGGAACAAAATCAGGTTAGCAAAAGTTAGGTCGATTCTGAGAGTGAGAGGTGAAAGTAGAGGCTAAATTAGAAGACCCGTATCGCGGCGTTTGTTTATGTTAGTTTGAATTTTTTTTTTTTAATCGACCTTCGAACTTTGCAGTCAAATGCCGATTTTCAGCATATTGTTTATATGGTTTTTTGGCTATAACTCGTCGACTAATTGATATTTTTTCAACCTGTAAAAGCCAAGTTATTGCTAGAGACTTGTTAACAATCAAAATTTAAAAAAAAAAATGATTTAGAAAATTTTTGTGGTGCTTATGAAGCAAAATGTTGGAAAAATTATTTTTTTTTCATGCTTTTTGAAAATATTTTCCGCAAAACTAAGTCTTTTTTGCTTTCTGTTTAATCTATAATATGCTTCTCAGTTTCTTCAATAAATTTCATTTGAAAATAAAATGGTCTTAGTCGATAATTTGCGATAAAAATCCCAAAACCATTAAATAAATAGCGATGTAGGTAGAAGTAGTTAAAAAGGGAAGTTCCAAGAATTAGGAATTAGCAAAACAACTTTTTTGTTTTCAACCACCGCACAGGTAACGATTTTTTTTATTTCATATAAGCGAACTAATTTCAAAAATGAAGATTCAGTTAAGACTCGAAACTCTGCCCAAGATGATGTCTTTTAATTTTCGCTCGGTCATGATAAAATTCGCTATTAATTTTTTTGGGACTTATTTCATTTTGTGAGTGATTTAAGTTAAGTTCATCGGTTTCATAAAAATAACAAAAAAAAAACATTGTATAATTTAGATTGTATTAAAAATATCGGAATAAAAATGTAAAATGGACCATTTTTGTAATGTTTCTAGACGTTTCATAGCAAGCGATGTTGCAATGCGAGTGATTCTTTTTTTTTGGAAGCCTATAAACAATATTTCTCGCAAGGGACGTAAACTATGCCCCCAAAAAAGTTTGCTTTATTTGCTATTCAACTCTTATGCAATGGAAAAGTGAAAAGAAGGAGGCTATGCCTTTTGGTATACCAATGATGTGGTTAGACAACAGCCCGCATCAAGAAGAAAATTGCTATGGATGTATCAACTACCATAAAACTTTGAATAGAAGGAAAGCAAAGAATAAAACTTATGTAGGAGTGCCAAGTGTCCAATAACCATTACCGCACTCAGAATTCGTTCCAGTACCAACATACCGAAGTATTGATCTACAAACAGATATCAGCACTACAACCACCGCTGCTACATCCATGGGTTTCTTCTCAGAATACGACCCTGGTGAAGGTACATCCTATGAAACATTGAAGGACCCAATCCTAGTCACAAAAAAACCAATTGGATGGAATTGTTGCAAATTTGTGTTTGACTCAGAAAAAATTAGAACTACTGGCTTCATTTTTGAAGGGAAATAATTTGCTGGCGAAAGGTACCAAAGTAACAGCATATCGAAAACGCCAAAAAGAGTTAGAAAAGTTCTTCAAGGTGAATGATGCAACGATATTGAAAAGTTAATGGTGACGATAGGGTTAACCTATAAAAAAGATGATTGGCGTTTATTCATCGATAGTTCACTAATCAGCTTAAAAATTGTGGTTTTGCACAAGACAAATAGAATGCCTTCTGTTCCGATTGCGTATAGCACTGACACTAGTGAAAATTTCGATAATTTGAAACACATTCTGGAAGTAGTCAAATATAACGAACACCAGTGGCGCATTTGCTGCGGCCTCAAAATAGTTTCATTGATTACAGGCTTAACAGCATCTGGCCGTCCAAAATATCAGTGTTTTTTGTGCGATTGGGATTCACGATACGGAGAAGGTATTAAAGGAAGAAACCAGTACTAACAGCATAACTGGAATAGTCGCATTGGACGGAAATGGTCTAAAGACAATAGGCTACACGAAAGTCTTGTTCCTGAAATGAATATTTTGTTACCGTTGCTCCACGTTAAACTTGGCATTGCTAAAAATTTTTTGAAATGTATCGCAAAAAGACCAGCAGTATTCAACCGCTTAAAAGACATTTTCCCAAGACTAAGTAACGCCAAATTTCAGGAAGCGGTTGTTAATGATCCCGACGTACGGAAACTAATGAGATGTCAACATTTTGACCAAGTTCTGACAGACCGAGAATTAAATGCATGGCTCGCATGGAAAGCAGTCATTAAAGGACTTTTGGGTAAAGAACGCAAAGACAACTACAGGCAGTCTGTTGCAAACATGTTGGCAGCTTTCGATGAAATTGGGGTTAATATGTCGTACAAAATTCATCTCTTGCATCAGCATCTTGATCAACTCGCTCAACAGTTGCCAACTGAATCTGATGAGCAAGGCGAACGTTATCACCAAACTGCGCTTCCATTTGAAATTCCTAGATTTTTCTAATATCTTTGTCTGGGTGCACAATTTAAACATGTTAACGATTGAAAACTATTTTCGTTTCAGGTACAGAGGAAAGAAATCTCCAGATGCAATACTCGCTGATATTTGTTGGTGGTGGTGGAAGACGAGGAAAAAGAGGAAGAAGGGGAAGACAAAGATGAAATTCTAGAATATCTGTTGGACGAAATTATCCCCTTTCTGATGATGATGATGATGACCAAGATATTAGAGAGAGCAGTGATGTTGATTCACAGCCGCCTTCTAAACGGCAACTTGTCAAATCATTAATTTAATTTATTTAATTTTTTTACTTAAAGCTTTTCTTAACTAACATTTCAAAAATATATTTTTTTTACATATTTTTATAATTTCTTTTTTAATGTTTCTTTAAAACCAACACTGAACAAAATTGCTACATAAAAAATGAGAAGTAAATTAAAATTTTCAAATGAAATTTATTGAGGAAACTGAGAAGCATGTTATAGATCAAACAGAAAGCAAACAAGTAAAAAAATTATAGCCTGTCTAGACCGACTATACAATACCCTATACCATGCGTTTAGAGACCCTATCTCTCAGGCCAAGAAAATAAGCATAAACCAAATTTGAGTGGGATTTTTATTATTTATTTTAGCTGCAGACATGAAAAAACTCACATCGGATGCTATATCTATATGGGCACTAGGCCCAAAAATGGACCGATCCTGATCATGTTTGGTAAAGTCTTTTGTATTTTGAAAAAATATATACAAACAAAATTTGAGAAGAATCAGTGCAATATTTTTGTTTTTTGATAGAGTTGTCCCATAGGGATCATTTTTGGAATACTGATTAGTGAATGTAATAAACATATACAAACCCAATTTGACTAAGATTTATATGATAATTTGGATCTTATGGCAATTTATGTTGATTTCATAGGGGCCTTTTGTATGGGGGCTAGGTCTGAACATGGACCGCTTCTCACCAATTTCAACAGTGTTCATCCTATGGCCGATTAAAGCACACGTACCAAATTTCATCAAAATATGTTCATATTTGCGAACTGTAGTTTGATAACAAGCTTTACATGGATACACAGACAGACGGACGAACCGACGGACGGACGGATGGACGGACATCGTTAAATCGAATCAGATAGTGATTCTGATTCGATCCGTATAATAAAAGATGGGTCTAGGTCGAATATCTTTGGTAGTTACAAACAGCAGCACAAAGTCATTATACCCAAACCACATAGTGGTATAGGGTATAAAAAGACTTAGTTTTGTGGAAAATATTTTCAAAAAGCATGAAAAAAAATAATTTTTCCAACGTTTTGCTTCATAAGCACCACAAAAATTTTCTAAATCAATTTTTTAAAAAATTTTAATTGTTGCGCAGGTCTCCAGCAATAATTTGGCTTTTACAGATTGAAAAATATCAACTAGTTGACGAGTTATAGCCAAAAAACCATATAAACAATATGCTGAAAATCGGCATTTGACTGCAAAGTTCGAAGGTCGATTAAAAAAAAAATTCGAACTAACATAAACAAACGCCGCGATTCAGGTCTTTTAATTTAGCCTCTATTTTCACCCCTCACGCTCAGAATCGACCTAACGTTTGCTAACCTGTATTTGTTTCACAGTGTAATAATAAACCAAAAAGTGTTGGTTTGTGAATTGGCTAAGTTGAAAAAGAAAGTTGCCTAGAAATTGCACTCGAATTTGGGGCGCTGGAATCTGCTGGTATTTATTATTGCATTGAAATATGTCATTGAGATCAAATGAAAATGACTGAAAAAGAACAAAATATTTGGATTTCGGTATAAAGTTAATAACACAGGCCAACAAAATACAACAAAAATTCTAGACCCTGGCACTAGCGTGTATTTGGATCTGAAGTGAGATTTTCACATCATCAAAAGAAAATTCAGTTTTACGTATGTCTTTACGTGTAACATGATGAATTGGGTATAGTTCTACATATTTTCTATACAAGGAACGCAATCAATTTGGTTTGGTGAGCCTTAAAAATGGTATTTTCACAAAGACAGCAAGCTAGCTCATGGTTATAATTTGCTTTCTCTTTCTTTTCTTGCACGTAATATATGATTCTGCCTCTTTTTTTAGTAATGGAACGCGCGAGGCAGAGCTTGGTTCAGGTATATTCTACCATACAGAAGTAGCACATATATCTCGTTTTATCTGCACCATGTACGGCTGGGAAAGGGCAAGTCCCAGATTACGCAAAAGCGAACCATGCTTTGCATGGTTTTGTTATTTTATTTTTTTTTAGCTAATTTTTTTTAGTTAATTCTAAAAGTTCAATAATAGTTGCATTCAAGTTTCTTTACAACAGTCTCGACTTCTGGCGTGTTGTGAAGAGTACTCTGCAACACTGCACATTTACGTTTTTTTCCAACCTAGGAAACAAGTGTAATATCTTTGGTAAATTGGAATGTACATTGGTGAAATCGAGCACTAGCATTTATGCATTGTTCCGACCATGATCAATTTGCTGTGTAGTAATTTTTGACCCAACTCATAAGACGTGAAGAAATTGTACATTGTAACATTACGACCTTTTAGGCTCTCGACCAGATGCAATAAAACTGGTCGGCCTTGATTTCTTCTGGAGCAGCTTCAGAAGGTTTCCCAAGGCACGGTTGTATTTTCCAGACATAGAAGGTTTCTGCACATACGAGTAACCATAATTTTAAGCTATATCTCTCTGGTTTGCTTGCGTAAAAAAAACAGCCTCCATGGAAACCAGATAGCTGTTCGTAAGCATTAAAAAGCATTGGTAACATTTCTGATCACATATCCCACAGACGACGAATTGGAGCAAACTTATCCACAGATCTGTTTTGTCGATGACTTATTTTGTCACCGAAGCGAGTAATTTTGGTCAAGTACTCAAACTGTTCTTTCGTCATAATTTTTCTGAAAATAGGCCGAAAGTGATATTTAACAGCTCACTTTTCATATTCAATAAAATCGAACTCCAGCCAATAACAAAACAGCCAAGTATGTATGAAGCATCGAATTCCTAACGGTTTTCATTCTTTAGCCCGCTAAATGCATACTATTCCAAAAATGATTTTCTCAATATGCGGTTGAGAAAAATACCAGGAAAGCATCCTTGATACCATTCACGCGCGATGAAGTAGTATTAGTAGTATCTGGCCTTAGTTTCGACACATTAGCGGTTTGGTTGCGTCCTGCTCTTTGCATAGCTGTTGCGCTCCGAAGCTTTTTGTCATTTGAGACAAACAAAGGCTTAATATGAACAATATCAGCGCCGGCATCAACTTCAGCATCAAAACTCCATAGTAGGGTGGCCCTTCATTATATGGAGGAAAAAAAAGTTGTTCAAACTCTCGGTCTCACCCCCTAGAAATATGCGAATAGCAAAAAAACTGAGAAATACAAAGTTTTGGGCCATTCAAAAAACATTTAGTCGTGCCTCAACGCGATTGAAAATTTCAAGTGTGTTTATATGGGGAAAATATGACTTTTTTCAGATTTTACGAAAATTTCGTTCTATTGTTTAATTCTTCCGATAATTCGGGATCAGTATTAAATTATCCTTTCAAAAAGCTATAAAACTTCAAAATCGAATAAAACCTCGCCAAGAAATATCAAATACCCCAGACCACTTTTGTGCTAAAAAAAAACTAGCTCATGAAATTTGATGTCATTTTTTTCAACTTTGAGAAATTGATTAAAGCCATAAATTTTTGTGGTCTCTATACTTATAAGTGCTCAGATATGAAGCATTATTTTTTTACCACGTTGTTAACCTATTGCGCACTGAGACCGAAAATGGGAAATTTTTTTGATAAAATTTTTGTTCTTGAACAAAATTTAAAAAACTGGATCTAAAACTTTAAGTTTTTGTTAAATACATATTACAGATTAACTGTGTGAATTTTTAAGTAAATCTCTATTCCAGAATTTTTTTGAGAAGGATTTTATTTTTGCGGATTTCGAGAAAAATGGGATTTTAGTAAAATATTCTGCAAATGTACTCTTTCTAAATACTTTGTATCAAAAATTCATCAATTTTGAACTTTTAAATGTTATGTTTTATCTTAATAGCCTAGGGTTTCGGAAAAAAATAATATGACTCCATTAACCCTTCTAATAAAAGACAATAAAAGACAATTTATTCAAAAAATAAATAAATATTTTGTAAGTGCTGTTGAATTTTTAGATGCGATGCTGAAAATATAATAGCCAAATATGTAGAACTTCCGCTCCTAAAATTTGGGATAAATCTGAGAACGCTAACCCATTATTTGCCAAGGCTAGCTTTGGATTTTAAGATATTTTTAAATAAAAAATATCGAAAGCGAGTTTTTCTATTAAATTCGATGAAACCACTATTTAGAATTTAAGGAAGATAATTCGTTTATTTTTTACTTATTTAACCCTTCAGTGCTCCTGGGATCAAAATAATCAATTGTGATATATCTTTGGTGCAATTATCTGATTATTGCTCGCGAATATAAATTAACATGATTTTTAACCAATTTTATTGTAAAATTATTTTATGTATAAAAACTATCTCTATTTTTCTGAATAAAATAAGAAGACCCACAGATGACCCAAAGCTAATAAAATATAATAAATTCAAAAGAATATGAAATATAAATGAATATGAAATATAAAATTAATATAATAATATAAAATTAAAGAAAAGCAATACTTATTGCAAGTCGTAAGTGATTACAGAAAACAATTTGAAACGCGCACTAAATCATCCCTAAATACACAAAAATAAATAGAATTAATTTTATATTTCATATTCTTTTGAATAAATTGTCTCTTATTAGTTTGGGGTCATATGTGACCCCAATTACAAATGGGTTAATGGGGTCATATAATTTTTTTCCGAAACCCTAGGCTATTAGGATAAAATATAACATTTAAAAGTAGAAAAGTGATGAATTTTTCATACAAAGTATTTAGAAAGAGTACATTTACAGAATATTTTACTAAAATCCCATATTTCTCGAAATCCGCAAAAATAAAATCCTTCTCCAAAAAATTCTGGAATAGGGATTTACTTAAAAATTCACACAGTTAATCTGCAACATATATTTAACAAAAACTTAAAGTTTCAGATCCTGTTTTTTAAATTTTGTTAAAGAAAATTTTTTAAAACTTGAAAAAGGTGTTTCCAAAATTTTATCAAAACAATTTCCCATATTCGGTCTCAGTGCGCAATAGGTTAGAAACGTGCTAATAAAATAATACTTCATATCTGTGTACTTATAAGTATAGAGACCAAAAAAAAATTATGGCTTTAATCAATCTCTCAAAATTGAAAATAATGGCATCAAATTTCATGAGCTAGTTTTTTTTTTTTAGCACAAAAGTGGTCTGGGGCATTTGCTATTTCTGGGCGAGGTTTTATTCGATTTTGAAGTTTTATATCTTTTTGAAAGGATAATTTAATGCCGATCCCGAATTATGTAAGAGCTTGTCGGAAAAATTAAACTATAGAACGAAATTTATATTTTCCCCATATAAACACACTTGAAATATTCATTCGCGTTGAGGCACGACTAAATGTTTTTTGATTGGCCCAAAACTTTGCATTTCTCAGTTTTGTTGCTATACGCATATTTCTAGGTAGTGAGACCGAGAGTTTGAACACTTTTTTTTAATTAAGGGCCACCCTACTCCATAGCCTACCATTTATAAAATACATATTATTCTTTGGTTTCTTGCTTTCGTTTTACACTTGACGTACAATGTACTATTTTCATACAACTTTCCCATGCCCAGTAAAAAGCTAGTGCAAGCATACCAAATTGAAGTTGTTACAAAACAACGTTCCATGTATGATTTTAAACTTAAAAGTAGTCCATTTCGGTTCATATACATGATAAAGAAAAAGCCAAAATGGGTAACCAAACGTTAACAGTTTTAGAGATTTTTGAAAAAATAAAAAAATGTAGTTTTCTACACCAAGTTAGGACTGCGGTTAAGCTTCCATCGGCTATGGAACAAACGCTGTTGAAATTGGTAAAAATCGGTGCATAATCAGACCAAGTCCCCAAACATATGTACCGTATGAGATCAACTTAAAAACCATTACATCAAAATAATGATATTTATATCGTTCAAATTGGGGTTGTGTGTGTATCTTACGTCCGTAAATTAGCAGTCCAAAAATTAACTCTATAGTACAATTCTTAGTCATAGCCCTCATATGAATTTCCTTCCCGATCTTCACTCAAACCTATCAAAAAACAAAAACCTTGCACAGATTTTTCTCAAGTATGGTTTTTATATGTTATTGCAAAAAATAAGTGACCTTACCAAATGTGGTCAGGATTGGTCCATTTTTCGACCTAGTTCTCAGATTTTTGAAATCTGCGGCAAATAAATTAATAAAAATTCCACTCAGATTTAGGTTTTGGTTAATTTCATACTCAAATAGTTGGACCTAAGACCAATTTTCTAAACGCATGGTATAGGGTATCGCATAGTCGGTCTAGACAGATTATAGTTTTTCACTTTTTTTTTGTTTAGATTTATTTCTATTTATTTTTTTTTTCTCTATATAAATTTTTCATACGTCATATTTCTGGCAGCTTTGTATTAACATCTTCATAAGTTGTTGAAAATCGCATCCAAAGAATTTCGGCTTATGACATTAATGAAAATGTGACTCTTTTAGAATAACTTCCTTACAAAATTACCTTCTAAATGATTAATACAAAATTCATCCGTCTACACTTGCAAACAGGTACATAATGTAATACAGTGATCTAGAACAGCATTTCTTGGCTTTACCTCGACTTTTATACCCTCCACTCCAGTGTGCAGAGGGTATATGTAAGTTTGTCATTCCATTTGTAATAATTAGAAAAAAAATTTTGGACCCCATCAAATATATATATTTGTGATCCTTATAACAACCGCAGCTGATATAGCGATGTCCGTCTGTCCGTCTGTGGAAATCACGATGACGGCATCAATCAGGCAGGTAGGGTGCTCGTTTATACAAAAAATGATTAACTAACATCCTGAGAAGTTCGCTGTTTAAAATCGTCCAAATCTGTCGATTAGGGCCCGAGATTTGAGTGAAGAACTAAAAAAAGTCTTTAAAAAATATAATTTTCTATGTTGTTCACGATCACGCCCTCAATAGTATAGCTAGGGTCATCACTTTTAGTGAGAATGATTCACCAAATTCGTGGGAAGATTTTTATTTCAAAAATCATTAAAATCCGTGGAACAGGTCCAGGGAAATCTCTGAAAAATTAAAAAAAAATTAAAAATATGATATTTCTATATTGTTCTTGTTGTTATTCTAAATGTTGTATTGTCGTCGTACATTTTGTACATTTTTTTATCAACTCTGGTAGAAAATTTTAAAAGTTTCCATTGTTTTGGCATCACTAAAAAAATTTATTAGATCATTTCTGCCATTGCCGCGAGCCTGCCTGCAAAGTTTCAGATCGATTGGGTCACGGGAAAGGGGCTAAAATCGACCCAAAAATTTTTTCAACAAGCAGACACTACGAGTTAATATAAAGGGAGTAAAAATTCACCAGCATTTAAAGCAAATAATGCTAAAATACGTAGTTGTAATTAAAAAATAAACAATGTAAATTTAGCAAAAAAAAAATTTTATATATTAATATATTTAAAGCGAAAAAACACAAAAATAACGTCTGCTGTTGTATTTTTTGTATGTAATATTTACATATGCATACATACACATATTAGATATTACAAATAATAGACATATATTCTATATATGTACATATATCCATAATAACTGCATGTTTGAAATAAATCGGTATATTATTTTATTTACATAAAATTCTGCAATATTTTGTCGTGGGGAAAATACATTTCATTTGCATTAACAGAGTGTCACTTCATTTTGCTCAGCGTGACTATGCCGCAGTAGATGGCGCCACAATTTTTGTTCTAATTAGCTTTGCAATAGTTATTTCTATTTTAACATGAATGTCAATATTTTCAACCAGATATCATACAGAACAATGTTAAGAGTATACACGGGCTGGTCTTTTATTATTTCATACGTTTTTTCATTATTCTTTGTCTTTATAATATACAGTTACCGAGTTCGTCAATGAGTTTATTGCTTTCAAAACAGTTCTGCATAGTTATATAAAATTATTATTCTGCTTTACCTACAAAATATCTGATTGCGATTACATCTAATTTTTAAAAATTGTTTATAATTACTAAAGCATTATTATTCACATAAATACAAAATTCCACTTTCTAAGAACTTGAATTAAAATTTCCAATTATAAATTAGAAAATATTAATTGAATTTCAGAAAATCATATCGAAACGTCGGAATTAATAATTTTAAATTTAGAAGACATCAATGCATCTTTAATATATAAATTTTATTCGTTAAACACAAATTGAAATTCCAAAAAAAACACCAAATGTGTTTACATTTAAAAAAAATATTGGCATTGGCATAATAGCTTTTCAGTAAATTCTTTTAACAATAGTCGAATCGTTAAAAAATGAAATAGCAAAATTATCAGTAAAATTTTTAAACGATATTCGCGATGGTTAAAATCAGCTGTTGTTGTTATCTAAACGACAACCATTTTTGTGTTGTTTATTCAATCGATAAAAACTTAAATTTTTACGTTGAAATGTCGTCATACATAAATAAAAATCAAAAATAGTGAAAATATTTTGCTTTTATTAAAAAACTTTTTTATATAAATAAAAAAATTAAATAGCATATTCAATGCATTATTTCATTTTCAAATAAATAAACAGAAATATTAGTAAAAAAAAAAAAAAATAAAGATATGAAACATAAAAATAAAATCATCCTGTCAAACACGAAGTAATTTGATTTTTTCTATTCTTCTTTGTTTTTCGCTTATTTTGATAGAGATGCCACTCGTTTACAATTTAAATAAATTGAAAAATAGATTTGTCGACTGTCGTTAACCCTACGGGTACCCGTGTACCTTTTTTGACTTTAAAGTGCTGCTGTGCCTATAATTTTTGAGATATGGACACAAAACTCCGAATTATGAGAGATTTTGGCTAAACTAAGATTTAAATACGAAAAAAATTCAAAATATTTTCAATATTTTCTTTAAAAAATGATTTTAAATGTTTTACCCCCATAAACACACAACCGGGTCCCCGGGTACCCTAATGCAATTCCTATGTAAATGCCTGACATGTAAATGAAAAAACGTTTTTTTGTGTTGTTTTTATTGGAAATAAATGTCTTTTTTATTTATTTTATCATATTTTATATATATTATATTATAATTCATCCGAATCACTATCGTTGTTATTGTGGCAATTGTAGCATTTAGTAATTGTTATGGCGTGCTCATCGCATATCGGCGTGCTACATATGCTGCAATTTTTTCTAGTTTTTCTTCTGCGCTTATTTGGAAGAAGGTTGCACATGTAGCACACACCCGTATGTACTTTTCTGCCCCTTTGTCGTGCTGACGGAGATGTTGACGGACCTGCAGCACAAAGCACACTCTCCAACGGCCTTCCGATGATGCTTTCAATTGCATTTTTTGTTGAAAATTGGCGCACGCTTTGCACATTTGAAATTCTATTTTCTATAACAGGAATGCACAGGTTTTCTGCCAGTTGACGCAGGAAATTCTTCCTGCGCGTCGTGGTGTATCGTGCAGTTGGATTATTTCCATAATATATGATGTGTGATGCAAATGCGCTCACATCAATGATGTTATAGAAAAATGCCATCGGCCATCTTCTTGTTTGTCGCTGGGTCGTGTATTCTTGGAGCGTTTGGTCCATTACGTCCACCCCACCTTTTGTTTGGTTATAAAAATTTATAATTTCTGGTTTCCCATTCTCGTCAATTTGTGCATCATCATGCATACTAGAAAGACCGAGTTGGACTTCCGCTGCTTATATGAGAGCAGTGTTACGTTGTCGTAGAAGCCAAATAAACTTGAACCAACGTCTTTTTTTTTTTGTGTTCTTTCATCTCTGCAGGGATGTAAGCTTTGTTGCGGCGGAGTGTACCCACTTTTAGTTGCCTAGCCAACGGCAGCGTCGTAAAAAAATTATCCATTGTTATATTTCGTCCGCTACCGTAGTATGGCCCAACTAAATCTCTCACCACTCTTTCGCCAACACCAACTTCACGACCAGTTTCTTGTTTGCCAGTATATATTTGGCCATGAAGTGGATATGAGTTTTTGGCATCGCAAATCCACCATACTTTTATGCCATATTTTGCTGGCTTCGAGGGTATATATTGGGTGAATTTGGTTCTACCACGGTATGGATATAATTGTTCATCAATGGTCAAATATTCTGATGGCACATAATATCTGGCAAGATTTGCATTGAGCATTATCCAAATATCGCGAATTGGCGCCGCTTTGTCTTGACGCTGCCGCTCTACCCGTGTTCTGGGGTCGTCAAACCGCATAAAACGCAGCAAATCGAAAAACCTGTTTATTCCCATGGTGGCGCGGAATATTGGGTGAGCCTGTGACGTCCACAAATCTCTTGCGTTTTCGTCATTAGAATGATTTGTGCCAGCCATCAAAATCATTCTGCCTACTTGTGTCGCTTTAGGTACTTATATACGAACAGAAACCAGTTTTTTTTCCAAATATCAAATTTGTACAGTTGAGAACGCAAAATATAATCAACAACAAAAATATTTACAGGAAAATATTATTTTATTTCAATAAACGCAAAACAACCTACTTCGGGTACCCGGGTACCTTGGTTATGAAATTAAAGGAGTTTTGCTGGTTATGAATCGTACGGTTAAGATGTGTGTACTTAGTGAATCACTTAATCGTTAGTGTAAACAATAGCTGTCTATATATTTTGCGATTGTCGGATCGTTGAAATTTACAAAATCGGACTACAGAAAACATTAATTTAAATTCAATGAATTTTAGAAAACATTAAATGATATTTGATAATTGCGAACATAAAAATTGTTACGTAAATAAACGCAATTTGCTGAGAATGTTATTTATATATAAATTTTCACAATTTTTTTGGATGAAAATTTGAAGTTTTTCAGAAAATAAAGATAACAAATTATTTTATTTAAAATGTTTGGGACATTGGGTTTTTTGCGTTGGCATCCCTAATTTGATTATTTATTACTATTATAAATTTATTCTGTATGTTTTCCAAATATGGCAATATTTTAATAAAAAAGTTGAGAGAGCTTTTTTTGGTTATTAATTTGTTACCCCATCCGACCTATATGGCCGCAATGAAGAAATATTTGGCCAGTTAAAAGAAACTATACAGCCATCTCCAATTAGCACGATTTAATGCATCTAGCCACCCTTCACAACCATTACCTTTGCAATGGAGGTTAGGGCGAGCTATTTAATTAGCAAAAACTAAATTAAACGAGAAGTGATGTCATATAACCGGAAACGCATGCATATAGGTATATAACCTAAATGCATGCCGATCAGCAACCACGAAATAAATCCGAAATAATAGAAAAGACGAAAACCAACCCAAAGAATTTTCTGAAATAATTTGGTGTTAAGTTTAACAAATTGTTTACTTTTTCCAATATTTTGTTTACATTTATTATCAATACTCAAACCGAGGTGGATGGTATCAAAGATTCGGCACAGCCGAATTTAACACTCTTACTTGTTTTTATTTACTCCTTGAATGAACAAGCAAAAAACAAAAAACGAATTGTTTGACTTAAATTGAATGAAAGCGATATAGGTCGTATATGGGCACCCCACATAATTTTCAGTGGTCTATATTTTGGGCTATTTTAAATATGGGAAACTCAAAGATTCGTTGTTTCGTGCAATAATTTCGTAAATTTTTCCAAAAAAGTAAAAAAAAAAAATCCACAAAAATGCACGAAAACGCCCCCATGACGGCTTTTAAAATTAAAAATAAATGTTAAAATGGATTTCCTGAACCAAACACCCCCATATTTTCAATAATTTTTTTTACATATGAATGAGTTTTATGCAAAATATCATGGAAAGATCTTCATCGAAATTTTGGCAGGCTCGAAAATGATTTTAAAGATATGGTTACTTGGAAAATTTACTTGTTATGGCACATAGTACCAGAAACGGGATGAACCCATGGAGATTTTTTTAATCCTTACAATTTGACCCACCCTACTGCGAGTTTATCATAGTTTACGTGTAAAACGTAGTTCATGATATAATAGCCATTCATTAAGTAGATTACGTTTTCGGTTGTCATTAACGTTGCCCCACATTGTACGTTTACAATTAAGATCCCCAGCCAAAATATAATAAAACAATCGATTCAAGGAGGCCATTCAGCTCGCTTTTAAAATGTGCATCGTTATTACCAGGATGGTAATATACTAAGATAATATAAAGTATTTTATTTGCAGCTAAATAAATTCGAATTATGCATGTTTTAAGATTTTTAAAGAATTTGTGACTTTGTTTGTGTAATGGGAGTGTTTCGAATTGTTTTGTTTTTTTTTTTATCAATATGGCTATTCGTCCATCTTGAGTTGCGCCTTTTCTACCACTTCTAATAGCACAGTACTAAAAGAAATCAACAGCTAGAAACCCATCTTGATGTAATCTAGTAAACTGTGGCAAACTGAGTAAAATAAAGGAAACATTTCTGCTTTGAATTTTCTGCTTGTTTGAAAATTAAAAAACAAAAGTTTTTTCTAGTCATGCAAAATAAAATAAAAAATTAATTATGTCTTTCCAAATAAAGCCTGCGGTGTATAAATTTATATTTTAATTATGGACATACAAATAGTGCATGTCGCATTTTAATCATTTTTTGCATAATTAATTATGTACTTATTTCGAGTACAACTAGTACCAGCGGTGTTAATACAATAGGATTGTATTTACCTCACTTTATTTCTACATAAAATGTATTTATATTAAAATCCAAAATTTTTAAATGGCGAATACCTGATAATATGTATGTCATGTGATTGTGTTTCGAATTATTTATTTATTATTTTGTTTGCTTACAACCAACCGTTTGCATTAACAACTTCATATGAATTCAATTTGAGTTATATTTACAATAAAAACTGTTTCATTTAAAAAACCCCTTCCTCAACAATGCCACTACTTGAAAAGGGAAATACGTACAAAAATTTGCTTGCTGAAAAACAAAAGAGATTTAATAAATTCTCAAGCATAGCATTAATAAAGAAAACCTTTTTGTATGACTTAATTGTGAATTACAAAGAAAAAACCATATAACTGGAAAACCTTTTATTGTCGTGCAAATATTTTTTTATATTATTAAATCTAGGGATAAGTGAAAAAAGGCAAAATGCTCTATTTAACTTATTGTTGAAGCCTTAAGAAAATTTAGTCATTTATTATGTCGACCAAATGCCTTCGGAGGATTTCTATTGATGTAAAAAAATAAATAAATTAATTTTTATGTAAAGGGCTTTTGAGTGTAGTTGTTTATGTTTGTAATTGAAATTTTTGTTTTGTTTGTTTTGTAATTTATAATACTGATTAAATGTAATTTAAGAAAATTATACTTATAAATATTTTGGTTGAAAGCTTTAGTTGTAAGATGGTTCTGCTTTGTTAAGGGTTAACAATTGTTTAAAAAGTTACAATTCTTTAATTTCGACAACGATTATAACTAAAACAAAAAGGATCTTATTTAAATATATTACTAAAGAAACGTATTAAAGAAATGTAGTTTTAAATAATAACTACAATTAATTTTTAAAAACAAAACACAAACATATTCATTTCTTTTCCAAATCAAAGCCTTTAAGTTCCATTTGTTTTTGTTTCTTGCAAATATTTATTAAAAACAATTACTCATATATATGGACCCGTTTTCTCACTTCAAATTCATTGCCACATAATTAACAATTATTTACAAAAACACGTTTCCTTTGTAGCACATTATTGTTGTGACTTGCTCGTGTGACTGAAGTTGTTCTCTATGCGACAGCTGTCACATTCATAAATATTATTATAATATTTCAAGTTGGGTAGAAAACGGAGAAGTTTCTAAAAGTTTTCTTTTCTTTGTGTTAATATAATACTAGATTAATATGAATTTGTAATTCTTTTCCTTACCAATTTCAATGACAAAAATACAGAAAATTATGGTCGGTCAAGATTAACTATACAATACCCTATATCAGGAAAGATCTTGGTTCAACCTTACTGACTGGATAAAGAAAATAAACTTTCACCAAAATTTAATGGAGTCACTTACTTTGCTCAAAATTTGATTTATTTTTGATTTTTTTTTTTATATTAAATATATTGAAAATATATTGATGATCGCTACAAAGTTTAATAACACTTAATTAGTACACTACACATTGAGACATTCATGCACACATCTACGACATCAACTTACATCATGTCAAATGTTGTATATAATTTTTATATTTTCTCTTAATTATGTTCTCTGGTAATTTGAGTTTATCGCAATATATTTGATTTAGTTTGTGTATTTGCACATAAACGTGTCAATGTATGTGTGTTTACTAGTACTTAATTACAACTCTCAACATTGTTTTTTTTTTTTACTTTTCAATTGATATTTATGCGAGTATGCTAAATATGTTTTGTGACATGGAGAAAGACTAATGAAACCAGATTCAATATAAATGCCTTTGTATAATTTCGAATATACTTTATATAATAATAGAAAAAATTTTTAGAATCAATTTTTTATTTTTTTTTGTTTTCTTAATCCACAATATTTGATAATTAATTAATTATATTTATTTATTTGATAATTTCCTGTACAACAGGATTAAATCTTATAATTACAGTACAAGAAAGCATTATTGTTAGATGTGCAAGTTTAACAAAATTTGAATATTTAAAACTAATAATAATATTTTAATTTAATTTATTTTTACTTTATCACAATATAATATTATTTTAAAATCAGGCAAAAAATTTAAATAAAAATAGTTTAAAAGTGTTTGCGTTGCTGTTAAGTTGCTGGTTTTGTGGAATAATATTCCAAAGACGTATAGCACTAGTATAAAACTGCCATTCTGACACAAGATATTTATGCTTAGGGTGAATGATCTTCCTACCTCTTTGTGATCTTGCGAAACGAATTTTTGCGTAAAGATATAGTGGATTTTGAGTATAAATAATTTTGTGAAAAAATATTAGTACTCGAATCTTAAGCAAGTTTTCAAAAGATACGCTGTAAAGGCTTTCTGTAAACGATGAAATATGTTCAAACTTCCTGATACCAAAGACATATCTAAAGATATTATTATACAGCACATTAATCTTACGTTTGCTACTGGCATCACAATTTGCAAAGAGCTCACATCCATATATTAGACCAGGAATAAGGTATGCTTTTGCCAACAATATCCGAACTCTTAAAGGTATAAAATTCTGCGTTGACCAAAGGGACCTAAGTTTAATGTACGTATTTCCAACCAGCGAGTTAATGTGACTTGTCCAGGTAAGAAGATTGTTGAAGATAATTCCGAGATTTTTCGTAGTTTACACGATCTCTATTCTTTCGTTATTAATTTTTGCAACTTCATTGAAAGTAGGTACAGTTTTTTTCTTATGAATTACCATACATTTAGATTTTTTTGTGTTCAAACAAAGTCCATTTTCAGTTGCCCATATATAGATTTTTCTAAGATCATCGTTTAGCTTAATCAAATTTGCATCAATTGATTGCATTTGGCTACTCAGATATAATTGGACATCATCCACATACAAATGCATTTCACTATGAGAAGTTGGTTTGGCAAATCATTCACATATAGTGAGAAAAGTAATGGTCCCAGAATCGACCCTTGTGGAACTCCCCTAGTAACGGTTGATGGACTTGTGACGGTGATCTGTTTTGCTCTGCACTGTAGCAAAAGAATTTCTGTTACAAGCAGAATAAGAAAGAAGAAAAAAAAAATAATAACCTTGATCTTGAAATTATTTTCAAGTTCAAGTATGTACATATAAACAACACCTTATATGGTAATATGTTGATGGCATTTTTTTTTTGGCAAACTAATTTATGGCGTTTTTTTTTCTCTTCATTGTGTTGTATGAAATCATGAACACATTCATATGCAATCATGCTGGTCAAACCCCGTATTTTCTTGTATTGATCTCTCTTGCTCTCATAGTCATATATGAGTGGGAGTGTTATAAATACTAGAGAATATTATGAATGCATATGAATGTTCTCAATGAATTGGTGGAGATTTTGTTTTTTTTAATAAACAGGTTTTTATCTGGACATGAATGAATGAAGATGAGAAGGTTTAATGTAGTAAAGTTAAATTTTAATCGGGGAGTTGAAGTTTTGTTTTGGAAGAAAAAGGTTGAGGAAAAACCTCTAAAAAAAAATGTAGTTTAGGAAATTTAAAATTAGTGTAAAAGTTAAATTAAAACAAATAAAATAAAGTAAAGTTAAGAAAGTTAAGTGAAATTAAAAGTAGTGAAAAATTTAAGGAATAAAAACAAATAAAAATTAAATAAACTTTAAGAAAAAAATTATTAGATTTGTGGATAT
The DNA here is from genome assembly GCA_963682025.1 of Cordilura impudica. Classification (NCBI taxonomy): domain Eukaryota; kingdom Metazoa; phylum Arthropoda; class Insecta; order Diptera; family Scathophagidae; genus Cordilura; species Cordilura impudica. The sequence goes on from OY821520.1 coordinate 5,587,275, forward strand.
GTGAATAAATAAAATTCTGTGTTAATGAATATTGCTATTTGTGCTAAAGAAAGCGTTCTGAGCAAAAATTTTAAGTTAATTAAAAAAAAAAAAAGACAATGATGTTAAAACAAGAACAGAATGTTTAGAAAAAATTATTAATGTTTAAGAACTAAAGAAGTGTGGAAGAACCTTTTTAAAGAAACTAAAAATCAAATTATATTTAAGAACTTAAAGACTGTTAAGAAAAGAAAAGAAGGTTTAAAAAAAAAATAAATAATTGAATCATAATATAAAAATATAAAACAACACAAGTTGATTAAACAAAATTAAGGAATTAAATTAAAGTTTACCTCATAAACCAATCAAGCCTATACAACAAATAAATAGCTCCATATAAATATTTTGTATTGAAATCCACTACAATATCATCATTAATACAGCTATGGCCGATTTTTTCAATGGAATATTGCGAGACCCAACCACGGCGTCTGGCGGCAGCAGCTTCATCCTCAACAACTACAACCATATGACGGTAATTAAAACAAACTAATTAAAATGTTTTCTTAAATCTAAATTAAATAAGATTTGTCTAACTATAAACTAAAATTATTTTTTAAAGATTTTTCTAATTTTTTCTAAATATAAATTTAAACAAATATTTTTCTACGTTAATAAAATTTACTAAATATAAATTTTAACTAAAAACTTTCTAAATTAAGAACTTTGCTATATATAAAATTAAACTAAAAAAATCTTCCCAAATGAAAAAAAAAAATTGAGCTAAGATTAAAAATTATAATAAGAAATATAATTTAGCTAAAATTAAAATTTTGCTGTAAAGAAAATGTTTTTAAATTTAAATTCAAAACTTAATTAAAATCACCAAACTAATAATTTTTATATATTTAGAATTACTGTAAAATTTAAAATTAACCTAAACTTAAAATTATACTAAATTTAAGAATATTTACAAAACGGTACCATATTAAAAAAAAAAACAAATATTTTTTTTGGTTAAAGTTAAAATTAAAACTAAATTTAATTTAAAATATTATTATTATTCCGTAGTGCTAAAATGCAAATTGAGCTAAAATTAAAATATTATTAAAAGCAAAATTTTTCTAAATTAAATTGCGCTAAATATAAATTGTGCAAAAATAGTGCTAAATTCCAATTGATAAAGTTAAAATTTTGTTAAAATTAAAATTTCCCTAAAACTTAAAAATTTTCCTAAATTTGAAAATTACCCTAAATTTAAAATTTTCCTAAAACAGAATTTTGCTAAAATTTAAAAATTCTTCTAAAATTAAAATTGAGCTATATTTAAAAATTTTCCTAAAATTAAAATTTCCCTAAAAATTAAATTTTTCTAAACTTTAAATTTTTCTAAAAAGTAAAGTTTTGCTAAATATGTATAATTTAAATTTTGAAACCTTAAATGAAGGTGAAATAAAATAAATTTGTGTTGTTAAACCCAATGTAGAAAGCCAAACCAAACCAAACTCTTATCATTTTGTGGGTTACCTCCAATTAAGATGGAGTCGAGGTAACATGGTAGGGAGGGCAAAAGGGGCAGAACACCTCGTCCCCAATCCCAAGGTAAGTATGGCCATCCGTCCCATTTAGCGTCCGTTTTTTTGACAGTTGTTTTTTTTAAATCGCACGTGAAAATCTGTAGTGCGGTTTCCCTGGGCCTGAGCAAGACCCCACCCATCCGGCGAGCTAGGCCCCTACGCCAGCACGTGCGACAAGCAAAGGCTCAGGGAAACGGAAGCGGATCTTCCACCAACGCCGTACCATTACAGACTAGACCAAGTATTATTAGAAAATACGGATTGTGTTCGTTCCGTTATATATGAAAAACAAGAGCCGCGTTGAAGTTGATGAAAATTTAAAGAAATATTGATGTTTCATGTACAGAGTATAGTGGTCAACTGTATCAAATGCCTTAGAATGATCAAGTAGAACAAAAAAGTTAATTTTTCCATCATCTAGTTCACTTCGAATATTTTCTGCAACATCAACCAGAGCAGTAACACAGCTGTGGTTTGAGCGAAATCCTGATTGTTTTTCAGTCATTAAACATTTGTCCTTAATAAAATTACACATTTGAGAATATAGAGTCCTTTTCAGTAATTTTGAAAGAAAGCAAAGAATGGCAATTGGTCGAAACTCTGTATCAGATTTTGGAATTGGTATAATTGTAGCGTGCTTCCATACTAACGGGAAAATGCTTGACGTAATAATATTATTAATAAATAAGTAGTATATGGTAAAAGTAATGTCAAAAGTATAGTTATAAATTTCGGGTGCATGTTATCATATCCAACTGCATTAGATATAATTTTCGTAACAATTGAAAGATCCTCAGACTGAGAGACGCAAGAGAATTCGAACGCATCGGAATCATCATTATTTACATTACCTATAGTTGAAAAATTATAGAAATTTTTGTCAGGTTGTATCTTTGGTAACGATTAGTTCATTGACATCAACTTGACAGTCATTTGCTGTAACGTTTTTACCAATTCCTATTTCACGTATAGATTTCCAAGTTTTCTTCGAATCTAGAGCAGATCCAAAGCGGTTTGAGTAATATTGTGTTTTGGCAATTCTAGTTTTGTTATTGACATTACGTCTAGCCACACGGTATTTAACTTTTGATTCAGGTGTTTTGAATCGTTTCCACATCGAATAGGAAATATCCATCTCTTGAATTAACACTTTAATATCATTAGAAAACCATGGTATAGTTTTAGCCGAAATAATTTTGGATTTCATTGGAACAGCAATATCATAAATTCGTTGAACATTACTCTCAAAAAATAATAATTGTTCATCCACAGATGTCATGAAATACATATTATTCCAGTCAACTCGGAAAATGTGCCCGAGCAACATATTATAATTTAAGTTCTTGAAATCTCGATAGTGATACATTTTCTCTTCGTGCTGAATTCGAAAATTATAGGTCAGGAAAATTAAATCATGTTTAGAGAAACACCCAGCTGAAACGTGATCATACAATATTACATTTGATAAATTGGCCACAAAGAATAGATCCAGTAATGTATTATTCGTATTTGTATAATGCGTTGGAGTAGTTTTATTAACTGGTGTGAGTCCAAGCGAAAACATATCGTCACTTAATGTAGTTTCTATTAGGATATTGGAATTAAAATCACCGCATATTACAATATCGTCATATGCAACATTTAATGTGTCCAATGTTGGAATGAAGTCAGCAAATGATATTTTTTTTCTAAATTTTAATTTTCCCAAAAAAAAATGTACTGTTTGCGAAATATCTGTTTTCATTTTGACTTTGTTATTTAAGAAACGGATAGACAATTAAGACAATCTTTGAACAAAAAGATGTAGAAAATATGTTTCCATGTTTAGTTTTTTTTATTGAAAGAAACATTATTGCAGTATTTCAGGAATATTGTAATTCAATTGCAATCGTCAGGTTTGTTGAATATTTTTAAAAATTACCATTTATGGTTGCGACAAACACACATTAAGTGGTTAGAGTAATATGTTTTACAACAACAACATGAGAAAATAAAAATAAAATTCTATAGTATCCACCCCCCCTAACTGGTTATTTTTTTTCCTTCAAATTAAAGTAGTTACTGCAAAAATTAGTTGAGTGTGTCCCTTGTACATAATTGGCTATACATATAGTGTGTATTACAAGTGCCAGATTCATTTCTCTATACCAGAAATATAACGTTCCCATACCACGTACCCTTAACATATTTATGAAACCAAATTATTATAAATTCTATAAATGAAAAATTTTTAAATTATGTTGAAATGAAATATTTAAAAAACAAATAGAACTTGATATTGAAAAAGAATAATTGCAATAAAGATGGGAAGCAATAATATTGAATTGATAACAATTTATATTGGATAAAAAAATCATAAATTAAAAATATAATAAAAATCATATATTAAAAAAATATTAAATTAATAGAAATTCACCAATGAGTACTTATAACAATTATTCTAAATATTATCTATTAAAAAAAATCTAACCCATAAAAATAAAGTTTTTATTAAAACTCTTTCTTTCCTTGTGCTTATGAGGTTTGAGTATCTCCGTGACTGTGTGTGACTATTCTAATTTAATCTTTGGTCACAACAAGTCTATGGACAAAGTTTCAGATCCATCGGATGAGGCGAAGTGGAGTTTTGGTCTCTCCGTGACTGTACGTGACTATGTCAAAGTTAATGTTTTTTCACAGCAAGTCTATCGACTAAGTTTTGGATCGATCGGATAAGGGAAAATGGGTCTTAAATCACTCTGCGACTGTGCGTGACTGCGCGTGACTGTGTCGAAGTTGATCTTTCTTTACAGCAAGTATATCGATCAAGTTTCAGATCGATCGGATGAGGGTAAATGACACTTAAGTCAAAGTCAATCTCTATTTCACAGCAAGTGTATGGAACAAGTTTGAGATCGATCGGATGAGGGGAAAATACATTTAGATCACTCCGTGAATGTGCGTGACCATGCTGGCTGGGCGTGGCTGTGCGTGACTACCCCAAAATTAATCCGTAGTCACGACAAGACTATGGGCCAAGTTTCAGATCAATTGGATAAGGGGGAATGGAGTCCACCTCTTGCAGACAGACAGACAGACAGAGAGTATGAGTTAAAAGAAAGAGTTTAAAAATGATTTGTCATGACCATAAAAGATAAATTCCATCTAATGTTAAATTCACCACATATACATTTTGTTCTCTTCTTTGCATTCTCTTTCTTTACACTGAATAACTCCCTGATATATATTTTCATGCCCTAAACCACTATGTGGTTTGTGTATAATGACTTTGTGCTGCTGTTTGTAACTACCAAAAATATTTGACATAGACCCATCTTTTATTATACCGATTGAATCAGAATCACTACCTGATTCGATTTAACGATGTCCGTCCGTCCGTCCGTCCGTCTGTGTGTCCATGTAAACCTTGTAATCAAACTCCAGGTCGCAAATATGAATGAATTTTGAAGAAATTTGGTATATAAGGTTTTATCGGCCATAGGTTAAAAGCTCTTGAAATTGGTGAGAATCGGTCTATGTTCAGACCTAGCCCCCATACAAATGACCCCTATGAAATCGACATAAATTGCCATTAGATCCAAGTTGTCATATAGATCTTACTCAAATGGGGTTTGTATGCGTTTATTACATCCGTTTGTGAGTAGTCCAAAAAACACTTTAAACGAGTTACTTACATTAATTTGTGCTTGGTGCAATAATTCACCGAACAATTTATCACTGTTAAGAATTCGGAGTGAGAAAAGTTTACTTAAATATATAAAAATACATTTTAAATTATTAATATTATTTTAACTTCTATTGGAAATAATATTTTACAAGAAATCAGTCAAAATACCAAGTTTAATAAACAATAACAACAGCTGTTCCTGTCTCGCAAATAGTGGGTGAAGCTTAAAGGTGCCGTGGTGAATAAAACGTTTATACATACCATAGTACAGCATTGCCATAATAACAAATTTTTTAAATTATTAAAACTCCTAAAAGTATGCCATCTACTACTACAAACAACTCAACACATAACCCAGTTGACAAAAATGTTAAACGTAAATTAAACGAAACGTCGCCTGAATACCCAAACACAACGGGGGCGACAGATTTGGTTGGAAGTGTAGCGGTAGGGGACTTAATGAAGATGATGGAGGCTGTAATGGAAAACAAGCTTAAGAACTTATCCACTAAATCTGATATCGAAGGCATTAAAATTCAGATAGATGATGTAAATAATAAATTTGAAGAAATTAAAAAAGAAAATGAATCGCTTAAAGTTCAATTAGAACAGATGAAAAATGATAGACAAAAAGATCACCAACAAATTCAACGAATTGTCAACCAAGGTAGAAAAAAGAACGTTATATTCAAAGGAATAATGAAGAATGGGTCGCCAAGAACGTCAGCGGAAAATGTATGTAAGGAAGTTTTGAAGCTAAATGATGTTCAAATTAATTCGGCACGAGTCTTATTCACAAGTTATGATAAAATTAGCGTAATTGCGGAAATGGCTACGGAAAGAATGGCGGATAAAATATTTAAAAACCTTAAGAACCTAGCGGGGTCGAGAATAAAAGTTGAAAGAGACTTAAATGAAGAAAGACAACTCGATAGAAAATTGTTGATGTTGGTAAAAACAGAGATTTTAAATATTGATAAAACTCATAAAGTATTTGTTAAAAACGATTCAATAAAAATTGGTGTCAAATGGATGAAATGGAATAGAAACCATGAACTAATGTGCGGCGAAAATACAGCTCAAGAAATCTTAACTGATATGTATGGTGATAAATTAAGCACATTAACATTAAGTTATGAAAGTCTTTTAGAAAAATTTAATCTACCTGTTTAGCATATAACCATCCCCCCTGGTTTTTCAATGTGTATAATTAATAAATAATACAATTACATACAACGGTGTTTAATAGTTGGTTTTTTCTCGGCCTTTTTTCTAGCTTTACCTTTTTTTTAACGAAGTTTCCGGCTATGAAGGGAATCTACTTTCTTTTTCATAGACTTTCTTTCATATCGTCAGCACATAAGCATCCATAAGCATCCATCAAACATCCATCATAAGCATCCATCAACCGCATCCATCATAAGCATCCATCAAGCATCCATCACGCTTCATCATTAGCCTCCATCACCCTCCATCAACAACATCCATCACGCTTCATCATAAGCATACATCGAGCTTCATTATAAACCTCCATCACGCTTCATCATAAGCATCCATCAACATTTATCCATCAAAGGTGCAACATTTGTCCATAAAATTTCAACATTTCATACCATCCATCGAAATATTCAAATAAAGGATACATTGTATTATACACCCAACGTATATATCTCCAGTTTTTGTTTTTATACATATTTGGAATCTGGCGGATATGCTTATATATATATATAGATCCCTATATAGACCAAGAATTTCCCCTAACAGTTAGCATGGTCCTTCGAACCGGATATGAACCAGTGACCTATGGATCTACAATCGTGAACTTGATTTAGCTGACCCGGACTTTCATGCCCCGGCCCACGTGGACTTGTTGCTCGGCAGTAACATTTTACCAGATATCCTTCTGAATGGTGTTAAAAATGTCTGTAATTCCCTTCTGGCACAATCCACCATATTTGGTTGGATTATAAGCGGGCCTGTCTCAACAGAATCAGTGTTCTCATTTTCGATTCAAGCTAATGAAATCTCAGAAGATCCAATTGGAGCACAGTTACGGATGTTTTGGGAACAAGAAGAAATATCTCTTGCACGGCCACTGTCAAAAGAAGATGAATTCTGTGAATCAGTGTATTCGAAAACGACCACCCGTAACTCTGACGGGCGGTACATTGTAAAACTTCCCTTCAAGGCCTCCTTCCCACATAATTTGCCTCTCGGATCATCTCGATCTAAGGCAATATCACAATACATTTCATCCGAAAAAACTTTGAGAGCTAAACCGGAATTGGCAGAAACCTACAACAAAGTTTTAAATGAGTATCTAACACTCAACCATATGAAACCCACCACAAGTAAAGAAATATATTGTCCTGATTCATATCGCTCCTTTTATTTGCCCCACCATGCGGTAATAAAACCCCAGAGTCAAAGCACGAAAGTGAGGGTAGTTTTTAATGCCTCAAAACGAACAAGCACAGGCAATTCACTTAACGATATTCTCCATGTCGGCCCCACAATGCAATCTGACTTAATGACCTTAATTCTAAATTGGCGGCTATATAAATATGTTTTTAATGGTGATATAGAGAAGATGTATCGCCAAATTCTCGTTAACGACGAGGACTCCCAATTTCAACGAATTGTGTTTCGCCAACATTCGAACGGTCCCATACAAGATTTCTCCCTCAACACCGTTACTTTCGGGGTAAACTGTGCTCCATATTTGGCAATTCGAACCCTTATTAAATTGGCCAATGACTCTGAAAGTACTTACCCTCAAGCTTCTCACATCTTGAAAAATGAAACTTATGTAGATGACATACTCTCGGGATCCCACGACATTCCATCCTCTCTCGACTCTTTAACCCAGGTAATTGCTGTCCTCAAATCAGCACGATTTCCCCTTAAGAAAATTACCTCAAATTGTTCCGAAATTTTAGCCTCTGTTTCCCAAAACGATATTCTTGATACTGATTTCCTTAAATTCCAGGAAACAAGCTCTATCAAAACTCTTGGTATTCAATGGAATGCTCTGTCCGACTGTTTCTCATATACAGTTGAAGCTCCAGATCCCGCTGATTCCATTACCAAGAGAAACATTTTATCCACAGTTTCAAAACTTTTCGACCCAGCTGGCTGGATCTCTCCAGTCTTAATGACAGCAAAAATCTTGTTGCAGCAGCTGTGGCTCGAAGGAAATGAGTGGGATGAATGTGTAAGACCTCACACTTTAGCAAAATGGAACCAATTTGTCGAAAATTTAAGCTCTATATCCCAACTGAAAATATGCCGCTGGGTTAATTTCGCCCCCAGAAGATTAACCCAACTGCACGGTTTTTGTGACGCCTCAGAAAAGGCTTACTGTGCCACGGTGTACCTCCGCATAATGAACGAAGATACAGTTTCCTCCCATCTGTTAGCCACTAAAGGTAAAGTGGCTCCAATCGACCCGGTCAGTCTTCCCCGACTAGAACTCTGCGGTGCAGTTCTGCTTTCCAAATTAGTCAAGAAGATTATCTCATCGTTACCGATTCATAACTACGATATTTATCTCTGGTGCGACTCTTCGATCGTGTTGGGCTGGTTAGAAAAGCCTCCATGTATGTGGAAAACATACGTGGCCAATCGAGCGGCCGAGATAATTAGAAACGTAGGTAACATTTCCTGGCGTCACGTAAGGTCAGCTGACAATCCTGCGGATATAGGTTCACGCGGTTGCAGCCCTCAAGATCTTCTTAACAACTCCCTCTGGTGGCATGGGCCGACTTGGCTTCAAAAAGATCCCGAAGAATGGCCAAAGTCCATAGTTAGTTACGAAAATTGCCCCGAAGCAAGGAAAATTGAAGTTTTTCACACATTAGTAGTAGAAGACGATATTTTAGACCGATTCTCAAAGTGGGACAGGGCCATTAGAGTCATCGCGTATGTGTTCAGATTTTTCTCTAAAACCTCGAAAACATTAAACCCCAAAATCACGTTTGAATCACCTTCAATCGGGCACCATGAATTTCTCAATGTGAAAAATCGTTTAATTTCTCTCACACAAAAGGCACACTTTTTCAAGGAATATGAATCTCTTCAAAATTCGAAGATCGTAGCGAAGACGAGTCATCTGTTCCCCTTTAATCCCTTCTTAGATAATCATGGCATTATCAGAGCCAATGGCAGAATCTCTAACTCTGCTATTTCTTATAACGAACGACACCCCGTTATAATTCCGGTGAAATCAAAGTATTGCGAACTTTTGGTTTCATTTACGCATAATCTCCTTATGCACGCCGAGCATAATCTCATGCTAAGAGCTATACGGAATGAATATTATATCTCAAGGTTAAAATCTGCCATCAAAAAATGCATCAAAGGCTGCAAAGTGTGCGTTATTTATAAACAAAAGATGCAATCTCAAATGATGGCTGCCCTTCCCCTAGACAGAAGCACTTATTCTCTCCCATTCTCCTTCTCAGGAGTAGACTTTGCCGGTCCGTTCGCAACGAAAACGTCCATACTCCGAAATGCTCCATATCACAAAAGTTACGTGTGTTTATTCGTTTGTTTTAGCACTAAAGCTCTACATCTCGAGCTATGTTCTGACCTAACCTCTGGTTCGTTCCAAGCCGCTTTCACCAGATTTGTTGCCCGCCGTGGACTACCTCGAAAATTGATGTCCGATAACGGAACAAATTTCGTAGGCGCTGACCATGCTCTTTCCCATGAGTTCGAGGAATTTCTCAAAACAGCGTCGAAGGATATAGCCGCAAATATGTATCTCACGGTTTTCAGTGGTCCTTCATACCCCCCAATGCCCCTCATATGGGCGGGCTATGGGAGGCCGGTGTGAAATCCTTTAAAACTCATTTTAGGAAAGTGGCTCAGAATCAGAAGTTCACTTTCGAAGAATTCACAACCCTTTTGAGTCGAATCGAGTCCGTATTGAATTCCCGACCCCTTTCGCCAATGACAGATGACCCTACCGAACTCATAGCTCTCACTCCCGGCCATTTCCTAATCGGGGCCCCACTTTTAGCACCTCCCGAAGCTCCCACTGACTCTAAATCTCTAAGAGACCGTTGGGAAAGACTGAAATCACTCCACCATCAATTTGCCCAACGTTGGAAGGACGAATACCTAAAGGAACTCCAACGTAGATACAAATGGCAACATCAAGAGGAAAATGTGAAAGTCGGCCAGCTCGTTGTCGTGAAAGACGATCTTCTCCCTCCCCACGAATGGAGATTAGGTCGCATTGTTAGAATTTACGATGGTCGCGATGGACTCGTTCGCGTGGCTGAAATAAAAACTCAATCGGGCGTTATCACTAGGCCTATTGTCAAACTCTGTATTCTCCCCATTGATACAAATGTTCCATACTCATGCACTTAACACTCACACCCATAACTCTTTCAGCCACTCCCACAATACTATTGATCACCTACCCTTTCCATATGCACTCTCTTATAAGCTATTTACTTCTCGCACTAATATTTATTTTACTCCACAGGGCACCAAGGAACCCAAATATCCACCAGTGTTTGGTGTGTAGACGCTATCACGCTCTACGCTTTTGTAAAAGATTTTTAGCCATGAGCGTCGAAGGGCGTAGGCGAGTTGTACGCCAGCATGGTTACTGTGATAACTGCTTGGCTCGGTCGCATCGAAGCACAGATTGCTCGTCGGCTGACGTCTGCCAAAGGTGCGGGTGGGCGCACCATACACTGCTCCATTCAGGTCACCGCCAAAATGTGTCCCAAATGTCTGATCGACAATTGCAGCATAGACGGGTTTCGACACAACGCCAACGCACGCCATCCCAACAGCAATCTCCACAATCACGCCGTGGACGACCTCAACAACGGGGACCTTCTCGCCAACGAAGATCTTCTCGGCGACAAAGGTCCTCTCGACCAGACAACCGCCAATCACCAGCCATTTCTCGGGCGAACCCCGACGCACCCCTTAGCCCTCGACGCATACTACGTGGAGCTCTCCGGGCTTTAACGCAGCTGGCCAAAAGCCTTTAAACCGTAAATATTGGTCTTACAGACCAAGGGGCCCAGGATGTTTAGCATATAACCATCCCCCCTGGTTTTTCAATGTGTATAATTAATAAATAATACAATTACATACAACCGTGTTTAATAGTTGGTTTTTTCTCGGCCTTTTTTCTAGCTTTACCTTTTTTTTAACGAAGTTTCCGGCTATGAAGGGAATCTACTTTCTTTTTCATAGACTTTCTTTCATATCGTCAGCACATAAGCATCCATAAGCATCCATCAAACATCCATCATAAGCATCCATCAACCGCATCCATCATAAGCATCCATCAAGCATCCATCACGCTTCATCATTAGCCTCCATCACCCTCCATCAACAACATCCATCACGCTTCATCATAAGCATACATCGAGCTTCATTATAAACCTCCATCACGCTTCATCATAAGCATCCATCAACATTTATCCATCAAAGGTGCAACATTTGTCCATAAAATTTCAACATTTCATACCATCCATCGAAATATTCAAATAAAGGATACATTGTATTATACACCCAACGTATATATCTCCAGTTTTTGTTTTTATACATATTTGGAATCTGGCGGATATGCTTATATATATATATAGATCCCTATATAGACCAAGAATTTCCCCTAACAGTTAGCACTACCAAATCAAAAAAACTAATTAATAGCAATATATGTAATAATGATTCGAATTCTGCAAATTCTTTAAACCTTAATATTTTGTCATACAATATACACGGCCTTGAAAATAAAGTTCTAAATGTTGATTTTTTTAATTATATAAAGTCATTTGATATTTTCGTACTTCTTGAAACTCATTTAAATCATGAAAAATCTTTAAATTTTAATAAATACCTAAGCGGATATGAATTATTTTGGACACCTGCTACAAGAGTTAGTAATTATGGTAGAGCTATTGGTGGATCTGCTTTAGGAGTAAAGAAGGCGTTATCCAAAATGAATTTTAAATATTCTTTTATTAATTTACATAATATTACCATTATAAATATCAAAATAAATTCTTCAATAATTAATTTGATACCACTTTATATGAGAAGCGCTGTATGGAATGATGAGTTCCAAAATATTAATTTACTCTTCACAGAAAACAACATAGTTAATCCTGTTATTATAGGCGATCTAAATGTAGAATTGGCTTACTTCAGAGAAAAATTGATGATTTAATTCAAACAAACTTTCCGGCGGGCACTGAGGAAAGAAAATCTAAAGATATTTTAATAAATGAAAATGGAAGACAATTTGTACAGCTGTGCTACGATCACGGTTTGGTTATAATGAATGGCAGGACAAAAGGAGATATTGAAAGAGAATTTACTTTTTCAAGTGAAGCTGGAAAATCCGTGAATGATATTTGCGCCGTCTCTCAAGAGCTTCTTAAAAATGTCGATAAGTTTTGTGTGGAAAATCATTTATGGTCTGACCACTTTCCCATTGTTCTTACGTTAAAGATTAAGACTAATATCACTAATAGCATCACTGCCAAATTATTACCAAAACTACATTGGAGAGAAGACTACAAATCAAAGTATCAAGCTGTGGTAAAAAATGTACTACAGTCAACAAGAACACAACAAGAAAAAGAGTATATGAGCTTTGGTGAACTTACTAAAGTAATAAAGAATTCATATGGTAAAATATATAAAAACGGGTTTAAAGTCCCTCAAAAACAAAAGTGGTTTACTATAAAATGCTACAATGCAAGAAATACTTCCTTTAAAAGACTTCAAGAATATAGAAACAATGGAAGTAATGAAAATAAGGACAAGTATCTGAAAGCTAATAAAAAATATAAAGAAGTATGTCGTGAAGCCCAACAAAGTTATAGCCAAAAACTAGTTGAAAAAATAGAGAGTGTGCTAACTAGCAAAGATTGGTGGAAAATTGCCAAGGAGATACGTAATGATGATTTACCAACAGAATTAGCTATTCAGGCAGAAGACTTTAGGATTTATTTCAAGCAATTGTTAAACCCGATCCAAAATATAGTAGAAATGCAATATGCATACTTTTATACAAGTAATTATGACTTGGACAAGATAATATCAGTATCAGAAATTAAACAAGTGCTGAGTAAAACTAAAACTAATAAAGCTCCAGGAGAAGATAGAGTTCCGTATGAGTTCTATAAAAATGCACCAGACGAACTGTTGGAAGAGATAACAAAAATTTGTAATGTATTATTTGATCGATGCAGTGTTGATGATTCGTTTAATTTGAGTATTATTTATCCAATCTATAAAAAAGGCGATACTTCATTACCAAATAATTATCGTGGTATATCATTTATGAACTGTTTACCGAAACTTATGATGGGATTAATAAATGAAAGACACTCGAATTGGGTTGAACGTAACAACATTATGAATGAATTCCAAGCAGGATTTCGTAAAAACTATTCTACAGCAGATAATATATATAATTTAACATCTATGGTACATCTGAATTTTGCGAATAAAAAGAAAACATATGCCTTTTTCGTAGATTTCAAAGCAGCATTTGATAAAGTGTCAAGAAATGCTTTAATTTATAAGTTGCATACATTGGGTGCCTCATCAAAAGTTGTTAAGTTTATAGAATGTATCTATGAAAAAACGCGGACATCAGTTTGGACAGGTAGTGAGCTATCAAAGTCATTTGCTACAGAAAGTGGTGTAAAGCAGGGGTGTTTTCTATCACCTTTACTATTTGCCTTATACCTTAATGATTTGCATGATTGCTTAGAAGGTGGAATATACGTTGAAAAAATTAACATAAGATTGTTATTGTATGCAGGCGACATAGTGATTTTAGCAGATGATGTAAAAGTGCTGCAGAAAATGATCCAAAAACTTGAAGACTATTGTAAAACATGGAATGTTGAAGTAAACTTGGATAAGTCAGAAATTATGGTTTTCAGAAAAGGGGGAAGATTGTCTAGTAAAGAAAAATGGTATTTTAATAGCCAAGAAATCAAAATAGTTTCAGAATACTGTTACCTAGGAGTTTGGCTTACACCAAAAATGGTATTTACGAAGCATATTGAACAAAGAAACATAGCAGCAAAAAATAGTATCAACTTAACATGGCAAAACTTTGTAAATAAAAACACAATATCAATTGCTTCTAAATGGAAATTATTCCTTGCAGTATGCAGGTCAGCGCAATCGTATGCAGCCCAAATATGGGGGTTTACAAATTTTGAATATGTTGATAAACAACAAATATATTTTGTAAAGAAAATCTTGCGGCTCCCAAGCTTCACACCAACTTATGTGTTATTATCCGAAACAGGTATGGAAAATGGTCACTTATACACCTTAGATCTACATATGAGATATATCAACAAAACCCTGTTTGATTACGGAGAAAATCGGCTGCCTTATCAATTTTCTAAACTATTGATTCAAAAAAATCTGCTTTGGGTAATTGAACTTAACAAGCTCGGATTAGAATTTGAAATTAATTGGACAGAAGCGAACATTAATAAACAACAATGGAACAACAATAGAAAAAACCTTTTAATCTCCTTGAAGTCAAAATATCAAGAGCAAATTTGCAACAAAAAGGCTCTAACAACCAGGATATATTCAAAACTAAATGCAATTGAAGGGAATAAATACATATCTAATGAAATTAAACTAGAAAATATAACTTGGATTTTTAAAGCACGAAGTGATTTGATAAAATTAAGTGGTAACCGCTTTGAAACGAATTTGTCTAAATTATGCTCTTTATGTAATTCAAGGGAAATTGAAAATATAGAACATTTTCTTGGTCGTTGTAAAACGCTAAAAGAATTCAGAATTATGTACTTCAGTAAAGCTTACCTTACAGAAGACGAAATCTTAAATATATTAAATGGTGTAAATACAAATTGGAATCTCTTAGCAAATTATATAAAAACATGTATAAATTACAGAAACTTTTTGATAACAGAGTTTAATACATAAAAACATTTATCTTGATTAGGAAATTAAATTTTTATATTATAAGCGGCTGACGACGATAGTCAGAGTCGCATATGGTTATTTTTACCTTTTATTTTATTTTTAACTTTTATTTTATTTTGTATTTATTTTATATATATTGCTGAAAATAAAATAAATACTACTACTAGTCCAAAAATGATCCCTAGGGGACAACTCTTAGTCATAGGCCCCATATAGAGCTGCTTCCCGATCTTCACTTAAATCTATCAAAAAACAAAACTATTACACTAATTCTTCTCAAATTTTGTTTGTATATATTTTTGCAAAATACAAGAGACTTAACCAAACATAGTCAGGAGCGTTCCATTTTTGGGCCTAGTCCCCATATAGATATAGCATCCTATATGAACTTTTTCATATTTGCAGCCAAAAAAAATTAATAAAAATCCCACTCAAATTTGGTTTATGCTTATTTTCTATATGCAGTTAGTTGGGCCTAAGAGGTGGGGTCTCTAAACGCATGATATAGGGTATCATATAGTTGGTCTAGACAGACTATAATTTTCTCGCTTGTTTTGCATACTCTTGTCGTTATAATTTTAGTTCCTATAGTTAATAATATTTACCGATTGCGCATAAATCTTGCAACATATTGAACCATATTTAACACAGAACTGTTAGATGTTATTATTACACAAGGCAACAAGGTTTTGGCTGATTAAAAACTGACTATTGTTTTTAAGGTTATTTGGGACGCTGAATCCAAATCTGCACTTGGCTTTTTTCTATCAGTTCGACTTTTCGCGATATATTGTTATGTCCTAAATTAGGGCATTTCCACTACATATATTGGAATAACTTGACTTCAACATCTAATAAAAAACTCGCAAACAGATAGCAAAATATAGCACAATTTTATCTCCCAGCTTATAGTAAGGGTTTCATCTAGTTTACTAGTAAAATTAATTTTTCTAAATATGCTAAAATTCAAAGTTTGGCCTCGAAATTTTTAAGGCGTGCACATTAAGTTATTATGTTTTAAACGTCACATCTAAAAATTCAACAGCACTTACAAAATATTTGAATTTTTTTATTTAATTGTCTTTTATTAGTTCAAAAGGGAGTTCATATAATTTTTTACCGAAACCCTAGGCTACTGAGATAAAAAATATTATTTAAAAGTAGAAAACTGATAAATTTTGGATACAAAATGTTTAGAAAGAGTACATTTACTGAATATTTCACAAAAAAACTAATTTCTCTCGAAGTGCACAAAAAGAATTCCTTGTAAGAAATGATGGCAGAGGAATTTACTTAAAAATTCACGCAGTTAATTTCTAATATATATTTGACAAAAGCTTAAAGTGCCTGATCCTCTTTTTGATATTTTGTTTAAACAAATTTTTTAAAACTTAAAAAAGGAATTTTCAAAATTTTATCAAAAAATTTTACATCTTTGGTCTCATTTCGCAATAGGTTAAAAACGTGGCAATAAAACAATACTTCATATCTGAGTGATCCTAGGTAAAGTGGCAAAAAAAAAAGAGATGAATTTTATTAATTTTTTAAAGTTTAAAAAATTTCCGTCAAATTTCACGGCCTATTTTTTTGGCACAAAAATTGTTTGGGCCATTTGCTATTTCTTGGCCGAGTTTTTATTAAATTTTGAAGTTTTATAGCTTTTTGAAGAGATAATTTAGCACTGAAATTGAGCCATATAACAACTTGTTGAAAAAACTAAATTGCATACCGAAATTTTCGCAAAATCTGAGAAAAGTCATATTTGCCCCATATACACTAATCAGTTGTTCAAGAATGCACCTTGGAGTAGTTATCCAAATGTAACAGATATGACATTAAGTCGAAAAAATCTAGTAAAAGAAGAAAAATGCCAAAAACGCACATGAATGTTGAGACCTTAAATGAAATGAGTATTTTATATTTAGAAACATCTCCGACACTTCTATGCCTACATACAACAACATTTTAATATAAATGTACTTCCTTGCTGTTAAACCCATTTCAACACTCAAATTCATAATTTGACAAAGGTAAATAAAGGCATTCATAAAGACTATCTTAACACTTTAATGGCTATTGGGTACATTGGGTGAACTTAGAAAAAAAGTAGCTAGAATCAGGTATTAGTTTTCATTGACAAGTAGAGAAAGGATAACGATACGAAGGTTAGGATTTTATAATATTCCAAAAAATACTTGAATTATGGCTTAGGTAAATTTTCTGAAACGAGTAAAATAACTGTTAGATCTAGGTCGGCTATATGAGAAACTATATCAGAATGGTGACAATCTTTGAGAAATTAAATTACAATTGAATGTAAATTTCACTTATTTTGTTTTGAGTCTTTAAACATATTCATAGATAATTAAAAAATTATGATGCCGTATTAATTTTGTTAAATTATATGATCAAACTTTGTATTTTCCATTAGGTTAAAAAAAAATCCGTGACTAAATATTTACAAAATTTAAAACACTGCCATGATACTTAAGATTATAAAAGTGCTTTATAAAAGGAACATTACCTTGTTCTTTGCTTGTAATAAAGTTAGAAAAATATTAGATCTATTTATTTTGATTATATTGGCTTTTATATAGATTTTATGCAGTTATCGACAAATTCCGAAAGAGTGGTATGTTCCTAAAGTTTCAGAGAATACACATACTAAAAGTTCACTTACTGGATATCTTTAATTCAATGTTTAATCAAATTCCTTTTTATCAACATCAGTGATATGGCACGAAATTCTTCACTTTATGTGGAATTGCTTTTATGTAAATCGATTTTTGGAAACACATTCATTTTCATTCTAATACGGTATTTATGAGCTGCTAAAGAAATTTTATTAATTTCAAAGTTCATGTTAAATAAATAATATTTTGGTGTTGTTTTAATATAACTTCTATGTAATGAGCAAATACAATATTATTAATAATTTCTTACTACAGCCACTAGTTGCCTATAATTTGTTTTTGGTTAAAAACTCATTAATCATTTGTCTGTAACATGAACACACTATACTTTTTGCAATTGAGAACAACTTTTGAAAGAAGTTTGTTGGCCTTTTAAATTCCTAGATTTTATGTCGGTTTTTTGATACTAATCTCTTTGATAGGTTAACCACAATTTGGAGAAGAAATAACAGAGAAAGTGGTCAAGTAAATAGAATGTTGGCATGACCCTGCGCGTTCAGTACTGCCTTATGTTTGAAAACTTTCTTGAAATATAAAAGAAATTATCTTTTATAATTACATGATATTTTTAAATTCTGGAGAAAAATATTTACCAACTTAATTGTTAAGAAATTCACACAAAAATGTATTGGATGGAATTCGGATAGAAAAATTTATTAAATTCAAATGAATTTTTATTATTATTTTTAATTATTTTAAAACGCAATGGATTAACTTCATGAACTATCATATAAACAAAATTCATACAAAATGAAAGTACTTATTATAACAAAGTTAGTTCCTTTTAGCAATCGGAGTTTCTATACCATTTATTAAATAAATTCAATTAACCCCACTACACTAAATGAAAATATTAATGATCAGTCCCAAATATTGATGGTTGCAATAAGGTTTTACAACCTCTTTTTTTGCAATTTTTTTCTGAATGTACAACATGCCGGGAGTGGTGTGTTATAACAAACAAAACTAACGAAGATATAGCGTTTCAAACGATCGGCCTCATGCTGTATATCGTATATAAATCAGTTTTTAAAAAACTTTAAATCGATTTCATCGCAAACAACATGCTTTTGAAATCCGTCAACATCATAACCCATTACTAAATCTACTTGACCGAATCTATTGAAATTTTATACACTATTTCTGCACAAATATAACCAGGAAATCACGATAATTTTTTTACCTCTTTTTTCCCAATTTTTTAACAACAAATTCACCGAAAATATAAGCAAAAATTACATTTTTATACCCTATACCACTATATGGTTTGGGTATAATGACTTTGTGCTGCTGTTTGTAACAACCAAAAATATTTGACCTAGACCCATCTTTTATTATACCGATCGAATCAGAATCACTATCTGATTCGATTTAACGATGTCCGTCCGTCCGTTAGTTCGTCCGTCCGTCCGTCTGTGTGTCCATGTGAAGCTTGTAATCCAACTGCAGGTCGCAAATATGAATATATTTTGATTAAATTTGGTATATGAGCTTTTATCGGCCATAGGATCAAGGTTATTGAAATTGGTGAGAATCGGTCCATGTTCAGACCTTGCCCCCCATACAAATGACCCCTATGAAATCAACATATATTGTCATAAGATCCAAATTATCATACAAATCTTAGTCAAATTGGGTTTGTATGTATATATTACATCCATTAATCAGTAGTCCAAAAATGATCCCTATTGGACAACTCTTAGTCATTGGCCCCATATAGAGCTGCTTCCCGATCTTCACTTAAATCTATCAAAAACCAAAAATATTGCACTGATTCTTCTCAAATTTTGGTTGAATATATTTTTGCAAAACACAAGAGCCTTTACCAACCATGGTCAGGATCGGTCCATTTTGGACCTAGTCTCCATATAGATATAGCAATGCGATATGAACTTTTTCGTATCTGCAGCCAAAAAAATTAATAAAAAATATCACTCAAATTTGATTTATGCATATTTCCTATATCCAGTTAGTTGGGCCTGAGAGATAGGGCCTCTAAACGCATGGTATAGGGTATCATATAGTCGGTCTAGACCGACTATAATTTTCTTACTTGTTGAATTTAAAAAGCTGGCAAAAAAAACAATTAAATAAAAAAACTCTTCATGACACCTTTAAAACGATTTTTAACTCACATGATCCGGTAAAAAAAAAAAAAATGTTCACCGCAAAGCAACTTTTTCGAGGCGTCTCTGGACTTATTTATTAAAATTTTTAATTTAAAATTTTTTTAAATATACTTCCGATGTTATGTAAATATATATGTAAATAAATAATCCAACAATTTTCATATCTTCAAAAAAAAATTATGTAAATACGACCTTTTTTCGCCTTTAAAAGCTTACCCCTCTAAATAGCATATTTTAAACGTAAATCATGCAAAAAGAACTCGTAATAGATTGTTGGTTAATAGGATAAAACTTAATCTATATTTAGAATCACGACTGATGAAAAAAGCTTTATACTTGTGTTGGTAGTTTGGACCACTAGGAAATTGCATGAAACCAAATCTATTGTAAATACGAATAAATATAATAAAAATTTTAACCCAACCGAATTTCTTGTTATTTAAGATACGTTATATAAAAATAAACATCTTCGTTAACTTCGTATCAGCAAGGTTTCCGAAAATCTCGTTACATAACAACTAACATCCTGGAACTTATCACTGTGATTACATTCATAAGGTGGATGATAACTTTATTTAGTCATTGATAAACATATTTCAGTTTACGACTAAATGTCATTGTCCAAAATATGTTCAAGTAGAAACATTCGCTGACACGGTAAACTACAATGAAGTTCATTGCCCATACGTTGTGCAATGAACTGTTAATGTGTAAACAATTGCCGATACAGGGAATATTTTTTGCAATAAACAATCACGCTATACCACACAAATAAATTGTTGTTGCATAGTTGTTTGTTACATATTTCTGCTGTGTTAATAATTTGGATTTTAACATATAGAAATTAAATAATTGTAAACTTAATATAAGCAGATGTCAAAAATAAAAAATTTATCATTATTGCTTAAGACTGAAACACTATTTTTATACCACTATGGTAAACAATGGCTTTTTAAATAATATTCAAACAGATGAAATTTATTTATATTTTAGTAAAGTAAACCTTGGCAAGTAAAGTTCAGAAATTATTGAAGTCTCTTCTGGCATTCCAGGGGAAGTCATCTGGGCCCCTCACTTTTCATTTAATTTATAAACTAGCTGACCCGGCAAACTTCGCTTTGTCCAGAAGAGATTTTTTGATTGAAATAATTTCGAAATTCTTTTTCTATCGAAAATTATCGACCGTTAACCGATGACGCAATAACATAATTTGAATACCATACTTTTCGAATTTGGGTGAATTCAATATCTTATAATTATACGGATAGCTGACCCGACAGTCATCGTCCCGTCCAACATTTGGCGAAAATAGAATAAAATTAAATCTTATATATTAAAAGAATTTATGAATAAACTTTACATTCAAGATTTTTTTCAATATTTTTCTTCTCTCAAACCTCTATAACTAGAGTTATAATTAATGTAGGCTGTTCACATAGGTCTAAGAACACTCAGTGGATCAAGCTCCTTTTTTTGAGCTATTACTGCTTAAATTCGTTGGGTTTGAGGAAAGCTATGCGTGGAGAATCAATTTTACTTTTACTGTACGTTAAATTATCTTGGCATATTTTGGCATTACTGTACGTTAACTTCTCTTGGAAAATTCGTTGGGTTGAGGAAAGTTATGCCTGGACAATCAACTTTACTTTTACTGTACGTTAACTTCTCTTGGCATATTTTGGCATTACTGTACGTTAACTTCTCTTGGCAAATTTTGGTAATATATTATAAAAATTAATATTATATAATATAATGCTGCGGAGCAGTAGGGGTCCTCTAGTATTAACTAAAAAAAAAAAAATAAAACAATGATTGTAATCAATATAGCGTTGCACGATATACAACATTCTTTGTTTTCTGCTCCGGAGCGTAAATGAATAGTGTGAAAAGCATGACATTTTCAGACTTATGCCGCACACTTCCAGAGACTGTCCTTGTGACTTGTTTATTGTCATCGCAAATGCGAGTTTCACTGGGAACTGAACACATTTGAAGTGGAACGTTAAATCAGTTGAAATGAAGAGAATTCGCGGAATGAAGCATCACCCTTGAACCGCCTTTTCAAAATCCTTGCCACTATCACATTACCCATTAATTTCGTCACAATCATTCGGGTTTTATTCCATAGTTTCGGGGCATAAGGATGACAGATCCAAATTTAATTCGAAAAAGGAAATTCACCGTAAAGCAGCGTGGATAATGGCTCTGGTGTTGGAAGCAATTTGGGAATTTCACCTTTCCACCCACGCAACACAATCAGGGCGGTTCTTCCTCAAATTTAATTGCATTGCGATGCTCACAAATGACAAACATTTGTCCGAATCGAACCGATATGTGCCAGATGTATTGAATGTTGGGCTCATATCGAAAGGGTGCATGATCAATATTTATCTGAATAATTTTTTGTAGCCTACGTTGTCGTTCAAAAGTCGCACATTGTGATCTGGCTTCATCACTTTGCCGAGCAAGAACTTCTCTTCTTCTCAATCATTTCTGCTCATTGTGTGCTTTGGTGATCTCTTATGGCTGTCGCGCACGATTTCCAAACATTCTGGTCGAACTGATTCCCTTTCAATAGCACGTTCCTCTTCCGTTCGATGTGTTGCGATATTCCAATGTGTTGCATCCTGGATTTTTTTTTAAATTGAAGCGCTTATGTAAACTTAAATTTAAGTATATTATTTTAAGATCCAACTTTGCTATTAAAATATGTGATGGAAGACCTGGCAAATAAAGTAAATTAAAAAGTCTTTTGATAAATTCACTCCTTCATCTCATACTACAGCAGTAGCAATTAACTTGAATAAAAATTGCGGAAATTTCGTATTTTGTTATGCTGCTGAAATTGCCATTTCTCTTAAACATTTTCCTTCAAAACAGTCCAATATATTAAAGTTCTATAATTACTTTTATGGAACTAACCCCACCCATTTATCCGATTCCGCACATTTTCACACTCACACTAATAACTGACACTAATAGCCAATGAACTCACACAAATTATCTTTACTTTCCCTTTTATATTATTCAAGATACTTTCACTATTTTGAAAATTTATTTTATACGGTAGGTGACATTCCCACTTGTACAATCCTGCGCATTTTCGCCAGGGCTAATCAGAGAAATAATAGATGAACTCACACAAATTTGCAAAGCTCTCCCTATCATTATACTCGGTATATGTACATAATATTTAATCAGTACTTTGTAGCGGATGTACACCGCCCCCTTATCCGATCCAGCCTATTTTCGTCAGGTGTTCTTACACTAATAATAAATGACGTCACATAAAGTATCAAAGCTCTTCCTGTCATGATACTAAGTCTGATATTCAGTGAATAATTTTTTTGTAGGTGCCACGTCCACTGTTTCGATAACGCTAATTTTTACAACGGCTACTCACAGCAACTCACAGTAATAATAGATGACCTCATACAAAGTTGCAAAGCTCACACTAAAAGAGTACTCAAGATATATGATGTTAAAAATTAATTTTGTATGGGAGCAACCACGCCCACTTAACCGATACCGACCATTTTCGGTATGACTATCTATATTATTAATAACAGTATAATAGTAACAATATTTATGATGTTAAAATGGAATACCCGCGTATAGCGCCATCTGTTGAGACTGTTTGTACTTTTCTTTTTTCCTAAACCTTCGCGTGGTAGTTACAAACAAACTCGCAGTTGAAAGTATCCCTTTGGTCCTGTAGTTTTTAAGTTTTAAGCGGACGAACAAACCACGATTCATTTATATATATATAGGTGATCTTCCATCCATTATTTTTCATTCGAAAGTTCTATGTATGCTGATGATGTCAAAATTTTTAAGACTATTAAAAAGCCTTATGATCAACTTTTACTGCAGTTGGATATTGATAAAATTTCTCAATGGTGTAGAATAAATTTAATAGACCTAATTATTAAAAAATGTAACCTATGTCATTCTTCAAAATTAGAAAATTAGATTCCAGCTATTATATTAATGACACAACATAAGCAAAGGTTCACAATATTATTGATCTTGGTATATTGTTAGATTACAGGTTTGATTTTCGTGATCCCATTGCGCTAACTGTCAACAAAGGTAATGGTGTTCTTGGTGTTCTTATGGAATGCTGGTCTTCTGGTCCATATATAACAGAACAATTACATACCTCCTTATTTCGCCCTATTCTTGAATATGGAGCAGTTAAACGGGATCCTTGCTATACTATTCATATAATCAGTATTGAGTCAGTGCAAAAGCAGTTTTTTATATTTTGTTTACGGGGACTTGGATGCAATTCATTTGAGCTACCGCCATATGTCAATAGACTTTGTCTTATTATGTTATCAATTTTAAGAAGTCGTTGAGTTATGCTGAGTATCTTATTTCTACTTGGATTAATTCGTGGTGATGTTGAGTCTGAGTTCTTGCTTGGTAAAATTACCTTTTGCGTTCCATCTAGACCAACTCGTAAATTCTAGCTAGTAAATATAAAATACTATGGATATGTTTATGCCAACATTGACTACTTTTGCCGTATATGTGAAAAATTCAACAAATGTTATGTTATTAAATTAAAACTATTTAAAATTATGTTAAAATTATTTTATATTTGAATACTTAATTTGATTTTTTTCGTACAAATTTAGTCTGTAAGAATGTATAATCTATAGACTTAAACAAACTAATGAAGGTATATGAAGTTTATTCAAGGAAATTATACGATTGGCAAACTATGTGGTCATTAATTTTTATGTGTTGGATTTTTTTTAAAAAATTTTTCAACAGCATTACTCCGATTATAAATGGGTACAGCTTCAGTAATTTTAGTTGTTTTTGCCACAAAATTAACACTGCCAGGGCATTCTGTTGAAATAGAAGCAAACTCAAGACTTTGTATATGCGGACGATATTTTATTAACATACCATGAGCTGGAATATTGACCTGGCGTATAGATCTCCATCGAACGTCCTCAACTGCTCACAGATTGCAACGACTTCTTGGAGAGATAATATAAGGAAACAGTCGAAAAACACCATAATGTTTCTATTTATAAGGAACAATATAAAATGTCAACACTGTTATAATTTTTTATGTGCCTTCAGGTAAAGAGTTACTATACAATAAAAGCATCAATTTTCCGGTTGATTCACTGACTAACAAAAATCTTTAAGCATTAGTGGAAGCGTATGATAATCATTTATCATCATAGGAATTATATTATATTTTATTTATATTTTTTTTTCAATTCTTATCTAAAAATAAATAAATTTTGAACTCAAAATTAAAATTTATTTTCATTTTGTTGCAATCAATATGCAAAATCTAACTTTGATTATTTAATTGTTTTGAAATAAGATAAAAATAAAACGAATAATAAACTCCTAAACTATTTATGTAAGCTAAACTTCAAAAGACAAAACTATATACTAATTTTATATTAAATTACACTTACTTAAGAAAACAATTACTTAAACATTATAATAAAAAATCATATGAGTCCGATCACAGGGGAGATGTGTAAACATCTAATAATTAAAGAGAATTTATGGCACTTTTTTAAAATCAACAGAAAGCGTTATCAATTTATCACTTATAACAATCAACTGCAGAGACTCTGCTAATATAAATATGTTTGTTATTATTTATTATTTCAAATGTTTAAATTTTGATTTTTAATTTTACGTTTTTCATTTTTTATTTTTAATTTTTCATTTTTTATTTTTCATTTTTCATCTTACATATTTCAGATTTAATTTTTAATTTCTTGTATGTCATTTTTTAATTTTTCGTCTTTCATATTTCACTTTTAATTTCTTATTTTTCATTTTTCATTTTTAATATCTTAATTTTAATTTTTGATTTTTCCTTTTTTATTTTTAATTTTTTAATTTCCGTATTCAATCTAAATTTTTAGTTTTCTTTTTTCGTTTTTGATTTCTTATTTTTCATTTGCAATTACTATTTTTTATTTCTCATTTTTCATTTTTAATTTCTTATTTTTCATTTTTACTTTTTATTTTTCATTTTCCATTTTTCATTTCTCATCTTTCATATTTCGTTTTCCATTTTTCATTTTTCATTTTTCATTTTTCATTTTTCATTTTTCATTTTTCATTTTTATACCCTATACCACTATGTGGTTTGGGTATAATGACTTTGTGCTGCTGTTTGTAACAACCAAAAATATTTGACCTCGACCCATCTTTAATTATACAGTTCGAATCAGAATCACTTTTTGAGTTGATTTAACAATGTCCGTCCGTCCGTCCGTCCGTCCGTCCGTCCGTCCGTCTGTGTGTCCATGTAAACCTTGTAATCAAACTGCAGGTCGCAAATATGAACATATTGAAATTAGGTATATAAGCCTTTATCGGCCGTGGGATGAACGGTGTTGAAATTGGTGAGAATCGGTCCATGTTCAGACCTAGCCCCCACACAAATTACCCCTATAAAATCGACATATATTGCCATAAGATCCAAATTGTCATATAGATCTTACTCAAATTGGGTTTGTATGCGGTCATAACATCCATTAATGAGTAGTTCAAAAATGATCCCTTTGGCCCCATATAGACTGCTTCCCGATCTTCACTTAAATCTATTAAAAACAAAAATAATGCACTGACTCTTCTCAAATTTTGTTTGTATATATTTTTGCAAAAATACAAGAGACTTTACCCAACATGATCATGATTGGTCCATTTTTGGATCTAGTCCCCATATAGATATAGCATCCGATATGAACTATTTCATATCTGCAGGCAAAAAAATTAATAAAAATCCCACTCAAATTTGTTTTTTGCTTATTTTCTATGTCCAGTTAGTTGGGCCTAAGAGATAGGGTTTCTAAACACATAGCATAGGGTAACGTATAGTCGATCTAGACCGACTATAATTTTCTTACTTGTTTATTTTTAATTTTTTATTTTAAAATTTTGTTTTTTCATTTTTCATATTTCAGATTTCATTTTTAATTTCTTATTTGTCATTTTTTTAATTTTTCGTCTTTCATATAAACCTTTTAATTTCTTATTTTTCATTTTTCATTATTTATTTCTTATTTTTAATTTTTGATTTTTCATTTTTAATTTTTAGTTTTCTTTTTTCGTTTTTAATTTATTATTTTTCATTTTGCAATTATTATTTTTTATTTGTATTTTTAATTTTTAATTTCTTATTTTTCATTTGTTATTTTTCATTTTCCGTTTTTCATTGCTCATTTTTAATTTTTCATTTTTAATTTCTTATTTTTCATTTTTATTTTTCATTTTCCATTTTTCGTTTTTCGTTTTTCATTTTCATTTTTCATTTTTCGTTTTTCGTTTTTCATTTTTCATTTTTCATTTTTCATTTTTCATTTTTCATTTTTCATATTACAGATTTCATTTTTAATTTCTCATTTGTCATTTTTTAATTTTTCTTCTTTCATATTTCACTTTTAATTTCTTATATCTTATTTATAATTTTGGATATTTCCTTTTTTATTTTTAATTTTTTAATTTCTTTTTTCAATTTTAATTTTTAGTTTTCTTTTTTCGTTTTTAATTTCTTATTTTTAATTTTGCATTTATTATTTTAAATTTTTTATTTTTTATTATTCATTTTTCATTTTTCATTTTTCATTTCTCATCTTTCATATTTCATTTTCCATTTTTCATTTTTAATTTTTAATTTTTATTTTGCATTTATTATTTTTATTTTTCATTTTTTATTTTTCATTTTCCATTTTTAATTTTTCATTTTTCATTTTTCATTTTTATTTTTCATTTTTCATTTTCCAAAACATTCTATAAAGCTATTCTTTTGCTCATTTTATCTCCAAACACTTCCTAATGAAATGGTGCCTTCATTTTATCTCCAAACACTTCCTAATCTTTTCACCAATACACTCGTACTTTACACTGTTTTTGTGATTGTATTGTGAAATTTATGTTTTCACATCAAAACTTGCAAATCCAAATTTAAATGAGAGTTTTAATCAAATACATAACTCGCAAGATGATATTCAATTCGATTGCAATTCCTGTTGAAATATGGATTAATTATGCCCTGTTATTAATATTGATATTTACATTTAAATTTGAATGATGCGACTTAAATAGAATATGAACTGAATAGAACAGCAGGTTTTTGATTACGAAATTCATTTGTCTGATAAATACATGGATGTAAAGTATTGTTTTCAATCACCAAGAGAATATTTATATAATATTTTGTAATATATTGTTGAAAATTGAATACCGAGCGATGCTAAATATTATTAATATAAAAGCACAGTAAAATTTGTAATTTCAATTTTATTTCTCTAGTTTTAAAAGTTACATTAAAAATATTTCAACTAAAGAAACACCACAGTTTATGGACCGAATCAAAACAATTGCCAGTTCCAACAGACATAAAGAGGCGCAAATGGAACTTGATCGGCCACATCCTACGAAGGCCATCAAAAGATATCACAGGGAATGCCATCGACTGGTATCCGTAAGGTCGAGGCCACGCAATGAGCGACAAAGCGGTGAGCGGCAGAGCGATGAGCGGAAAAAAATTAAAACGTATGAAATACTACTGAAGTGGCCACACAAAGAGAGGCTTGTGCGCGGCATTTCTGGGCGTTTAAGCGGCGCCGCTTAGGAATAGAACTTGTTTTAATTTATTGTTTTCTGAGCGGCAAAGAATAAAAATGGCAAAAATTCAGTAACTTCTTTTAACGATAATTGAATCGTTAAAAAAGAAAACAACAAAATTATCGATTTTGGTATTCAGTAAAATTTTTATACGGTTTATTTTTCGGCTACTGAAAAATGGATATAATAAACAAATACAACCCCAATTTGATCGAGATCTCTATGATAATTTGGATATTATGACAATGCAAATCGATCTCGTATGGGTCATTTGTATGGGGACTAGGCCTGAGCATGCGTCTGAAAATTGAAAATAGTTTTGTTTCGCTAATTTTAATAGTATTGACTAAAAAATAACGAAAAATTATCCGAACATAGCTTCCCTGAATTTATCCAAGAAAACATGCTATTCTAACCCAATGTGCAGCGGCAGCAGCAGAATTAACAACAGCTAAGTGGTCTATTTTCTATCATTATTAAATTTAAAAAAAGAAAATATACTTACAAACTGTAATTACATTAAGGAACATTTCGAAAGACAAAAAAAAGAGACAGAGGAAGAAAATCTTCATAACTTAAGAGAAAATGAAAATTTTCTGACATTTAAGAATAAAAATTGTATATCTACTAAGCATATTTCTTTCCAAATAAAAGCAAAAATAAACTGAAAATGGACAGAGATAAAATTTTTATAAAAAAAATCTAAAGAAAATAGAAGAGGAAATATAAGTGAAACAAATTTATTCCTATTTTATATGAAATGTTACTTTTGTGGAAATATTTTGTAATATATCTTTTCCTTTTCTTATCCTTGTCGTCCGATGATTGTTAGCCGAAAATAATGAAATTGAAATTAAATTTTGAGGAAAAGCATAAAATTAAATTATAGAGTTAAGATAATACTTTGAGCATAGACGGAAATGAAAAAGTAAAGGAAAATTCCTCAATTTTGTTTATAGTGTCCAACAAAACTCATTCACATGATGAATTAGGACAGGAAAGAAATTCTTAAAATTTTTGTTTTGAAACAATATTTTTTGTTTTAATTTTCGTAAAATATTTGGATCACAGCTCAGTAAAATGTCGTTCCAGTATTTTATATGTAAAATAATAAATTAAAAATTGAATGACTTGGTTTATTAATGGAATCGTCGAATAAGGTCAACTGTTTCGAAAGCGTGAATATGCAGCCGGTAAAATTGAAAAATGAAAAAGGAAGGAGAATGAAAAAAAGAAGGCAATAAAGAATCTAACCGGAAAGCACATAATTGTCACTGTGTGTAGAGTCGTCTTAATATATTCTAATCTGACCGGACATTTTTTTTTTAATATTAAAAAAAGAGAATAGGGAAAGAGAAAATTATAATAAAATTTGTTTAAACAACAAAAAAAGCATAAAAGTTTTTGCCTCCATCTTTAAACAATGTTAATAAAAATGCAAATTAATTATAAAAATTGTTATTTAATTATTTAAGTAGAAAAGGAAAATGTATCCTAAATTCTAAAAATATATTGTCAAATTTCTCCTTAATTAAATGCTAGATAAGGAACCCCAATTGAATTGAATTGACAATAAAATTTGTTAAAAAGAAAAGCAAGAATAAAGTTAAGTTTATCAATAAATTATTATGATTTTATTATCTTCTATAAATAAAGCAAAAACAGATCGCTACATTTGCTTCAAAAAATTAATCCATATTCTGTGTGACAGGTTATACAGCTATTTTGGGACGTGTCGTCAACAACTTTGAAACAATTACATAAACATACATACATATTTATTTCAAAGTTGTTTTATATTTTAGTTTGTTATATTGGAAGAAGTTTAAACAGTATAACCCTTGAGCTTCATTTAAAGAAAAAACATTTGATCATGAGCCTGATCAAGTTGCAATTCAATCACTAAAATCATAAACATCGAAAATAATATTTTTTATTTTTATAAAAAATAATAAAATTTAAATTTAAATTATATTAAAATCTAAAGATTAAGATTCGGCACATCCGATTTTAAAAATACTTCTTGTCTCTTATACTTTTGGATTTTAATCAGGGCGGAATTGATACAAGAAATTTAACATCGTCAAAATATAGATTATTTTTGTTAAGAAAAAAATTATAAATCTAAATAGAAAAAAAAAAAAACAATTTTGGAACCTTTTTAAAAATACAATAATTAAAAAAAAATAATTTATGGTTTTATACTGATTTTTTGCTGGGAAATATAAACTGCACCATAATTAAGTTTCTAAAATGTGTAAAAGGATTTGCATCAACTTCCCAACCAGCCAGATGGATAATGACAACTTACATAAGTTGAGCATTATTGCTCGTAATTAACCTGAAAACGTTTTCTTCTTTTAATTTATACTAGCAGATTCCAGATTCCAAAAATTATACTTGTTTTCTTAGCTAAATTATTCTTGTTTATAAAATAATATTTTTTTAGAAACCATTGGTTCTGTCCAGTTTGCTAAATATTCTTGAACAAATTCATGTTAACATATACAGTGTAATCAGCACATTTAAAACATCCTACCCCTTCACTTTGTTCTATATATAAATAGGATATTTCCATAGTTTCAAAAAAATTTTGGACATTATTATTTTACACCAGTATTTATTGATGTGTAAACATCTATACGCGCAGGGGGGTAAATTTCTATTTCACAATAGAGTCACAAAGACAGCGTATCATGTGAGACGTAAGACAAAATCGGTGTGACTTATTATTGTATTGGTGAAAAAATTATGATATGTAATAACCTGTTTGGAAATGAAAAATGGTGAATAAAAAATTGAAAATAAAAAATTTTAAAATTAAAAATTATAAATGAAAACCAAAAAATTAAAAAAGAAAAATAAACAAATTAAAAATAAAAAATAAAATAAAAATAAAGAATGAAAAATGAAGAACCAAAAACGAAAAAAGAGAAATAAAAAATTAAAAATGAAAAATGAAAAATGAATAATGAAAAATGAAAAACGAAAAATGAAAAATAAAAAATGAAAAATGAAAAATGAAAAATCAAAAATAAAAAATAAAAAATGAAAAATAAAAAATGAAAAATAAAAATGAAAAATTAAAAATAAAAACGAAAAATTAAAAATAAAAAATTAAAAATAAAAAACGAAAAATGAAGAACAAAAAACGAAAAAAGAAAAAAAAGAAAAATGAAAAACGAAAAATGAAAAATAAAAAATTAAAAATTAAAAATAAAAAATTAAAAATGAAGAACCAAAAGCGAAAAAAGAAAAATAAAAAATGAAAAATGAAAAACGAAAAATGAAAATGAAAAATTAAAAATAAAAATGAAAAATGAAAGGCGAAACACGAAAAAAAAAATAAAAAATGAAAAATAAAAAACAAAAATTAAAAATAAAAAATGAAAAATGTAGAACCAAAAACGAAAAAAGAAAATTAAAAAATAAAATATGAAAAACGAAAAATGAAAAATAAAAAATGAAAAATGAAGAACCAAAAGCGAAAAACAAAAAAATAAAAAATGAAAAATGAAAAATAAAAACGAAAAATTAAAATAAAAAATAAAAAATGAAGCACCAAAAACGAAAAAAGAAAAATAAAAGATGAAATATGAAAAACGAGAAATTAAAAATAAAAATGAAAACTGAAAAATGAAGAACCAAAAGCGAAAAAAGAAAAATAAAAAATGAAAAATAAAACCGAAAAATGAAAAAATAAAAAAAAAAAATAAAAAATTAAAAATAAAAAATGAAAAATTAAAAAAAAAACATTAAAAATGAAAAAATGAAAAATGTGAAAAAAAATTAAAAATTAAAAATAAAAAATAAAAATAAAAAATGAAAAAAAAAAAAAAAAAAAAAAAATAAAATATGAAAAATTAAAAATAAAAAATGAAAAATTAAAAAAAAAAATAAAAACGAAAAATTAAAAATGAAAAACAAAGAATGTAAAATAGAACATGAAAAATTAAAAACAAAAAATTAAAAATAAAAAATTAAAAATTAAAAATTAAAAATTAAAAATTAAAAATTAAAAATTAAAAATTAAAAATTAAAAATTAAAAATTAAAAATTAAAAATTAAAAATTAAAAATTAAAAATTAAAAATTAAAAATTAAAAATTAAAAATTAAAAATTAAAAATTAAAAATTAAAAATTAAAAATTAAAAATTAAAAATTAAAAATTAAAAATTAAAAATTAAAAATTAAAAATTAAAAATTAAAAATTAAAAATTAAAAATTAAAAATTAAAAATTAAAAATTAAAAATTAAAAATTAAAAATTAAAAATTAAAAATTAAAAATTAAAAATTAAAAATTAAAAATTAAAAATTAAAAATTAAAAATTAAAAATTAAAAATTAAAAATTAAAAATTAAAAATTAAAAATTAAAAATTAAAAATTAAAAATTAAAAATTAAAAATTAAAAATTAAAAATTAAAAATTAAAAATTAAAAATTAAAAATTAAAAATTAAAAATTAAAAATTAAAAATTAAAAATTAAAAATTAAAAATTAAAAATTAAAAATTAAAAATTAAAAATTAAAAATTAAAAATTAAAAATTAAAAATTAAAAATTAAAAATTAAAAATTAAAAATTAAAAATTAAAAATTAAAAATTAAAAATTAAAAATTAAAAATTAAAAATTAAAAATTAAAAATTAAAAATTAAAAATTAAAAATTAAAAATTAAAAATTAAAAATTAAAAATTAAAAATTAAAAATTAAAAATTAAAAATTAAAAATTAAAAATTAAAAATTAAAAATTAAAAATTAAAAATTAAAAATTAAAAATTAAAAATTAAAAATTAAAAATTAAAAATTAAAAATTAAAAATTAAAAATTAAAAATTAAAAATTAAAAATTAAAAATTAAAAATTAAAAATTAAAAATTAAAAATTAAAAATTAAAAATTAAAAATTAAAAATTAAAAATTAAAAATTAAAAATTAAAAATTAAAAATTAAAAATTAAAAATTAAAAATTAAAAATTAAAAATTAAAAATTAAAAATTAAAAATTAAAAATTAAAAATTAAAAATTAAAAATTAAAAATTAAAAATTAAAAATTAAAAATTAAAAATTAAAAATTAAAAATTAAAAATTAAAAATTAAAAATTAAAAATTAAAAATTAAAAATTAAAAATTAAAAATTAAAAATTAAAAATTAAAAATTAAAAATTAAAAATTAAAAATTAAAAATTAAAAATTAAAAATTAAAAATTAAAAATTAAAAATTAAAAATTAAAAATTAAAAATTAAAAATTAAAAATTAAAAATTAAAAATTAAAAATTAAAAATTAAAAATTAAAAATTAAAAATTAAAAATTAAAAATTAAAAATTAAAAATTAAAAATTAAAAATTAAAAATTAAAAATTAAAAATTAAAAATTAAAAATTAAAAATTAAAAATTAAAAATTAAAAATTAAAAATTAAAAATTAAAAATTAAAAATTAAAAATTAAAAATTAAAAATTAAAAATTAAAAATTAAAAATTAAAAATTAAAAATTAAAAATTAAAAATTAAAAATTAAAAATTAAAAATTAAAAATTAAAAATTAAAAATTAAAAATTAAAAATTAAAAATTAAAAATTAAAAATTAAAAATTAAAAATTAAAAATTAAAAATTAAAAATTAAAAATTAAAAATTAAAAATTAAAAATTAAAAATTAAAAATTAAAAATTAAAAATTAAAAATTAAAAATTAAAAATTAAAAATTAAAAATTAAAAATTAAAAATTAAAAATTAAAAATTAAAAATTAAAAATTAAAAATTAAAAATTAAAAATTAAAAATTAAAAATTAAAAATTAAAAATTAAAAATTAAAAATTAAAAATTAAAAATTAAAAATTAAAAATTAAAAATTAAAAATTAAAAATTAAAAATTAAAAATTAAAAATTAAAAATTAAAAATTAAAAATTAAAAATTAAAAATTAAAAATTAAAAATTAAAAATTAAAAATTAAAAATTAAAAATTAAAAATTAAAAATTAAAAATTAAAAATTAAAAATTAAAAATTAAAAATTAAAAATTAAAAATTAAAAATTAAAAATTAAAAATTAAAAATTAAAAATTAAAAATTAAAAATTAAAAATTAAAAATAAAAAATGAAAAATGAAAAGCAAAAAATTAAAATTGGAAAATGAAAAATTAAAAATGAAAATGGAAAAATGAAAAATGACAAATGAAAAATAATAAACGAAAAATTCAAAATAACCGGTTGAAATAATATATAACAATAAATATTTTTATATTAGCATAGCCCCTGCAGTTGCTTGCTGTAAGTGATACATAGATGAGGCTTTCTGTTTGATTTTAAAAAAGTTTCCAAAAAAATCTTTATATATTAGATGTTTACACACCTCCCCTGTGATCGGACTCCCATGATTTTTTTATTCTACACTTCGCCAAATGGATATGTATACATTACAGAATAACAGAATGTTCTTAAAACTTAGATGCATTTGGGCTTGCTTTTGCAACAGTTATTTGTAAAAAAGAATCTGTTCTAGGATAATATGTAAATTAGTGTTGATGCATAGGAAAATTAAAATCGACAATATATTCGTTTTATTAAATTAGAACTTGTAACTTTTTTCTTAAGATATTACAATTTAATAAGATATTACAATTTATTTTTTCCTAAAATATTATTGAATTTTTATTTGTGTCAACAACATCCAAACCATCCTTCAAATGATAAAAGAAAACATGACATTTTTAAGCTTAATTTCATCATGGAGATAAGTTTATTACCTGTTAAATACCTGTTTTTGTCGTATTTCGGTTGACTTCAGTGAATAGTATTTTTCTAAATAATTTAATCTTTCATGGCTGAGTTACAGTTGTCTGGTTAACTCCATACAATATTCCTTAGTGATAAAGTTTGTACATTTTCTTTTATATTGTCTTTAAAATTAAAACTTATCATTCTTCTTGTAATGCTTCTTGAATCAATTCAGAATGAACCGTAGAATAATTTTAAATAAAGTACGTTATAGCAGCTTGATGTTATTGATATTGAGCTTTTCTTTTTTTATAGAAAGGAATGCAACAAAGAATGTAAATTCTTTCAGGAATTTTCTTTTTATTAAATCTCATTTAGAGTGGCTTTATAACAGTACTATAAAATCACGTCGTAATCTAGTTCAGAACTTCATAAAAGTATCCCTTTTTTGTTTTGGCATTTGCCGAAGTTCCCTTTCTTCTTTGGATGGTAGTTTAAGAAAAGAACCTTTTTTTATTCAGTGCATAAGAAACATTTGCCTCATCATTTAGCCACTGGAATTATGTAAACATTAGTTACATAGTTAAACCCCCCAACAAAAAAATAAATAAATAAAACCAATTTTAAATATTTGTCTTTTATTTTAATACAATATGAAGAATATTAAAATTCTTGTTTATTTTTCTATGTTGTATGTTGATGCTTTTTTTTGTATAACTAAATCTTTCCTGTTCAATATGAAAAAAAATGTTCTATTTCTTTATTCCTGTACTCTTGACAGAGCATAGTGACGCAACGTCTATACTATATAATATTAAATGCAGACAATATATTTCATAATAAAAATGTTTTCTAAAGAATTGGAAATTTTAATTTTGAATGTCTGGCAAATATACAGCCATTCTGAGAAATTCCAAGTGAGTAAATCGTACAAAGGGTTTGGCATTCTCGGCCCAACCTCATTTCATTATTCAGAAAATTGTTTCAGCAAATAGTTTCAGCAAATCATGTTGGACTAATTTTATTGAATGAAATCCTTAAAAAATTTTAAATTTCCCACCTTTTTTTTAAATCAATTTTTTGATTTCAAATGTTTTTACTTTAAATAAAGCAAAAAAACATTGGCACACTTGTTTTAAAAAAATTTATCTATATTCTGCGTGACAAGTTATACAGCTTTTTCGGGTCGAACCACAAACGCTATAATAAAAAACTGTTCAAACTCTCGGTCTCGCCTCCTAGAAATATATGGATACTAAAAAAATTAGAAATACAAAGTTCTGGGTCAATCGATTGAAAATTTCAAGTGTGTTTATGTGGGGAAAATATGACCTTTTTCAGATTTTACGAAAATTGCGTTCTACACTTCAATGTTTTGGACAAGTTGTTGTATAAATCGATACCAGTACTAAATTATCTTCCTACAGAACTTAACTTTAAAATCGAATAAAAACTCACCAAGAAATAACAAGTGCCCCAGACCACCTTTTTGCCAAAAACTCTAGATCATGTAATGTGATGCACATTTTTTCAACTTTAACAAATTGATTAAAATTATACTTTTTTTTCGGTCTTAATACCTATAAGTATTCAGATATGAAGTATTGTTTTATTAACATGTTGTTAACCTATTGCGAAATGAGACCAAATTTGGAAAAATTTTTTGATAAAATTTTGAAAACACCTTTTATAAATTTTAAAAAGTTTTCTTAAACGTAGCTTCAAAAAATGGACCCGGCGCTTTAAAGTTTTGTTTAATGTATGCTATAGATTAACTGTTTGAATTTTTAAGTAAATTCCTCAGCTAGTTTTTTGTGAAATATTCAGTAAATGTACTCCTTCTAAGCACTTTGCATCAAAAATTTATCAGTTTTCTACTTTTAAACATTATATTTGATCTTAATAGCCTAGGATTTCGGAAAAAAATTGTTTGACCCCATTATCCCTTTTGGACTTGGGGTCCAAGGTAGTATCGGACAATTAGGTCAACAAATTCAAATATCAACACATTTTGTAACTACCAAAAATATTTGACCTAGACCCATATTTTATTTTACCGATCGACTCAGAATCACTTTCTGATCTTGGCCAAATTGAGTTTGGCCAGTAGTCCAAGAATAAACGTTATTTGACAATTCTTAGTCATAGCCGCCATATGAAACTGATTCCCGATAACAATGTCACTAAAATTTGCCTATTATTATTTATTACTTTCTATAATAATAAAAAAATGTTAGATTCGATCCTTATCATTTCAATCGCTGAGTTATTGATATAATATTTAATGACTCAAAATTTTTTTTACTGCTTTATTTTCAATTAAATTGACAACATATTTATAGTAAGTAACTCGAATGAAAAAATGGAAATATTAAAATTATTTCGTTATTATACAATTCTTCTGTGAGCTAATTGTTGTTACATCAAAACAACACTATGGAAGATACTGATGATGCTGAACTAGGTAGTCAATTAGACTGGCAGCAAATAAACGCAAAACAATAACAACGATCAACGATAATGAACCATCAACAAGCAACAAATTTGCTATTCTGCAAAATAATGATGATGAAGAAGAATCTATTGACAATGATGATGATGATACGGCCTCCAATATACATCCCAGATGTCCCTGATGTAAATAAAATGATAAATAATATAGGTAATATTATTCCAAAGAATCAGTTTAGTTATAAAGTGTTAAATGATAATCAAATAAGGCTTATGATTAAGACAGTTGACTGTTATAGAACTTTGGTAAAATATTTAGAAAGTCGTACAATATCCTTTCACACCTTTCAACTTAAGCAGGAACGCTATAGGGTAGTTGTAAAGAATCTTCATCACTCTACTCCGGTTGAGGATATTAAAGCCGAGTTAAATATTCTGGGTCATCAAGTACGAAATATAACTAATGTCGGAAGTAGGGTAACCAAGGAGCCTTTATCTATGTTTTATGTAGACTTGGAGCCTAG
This sequence comes from Cordilura impudica, assembly GCA_963682025.1. Classification (NCBI taxonomy): domain Eukaryota; kingdom Metazoa; phylum Arthropoda; class Insecta; order Diptera; family Scathophagidae; genus Cordilura; species Cordilura impudica. The sequence goes on from OY821520.1 coordinate 5,625,599, forward strand.
TCCAAACAACAAAGATATATTAAGGTTAGAAATATTACCAATGCTATTCTTAATGTTGAGATACAAAAAAAAGCACGGAATTAGTACAATGTCATAGATGTCAGCTTTTTGGGCATACAAAAGCATATTGCAAGAGGCCATTTCATTGTGTAAAATGTGGACCAAGTCACCCTACGGCAGAATGCAATAAAAATGTTAATCAACCAGCATGATGTGTTAATTGTTTAAAAGATCATACTGCGAATTATAGGGGATGTCAAATTTACAAGAAGCTGATTCAAATAAGATTGCACAATGGATTTAATACACATGGTCATTCTGCTAATTATGCAGAAAAATATAATGATTTCCCTGAACTAAATAATAAAAGTGGTAATAACTTTTGAAACGCCCACCAATATGCAAACACCAACAAACAATCCTATTCTGAAATATTTAGAAATTCAAACGAAAATAATAACAACTATAACTCTATGGACAGGATTGAAGCTATGTTAGCTAATCTTCTCAATATGATAACTATTCTTATTTCAAAATTATGCAAATAAATTTACGTTTAGGAATATGGAATGCCAACGGGCTTCCGAACCATACAAGATAAATCGAAATATTTATGCACACTCATCATGTCGATGTATTTCTAATATCAGAGACTCATTTCACTAATAAAACATATTTCAAAATAAATGGCTACGATATCATTTCATGTAATCATCCGGATAACAAAGCACATGCAGGCTCAGCTATTTAAGTTAAATCCTCTCTAAAATACGTTTTACTTGATAATTATGAAAAACCCCATATTCAAGCGGCTGGAATACAAATCAAATGTGACAACAGTAACGTTTCTATATATTCCATCTACATTCCACCCAAACATAAAATTACATGCGAAGATTATGAATCTTTTTTTAAAAAAATGGGACCTAAATTTATTGATGGTGCAGACTACAACATCAAACATCAGTGGTGGGATTCTAGACTTGCTAATCCCAAAGGCAAATAACTTTACAAATGAGTAATGAAAAATAATTACTCTGTTCTATCTACAGGCAGACCCACATATTGCGAGTTATTTACAAGTTAATAAAATGTATAAAGTTATTACAAACAAAACTGATTTAAATTCTTTTAAATAATGGATAGAAAGAAACATTAACCTTAATATACGAATTAAAGATGGGGATGGGCTGGATAATGCAGTTGAAAACTTCACAAACTTAATACATGAAGCAGCGTGTTTGTCAACACCAGCAACAGTACCGGCTAGTGGTCGAAATAAAGTAATTGTATCTTCTGAAATTAGAGATTTAGTAAGAATTAAAAGAAATTTAAGAAGGAAAGGGAAACAAACAAGAAAGCCAGCAGATAAAACTAATTTAAATCGGGCCACAAAAGAATTAAAACAACGCTTAACCGTGGCAAAAAATTAACAATTTAGCTATTTACAAAATCTTAGTCCATTAAAAAACAATGAACACGAATTATGGAATACCACAAAGTTTTTAAAAAGACCAACGAAAAGAAATGTAGCTGTAAAGGATTCAAATGGCATCTGGTGTAATCTGATTTAAGCAAAGCTGATAGTTTTTCTCAATACCTGAAATCTACATTTGAACCATTTGCTTTCAACAATTCATCTAGTGAAGTAACTGCGTTTCTTGAAAGCCCTTGCCAAATGGACTTACCAATTAAACATATATCACCCTATGAAGTAACTCAAGAAATTTCCAAATTAAATAACAAAAAATGTCGGTGATACGATAAGTTATGTGCCAAAGATCTTAAGGCATTACCAAAAAAATCTATTATTTTTTTAACACTTACCTTTAATTCAATTTTGAGACTGAATCATTTTCCTGCTCAATGGAAATGTGCAAAGATAATGATGGTACCAAAACCTAATAAGCCAGAAAATGACTTAAGGTCTTATAGGCCGATATGTCTATTAGTTACATTTTCAAAAGTGTTTGAAAAACTATTTCTGCATAGACTTCAGCCAATTTTGGATGCAAATAATATTATACCTGAACATCAATTTGGATTTCGCCATAACCACGGTACACCAGAACAATGCCATCGTATAGTAAATGAAGTTAGAAATGCATTGGAAAATAAGGAATATTGCTCTGCTTTCTTTCTGGATGTAAAACAAGCTTTCGATAGAGTCTGGCATCCTGGCCTTCACTTTAAATGAAAGCAACTTCTTCCTGCACCTTTCTATTTAGTTCTAAAGTTGTATCTAAAAGATCGCAAATTTTATGTAAAAGTAAACGGTGAAATATCCAACATTTGTGATATCAAAGCTGGTATACCCCAAGGAAGTGTTTTAGGTCCTGTACTTTACAGATGCACCCTGGTTTATGACGATTGACAATATCCATAAGGACTTATCCATAACTAAATTCAAAAATGAAATTAGTAGATTTAGCACCAGATACTTAGAAAGACTTAGCATTTATTCTAACGCACTTGCATTTAGTTTATTGGACGATTACGACGATGTTAAAAGACTTAAAGGACTCCATGTCCTTGACCTACTATACATAAGTAGTTAAGATATTTATAGTATACACTTTTAGTATGTATACATATGTATGAATGTTTTAACCTCATTGGAGATTAAAACTCATGTGAAGATTAAATTACTGTAATTTGCTTATTATTGTAAAATAGATTAAAAAAAAAAGAAAAAATAAAATTATTAAAATTTTCAGTATAATAGACATTGTCACTAACCAATAACCATGACAATTATTCTTTTTTTTTTTTATAAAAAAAGTTATATGGATTGTTTTTAGACGAAAAAAGGAAGATAAATTAAAATTTTTTTTATTTTATTTCTTTATATTATATTTTTTTTGCAATGTAAAAAAAATTAGTTTTAATATCATGTAAATTTTAATTTATAAAGGGTGTCCAAAGTTGAGGCATCTTTATAATTTTAATAAAAATAAGTATATATTTTTTTGAGATATTAAAAATATTTTTATTTCAGTCTTTTACAAATAGGTTCCGGTTAAAATCGAAGAATTATATCGGTCAAGTGACCCCCCGCTCCACTGTATCGGCAGGCTCCCAATTTTTTTTCCCAAAATTCTCAATCACATTTTGAAACAAAATGTTGTCAATGGTTGATATCTGTTGTCAATGGTTGATATCTGTTGTGATTTCAAAAAATTGCATGATCTTGGTGGCCAATTCACTCCTCATCTACGAGAAATAGTGCGATTTTCGAACTTTTCTTTCAAAAGATCCATTGTTTGTCTTGCGTGTGGCAATTGGCACCATTCTGTTGAAACCACATATTCTCTATGTCTGACTAATCAATTTTATGTCACAAAAAGCTCCATGTAGCGATTTGCATTGACCGTAATCACATTTATATTTCCGTTTTCAAAAAAATACGGTCCTATGATTCCTCCTGACCACAAACCACACCAAACCGTAACTTTTTGTGGATGTAGTGGTTGCTCTCTTGGATTCTCTTCTTTTTTTTAATATTTAAAAAAATATTAAAAATATAAAAAAAAAAATATTAAAACAAAATGTAAAAATAACGATTGTTTCTTTGAACAGAGTTGAATCTTCTGAAATTAATACGAAGTAAAAGCTATATGGTATGAAAACTGTTTCTTAAACACACTGCTCGTAGGCCTGACTTTAAGTTAGTGTGTTAAAGCGCTGACCAAAAAGTGCAAGTACGAGTGTATGTGAAGGTTCAGGTTCAAATCTCGCGGCCGCCCTAAGTAGAAAAATTTCATATAGGAACAATGCATTCAATTATAACACAGCAATTATCACAATGTTCAATAAATCGCTGATGATGGCTGAAATGCCAAAAACCGGTCCGATTAAGAATACAGTGTAGTCACGAAGTTTTGAAATATATGCTTTCTTCTTCTCTACCTCGTACCATTGAAACAAAATTAAAAATTTGCATATTAATTACACTATTAAATGCAATATGTCTGAAAAATTACTTCAAATCTAACAAATTTTTAATTTTTATTTTAAAAAATTTATCAAAAATTAAAATAAATCTTACGTTAATTTTATGATTTGTTTTCTTTTATACAACTAGTTGTTACTTCATCACATACTGACTGAGTATTCATTTTCATTCCTGGGGATATTCTATTTGAATAAATAGAATTTCTGCTTATTAACCCTTTCGGTACCATAGGAAAACTAGAAGAGTTATCGGAAAACCAAGCACATTTTCGTGATCTCTGACCCCTATTTCTTGTTACAATTTTTCATGAAAATTTTGGGTTTTTGCCTCCAAGTGCTAAAATTTTAGTGTGACACGGGTGTCACCATGGTACTCAAAGGTAACTTTTTGGGTAACTGATATTATTTTTTTTTTAAATAAAATTAAAGTTATTTTTATATAAAACCAATGGTTTTTGAAAATACTTGTTTATTACATTGGAAATTCGTGTGTTTTAATATACATACTTACATATAAATTATTTTTCAGTGCATTTGCTTGGACAAGTATGTATGTTAGTATATATGTATGTTTATTCGAAAAATTGTGTTCTTATGGTAAAAAAAATTGTATTTAAAATAATGTATATTATTTATTTAGACAAAAAATATGCCTATTAAATTAAAAAAAGAGAACATAATTATTTATTTGCTGTGGTATTCACCAAAACAATCTCTTTCTTTTACAAAGCAAAAATATAAGTTGCAAGTTGCGCATCTGATGTTGGTTTTCGATTCCTTCTTCTTTTGGGCGCAATTGTGACAACGCTGTCGTTTTTCTTCACGAATCATTTGGTGTTCTGGAGCAGTGGCTTTTACAAGAACTTTACTTTGGCGTCCTCCTTGTTTTTGGCGGTCATATGAAGGCCTTTGACGACTGGTGTACTCGTTGACCAAGTGTGTACACAGCTGCAATCGAAAGTCAAATAGTGTTGTAGAAGCACGACCATGTTGAATTGCTATTTTGTTATATATAATAAACGCATTTGATATAGCCAAATCAAGGAGGTCAAAAAATATACGCAAGTAAAACCTAATTGATTTACGATCGTATTCGTAATAGACCTGTAAATAATAAGCAAACAAATAATAGCATGACTTTCAAAATATTGAATGTTATATATTACCTTCCTTTGGTCCATTAAGTCCACGCCACCCATTCCTTTATTATAACTTGAAACCATAAGTGGACAATGTATATTGATTTTTTCAGACGAGCCCTGCACACGCCGTTTTACTAAAGTTTTTTCGAAAGGATCGATGAAGTTGGATGCAAGGAATACAGCTCTGTTGTCCATCCATTTTACCACTGCGATGCCAGCGGAGCAGAAGCTTTGAATATCTCCGCGTTTCATAGTTTTGTCGCTTAAAAATTTAGGAAGGTTTTTTCTGTTACTTCGGATCGTTCCACAACCGCGAATTTTCATATCTTTAAGTTTAATTAGCAAATTTATGCTATTAAAAAAGTTGTCGAAGTATAGTTCAACACCAAGATTGCAAACGTTCTCTGCCAATTCGAGCACAACTGATTCGCCAAGCCCAATTTCCGCATTCTCTTTTCTCCCGGTGTAAATATTACACTCAAAGAGGTAGCCAGTTTGGGAGTCACATCGGCACCACATTTTAAAGCCCCACTTAATTGGCTTAGCTTTCATGTATTGCTTCATAATATTCCTTCCTTTGAATTTAATCATGTGCTCATCAATTGATTGCGATTTTGTGGCAGTCAATGAACTACCAAATGCTTCATTGAAATGGTTTATTATTGGTCGCACTTTAAATGCTCGGTCATAATTACTATCTGTACGATCTGGTTGATTTTCGTTATTGGCAAAATGTAAATTTTTTTTTATATCTTCATATCGCTTCCGAGTCATTACATTTGCAACAAAAGGCACTGATAAAAGTGGATTCGTGGACCAGTATTGCTTATAAGATGGTAATTTGTGAATACTCATAGCCATCGTTATGCCAATAAATGCTTCAATTTCTTTTTCCGTTGTTACGAATTGCCTCCCATTTTGGATGGCATATCGATTAGTTTCCACAGTTATAAAATGAAGTATTTTTTTCAAATTTGCAACGGAATCAAATACTTCGTAAACACTTGGGAAGTCATCGCCAGAGTTAAAAGTAAGCTTCAAAACTTTTCCGTAAACATAATCAGTTTCACTTTCAATATATTCTGGTGTGGTATCCTCAGGCCTATTTTTCCATTTTAGGGGTACATTTTTCTCCTTTTTCGGGGTTGGTGTTAATTTATCAGGTGATAGTGCAGTAAGTCGCTGACCGACAACATCTTCAATGATAATTTCCATTTCGGAATTCAAAACTTCGCCCTGCTCTAAAAATGCGACGTCTTCATCATCCAAATACATGTTATCCTCATCGTCTTCACTGTCTGATGCCATCAATATTTGGGCAATTTCGCGCTCATTAATCAAGAAGGTACGCTGACGGTTCATTTTAATTTACTGCTTCGCTACTTATTATTTTTTCGTGTCACTATACACATGAAACGCTTCATTCAGACTACTACACTGAACTGCGTTGAAATTAAAAAATCATGGCAAAGGCCAAAAAATACGCCTACTACTACAAATTGGTTTTGAATTTTTGAATTTTTTCGCTTATGCAAAACAAATCGATATTTTGAATTTTCATGGCCAACCTGTGAAATTTTTAGTTTTGCTAAAAGTTCGTAAAAAATTACCTTTGAATACCATAGTGACACCGGTGTCACAATATAAAATTTAAATTTGTGGCGAAACTATGCAAAATTTTAAAAATCTGAGAAATTATGTTTTGTAATAAAGATTTCGCTACAACATATCAAAAGAGTTTATCACACGAAATAAATTTGTAGATATTCACAGCGATTGAAAATTTACAAAAAAAAAGTACAATTATGTCATTTTGATCCGCTCCAGTACCGTTATCAAAAAAATATTTGTAAATTTTTTTAGAAGAAATTAAAGAACCTTTAGCTCTCTTTCCATAAACCCAAAACTTATCAAAATTGGATGGATAGTTAAAAAAAAAAAACAAAAATTATTCTTGTGACACCGGTGTCACCATGGTACCGAAAGGGTTAACATAAATTTTATACTAAATAATGGTCTTATATATTTTGAGCTTATTCGATTTTCTAATACCAAGATTATGGTTATTAATTTATGTCGAAACATCGAAAAAAGAAAATAAATTCTCACAATCCATTAACAGAAATAAACATAAAACCCAGATTGAACTTTTGTCTACATACCAAACTATTTTTTTTATTCTTATGGTATAGTTGATTCATTATTACAGAATCTTCTGTAAGTCTGACAAATGTGAAAAGACACATACATTTGGCCTAATATTGGATGTAAAATGTATGCTGCTCTTTTTTGTATATAAATCTATTTCTCTTGTTTTGTTTTTCTTTTGAGAATATAAATAACCACACATTTGAAGTTAACTCAAGACAAAAAACCTCAAAGTGGAAGTGTTAATCGTACCTGTGAAAATTATTGTGTATATATTATATAAAGGCAGAAGACATTAAAGATTCTGTGTGTTAACGTTAAATAAAATGTTGACTTTGAATTCATGAAAAAAATTTAACAAACCCGCACTTAAGAAGAACTTTCGTTACAGCTTCAGTTTATTTTTTTTTTCATTCTCATTGGCCACTGATTCTGTTTATATTTATTTGGAGTATACTTATGTTCAAAAGAGCAGTATTTTGTATTAAAGAAAATAATAAAATTAATCATTTAATTATTTAAAATAAAAGGAATAAATATATTATTCTCTTCGTATAAGTAATGTTAATATATATAAAATTTGTTTTTACCTAAATTTCTTAAAAAATGATATACAAACATATCTGATTATAAGATATTTTTGTTGTATTTCATTAAGTAGAATTTAGAATTGAAGTTATTGCAAAATAAGTAAAACATTAGTCACTTCTTTTCTTTGTGATTCCTAAAAACCAAGAATTCATACAAATATTCTACAAACATGATATTCCTAAAAACCGATACAAACAAACATAGGTCATATTGTATTATATTTTTTTGTAAAGAGAATTTGCTCAATACAAAAATAAATCGAAAACATAAATTTTAATAAATCATATTAAATTTTCAGTACCTAAAATATAATTATTTTTTTCTACAATGAATTTATTTCTATATGCGAGTAGTTATTAATAATTTTATACATGGCTTATGATCGATGTTAGACAGCCCATGTTTTTCAGCTAAACAAATAGTTTAGACTTATCAATAATGCAGCGCTTGAACGGTTTAAGCATCACTTTATTTGTCATATTGTAAATATATTTATTAAATAAAATGTCACTCATGTTCTATTGATTTGCGTTACATAACAAGTTTGCTTATTTGTGTTCGGGAATGAAAACATGGAATTGTTTTCTTTTTTAACAAATATTTCAAATCAATAAAATTCAAATCCAACACAGACAACGCAAACATATGTACGTAGGCTACTCGTTGTGCTTATCTGTCATTTTGCGTTAAATATTCATGAGGGTCATACATTTTTCAACATGTTTAAGCTACATAGATATGACAAATGGATGACATGACAATAAGTTTCATCGTGTTAACCGAGTTGTGTTTTTTTTCTTTTTGTGAAAATTACAAATAAACAGTTCCATAAGAATTTAATAAACAAATTTTTAAAGTTTTATGTTTTAATTGTGGGCTAAATATTTCTAAATTTAAAACTAAATTTTTTTAGAGTAGCTTAGCGTAAAAGTTTAGCATCCAATAACTTCAATACTTAATGAGATGAGAACTAGGCAGACCACACAGCGGATTCGGTTAATAACTAACAATTTGATAGAGTGGCCAGCGTGCTCGCCAGACATGACCTCAATAAAAACAAGTAAGAAAATTATAGTCGGTCTAGACCGACTATACGATACCCTATACCATGCGTTTAGAAACCCTATCTCTTAGGCCCAACTAACTGGACATTGAAAATAAGCAAAAACCAAATTTGAGTGGGATTTTTATTATTTTTTTTGGCTGCAGATATGAAAAAGTTCATATCGTATGCTATATCTATAAAGGGACTAGGTCCAAAAATGGACCGATCCTGATCATGTTTGTTAAAGTCTCTTGTATTTTGCAAAAATATGTAGAAACAAAATTTGAGAAGAACCAGTGCAATATTTTTGTTTTTTTAATAGATTTAAGTGAAGATCGGGAAGCAGCTCCATATGGGGTCAAAGGGATAATTTTTGGATTACTCATTAGTGGATGTAATGAACGCATATAAACCCAATTTGAGTAAGATCTATATGACAATTTGGATCTTATGGCAATTTATGTCGATTTCATATGGGTAATTTGTATGGGGGCTAGGTCTGAACATGGACCGATTCTCACCAATTTCAACAGCGTTCATCCCATGGCCGACAAAAGCTTACATACCAAATTTCATCAAAATGTATTCATATTTGCGACCTGCAGTTTGATTACAAACTTTACATGGACACACAGACGGACGGACGGACGGACGGACGGACGGACGGACGGACGGACGGACATTGTTAAATCAACTCAGAAAGTGATTCTGATTCGATCGGTATAATTAAAGATGGGTCTCGGTCAAATATTTTTGGTTGTTACAAACAGCAGCACAAAGTCATTATACCCAAACCACATAGTGGTATAGGGTATAAATATTTGGGGCATTCTGGTGAGGAGTGTTTATGCCATCAACAAACAATACATCAGCGTGTAAGAGCTCAAAAGTACAATATTTTCCGAATGGGAGTCTTTGGAGCCCTCAATTTTTAAGAGTTTAATAAATTTAAATACATCTACACTATAATGTTATCTATAATAAGACCGATGTGACCGATGTAAGTTTCACAGTTCTACCCCGATTTTGACAAAAAATTTATCATTTGAAAGGTATTTGCAGCTTTTTTCGTCTTGAATATATTTTTTGGAATTATGGTCGTTTATAGTTATTACTAACACATACATTAAATTATACTATGCTATGTGTGTGTTTATTAAATTTGTTAATGTGTTTGTTTTAATGTATTGAGTTTGTTTTCTTCATTTAAAATGAGTTGAATTGTGAAGCATACCTTTAGGGTCATTATTAAATGAAATGAATTTCGAGCGCTGGAATCTGCTAGTCTTTATATAAAATTGGACGTATGTCTGTATGTATGTTCCGTATGGACTCCAAAATGGCTGGACCGATTTTAATGTAATTTTCCAGGAATCTTCAGAATGGCCTGGCGGGTGACACTGAGAAGTTTGATTTTTGGTCTGTGGACAGAGGGGCGTGGCAAAATAAATTATAATATTGTATAAAAACTTATGGACAGATTTTAATGAAATTTTCAGCGAATCTCTAGAACAGCTTGGCTGGTGACATGGTGAAGTTTGAATTTTGATTTTTCGTCTGCGGGTGGATGGGTGTGGGTGGCAAAATAATATTGTACCTAAATATCTGTTGAAATTTTCGGGAAAATTCATGTTTCACTTTTATCCGACACTATGTATAAAAATTTAGGGCCAGCAACGCGGACTGAGTCCAGGTAATAAAGATGTAATATGTTTGTTTGTTTGTTTGTAAGAGACAATCTCCGTAACTACTCATCTGATTTTAAAAATGTTGGCTCCAGTATTTCGAATGGTCCTTAAGGATGGATATAGGCTATACATTTTTTTGATATTTTTAGTGGGCTTGGCAAGTCCCATACAAAGTGAATCTTAAATGTCATATATATTGAATACTATGACAGAGAGCTTTGCAAATTTGTCTGAGGTCTTCTATTATTAATGTGAAGAGTCGGACAAAGTAAACGTCAAATGTCATGTATCTGGGATACTGTAATTGTGATAGCCTTGGGCCTTTGCCTTAGCCCATAAATTATTTATGTGATTAGTGGAAAAATTGGGCGTGATCGGAGCAGTGGGCGTGGCACCTCCCGTACAAATAAATATATCATACCATATAACTGGTGTACTACAAAAGTGATAGTCTCGACACTTAGCACGAATCCATCAGATATTAATGTGAGCAGTTCGATAAAAAAAATGGGCACGATGGAATTATGCAAAAAAATATGAAGTACTACGAAAGCGAGACAGTCTTGAAATTTTGACAGGTACATTAATTATCAATGTGAATAGTATGGGCATAATCGCCAAATTCAGAAATAGCCAAATCCGAAAATCGCGAAAAATAAAAATAGCCAGAACCGGAAGTCGCTAAAAATAAAAATTGCGAAAAATAAAATTCGCGAAAAAAAAAATCGCCAAAACCGAAAATCGCGAAAAATAAAATTCGCTGAAACCGAATATCGCGAAAAATAAAAATAGCCAAAACCGAAAATCGAAAAATGGTGAAAATCAAAAAATCGCTAAATTCAAAAATCGCCAAAATCAAAAATCACTAATATGAGAAATTGACATATAATATTCTAAGTTCAAGGCCAATAGTCAAGTGTTGCTAGATTTAATTTGGAAAATCCATGTTCTTCTTATGGGCAGCTATATAAACCTTGCTCCAGAGTAGAAACGCCGAATGAAAAAAAAAAAACAAAAATATTGTATATCAGCAAGGATTAGAGTAAAAAATATTAGGAAACAAAATAAAATATTTTAATTGCACAATACAAACGTCGAAAGGAAAATTGATTATGAAATTAAACATGTCAATAAGTCTCGATAAGTCGCAGCGAAGCGCGAGAGGGCATACTAGTATTATATATTTTATAATTTACATGATTGCACTTTGTTTTAATAAAATTTTTTTCTGTTGAAAATACATATTGTTGCAATATTTTTATTAATTTTTGTTTTTTCAAATAACAAACGCACATATTAAAATTATGCAGAGAAGTAATGATGCAGAATAAAACATGGTAAAAAGTTTGTGGTACATGAATATGGAGTAGTTGTCTTATTTCATCATGATAGCAAAAGTAAAAAGAATGGTCATATCACTTTTATTTGTTTTTTTAAATAGCTTTTTATTTTATAATTTCAGAAAGCGACCACAGTAAATATTAAATAAGTAAGAAAATTATAGTCGGTCTAGACCGACTATACGATACCCTATACCATGCGTTTAGAGATCCTATCTCTCAGGCCCAACTAACTGGACATAGAAAATAAGCATAAACCAAATTTGGGTGGGATTTTTATTAATTTTTTTGGCTGCAGATATGAAAAAGTTCATATCGGATGCTATATCTATATGGGGACTAGTCCCAAAATTGGATCGATCCTGACCATGTTTGGTAAAGTCTCTTGTATTTTGCAAAAATATATACAAAAAAATTTGAGAAGAATCAGTGCAATATTTTTGTTTTTTGATAGATTTAAGTGACGGTCGGGAAGCAGCTCTATATGGGGCCTATGACTAAGAGTTGTTCAATAGGGATCATTTTTGGATTACTGATTAATGGATGTAATATATACATACAAATCCAATTTGAATAAGATCTGTATGATAATTTGGATCTTATGGCAATATATGTTGATTTCATAGGGGTCATTTGTATGGGGGCTAGGTCTGAACATGGACCGCTTATCACCAATTTCAACAGCGTTCATTCCATGGCTGATAGAAGCTTACATACCAAATTTCATCAAAATATATTCATATTTGCGACCTGCAGTTTGATTACAAGCTTTACATGGACACACAGACGGACGGACGGATCGTTAAATCGAATCAGATAGTGATTCTGATTCGATCGGTATAATTAAAGAGGGGTCTAGGTCAAATATTTTTGGTTGTTACAAACAGCAGCACAAAGTCATTATACCCAAACCACATAGTGTTATAGGGTATAAAATTATTGGAAGTTATTTTGATACGAATAAGGAATATAATTAAATTATACTAAACACAGAATAGGAAAAACCTCCCACGTAATTGTAATATTTAATTTAAACTTAATTGTGAGTTTTTTTAATAATACATAAAAACCAAATTAGCCTTAAATGCAATCATTCATCACATTCAACTAAAATTGGTTTTTATACCCTATACCACTATGTGGTTTGGGTATAATGACTTTGTGCTGGTGTTTGTAACAACCAAAAATATTTGACCTCGACCCATCTTTAATTATACCGATCGAATCAGAATCACTTTCTGAGTTGATTTAACAATGTCCGTCCGTCCGTCCGTCCGTCTGTGTGTCCATGTAAAGCTTGTAATCAAACTGCAGGTCGCAAATATGAATATATTTTGATGAAATTTGGTATATAAGCTTTTATCGGCCATGGGATGAACGCTATTGAAATTGGAGAGGCGGTCCATGTTCAGACCTATTCCCCATACAAATTACCATATGAAATCGACATAAATTGCCATAAGATCCAAATTGTCATATAGATCTTACTCAATTGGGGTTTGTATGCGTTCATTACATCCACTAATGAGTAGTGCAAAAAGATCCCTTTGACCCCATATAGAGCTGCTTCCCGATCTTCACTTTAATCTATTAAAAAACAAAAATATTGCACTGATTCTTCTCAAATTTTGTTTGTATATATTTTTGCAAAATACAAGAGACTTTACCAAACATGATCAGGATCGGTCCATTTTTGGACCTAGCCCCTTTATAGATATAGCATCCGATATGAACTTTTTCATATCTGCAGCCAAAAAAATTAATAAAAATCCCACTCAAATTTGGTTTTTGCTTATTTTCAATGTCCAGTTAGTTGGGCCTAAGAGATAGGGTTTCTAAACGCATGGTATAGGGTATCGTATAGTCGGTCTAGACCGACTATAATTTTTTCTAACTTGTTTGATATTTTAATTGGCTTTTGCTTGCTGTGTTGGGTTTTTATTTGTTCACTGGTTATTGTTTAAAAATTATTTCATTGATTAAAAATTATTGTCAATATATTGCTCAAAGTCTGTTAATACAAGATGGGCCAAAAGTTGCTTGGGATTTAAAAATTGAATGATTTTTTATATGTTTTTTTATTTTTATTTTAGATTATAAGATTTACAAGATGAAATTTTTTACACTCAGTACAGAAAATACCACTTACATGACACTACTTACAGCTTAGCAGTGATCGGCTCTTTTTAGAACATTTTCCATAATATTTTGCAAAATTTGTGGCTGTAGCGTTTGAATTTTTTGTAACAATGTTGGCATTCAGTTCAAGGATTGCCACGCCCACTACTCCAATCACGCCCATTTTTTGTTCGACAAAGCACATGAATAACTTAAGGGCTTTCGCAAATTCCCAAAGCTCTCACTTTTACAATACTCCAGATATATGATATTTTAGGTTTATGAGAGGTATCACGCCCAATAGTCCGGTATCGCCAATTTTTTGTCCAACTCCTCATATTAATAATAGATGACCTCAGAAACATTTGCAAAGCTCTCTCTGTCATCATATGCAATATATATGATATTAAAAATTCACTTTATATGGGAGGTGCCACGTCCTCTAATAATATAAAAGAAATTTATAGCCTATGTCCATCTTCAAAGACCTTTATAAATATTAGAATTAAGATTTTCAAAATCAGACGAGTAGGTACGGAGATTGCTTCCTACAAACAAGCAAACAAACATAAAAACAAGTCTTCAAATTAAGCTTTAAGCTTTATAAGCATTAACCGCCTAAGTCGAAAATCATGTTTTCGAGAAAAATCACTTTTTATGTAAATGTAATGCGAAAATTATAGTTGGTCGAGACCGACTATATGATACCATATACCATGCGTTTAGAGACTCTATCTCTTAGGCCCAACTAACTGGATATAGAAAATTAGCATAAACCAAATTTGAGTGGGATTTTTATTAATTTTTTTGGCTGCAGATATGAAAAACTTCATATCGGATTCTATATCTATATGGGGACTAGGCCTAAAAATGGAACGATTCTGACTATGTTTGGTAAAGTCTCTTGTATTTTACAAAAATATATACAAACAAAATTTGAGAAGAATCAGTGCAATATTTTTGTTTTTTGTTAGATTTAAGTGAAGATCGGGAAGCAGCTCTATATGGGGCCTATGACTAAGAGTTGTCCCAGGGACAATTTTTAGACTACTCATTAATGAATGTAATAAACGCATACAAACCCAATTTGAGTAAGAAACCTATGACAATTTGGATCTTATGGCAATTTATGTCGATTTCATAGGGGTCATTTGTATGGGGGCTATTTCTGAACATGGACCGATTCTCACCAATTTCCACTGCGTTCATTCCATGGCCGATAAAAGATCAAATACCAAATTTCATCAAAATATATTCAGATTCGCGACCTGCAGTTTGATTACAAGCTTTACATGGACACACAGACGGACGGACATTGTTAAATCGAATCAGATAGTGAAAAATAAAATATGAAAAATAAAAAATGAAAAATGAAAATGAAAATGAAAAATAAAAAATGAAAAACTAAAAATAAAAACAAAAAAAGAAAAATAAAATGAGAAATAAAAAATTATAAATTAAAAAAAAAAAAATTTAAAAAATTATAAATAAAGAATTAAAAACGAAAATTGAGAAATGAAAACTAACAAATTAAAAACGAAAAATGCATAATAAAAGTGAAAAATAAAAAATGAAAAATATAAATGAAAAATGCAAAATAAAATAATGAAAAACGAAAAATGAAAAATTAAAACTGAAAAATAAAAAATGAAAAAAAAAAATAAAAAAATAAAAGAGAAAAAAAAAAATGAAAAATTAATATTGGAAAATGAAAAACGAAAATTAAAAAATTAAAAATAAAAAATGAAAAATAAAAATTGAAAAAAAAATTATGAAAAATGAAGAACGAAATACGAAAGATTAATAATTGAAAAATGAAAAAGAAAAATTAAAAATAAAACATCAAAAATGAACAACGAAAAATGAAAAATAAAACACGAAAAATTAAAAATCAAAGATAAAAAATGAAAAACGAATAATAAAAAATTAAAAATAAAAAATTAAAAAAAGAAAAATGAAAACTGAATAAGAAAAATGAAAAATAAAATATAGAATTCAAAAATTAAGAACGAAAACTGAAAAATAAAAATGAAAAATATAATATGAAAAACTAATAATTAAAAATTTTAAATTAAAAATTAAAATGAAAAATGAAAAATCAAATTAAAAAAAAAAAATAAAAATTAAAAATGAAAACTAAAATATGAAAAATAAAAATGGGAAATAAAAACTAAAACTTAAAACTGAAAAATAGAAACTACAAAATGAAAACTGAAGAATAAAAAATAAATAATAAAATATGAAAAATAAAACATTAAAAATGAAAACGGAAAAATAAAAACTGAAAAATAAAGGATGAAAATTCAAAAATGAAAATGAAAAATAAAAAATGGAAAATGAAAAACTAAAAATTTAAACTAAAAAATGAAAAATAAAAATGAGAAATAAAAAATTAAAAACAAAAATTTAAAAATGAAAAACGAAAATCGAAAACGAAAAATGAAAAATAAAAAATGAAAAATGAATAATGAAATATGAAAAATGAAAACTGAAAAATTAAAATGAGAAATGAGAGAATTCAAAAATGAAAATGAAAAATAGAAAATGAAAAATAAAAAAATAAGAATAAAAACTAAAAAATGAAAAATAGAATTGTGAAATATAAAATTAAAAATTAAAAATTAAAAATTAAAAATTAAAAATTAAAAATTAAAAATTAAAAATTAAAAATTAAAAATTAAAAATTAAAAATTAAAAATTAAAAATTAAAAATTAAAAATTAAAAATTAAAAATTAAAAATTAAAAATTAAAAATTAAAAATAAAAAATTAAAAATAAAAATTGAAAAATAAAAAATTAAAAACGAAAAGTGACAAATGAAAAATATAAAATTAAAAATTAAAACTGAAAAAAAAAAAAAATAAAAATAATATATGAAAAAGAAAAAAGGAAAATGAAATGTAAAAATAAAAAATTAAAAAATGACAAATGAAAAATGAAAAATAAAAAATGAAAAATTGTAAATAAAAAATGAAAAATAAAAAATTAAAAACGGAAAATGAAAAAAAAAGTGAGAATTCAAAAATGAAAATGAAAAATAAAAAATGAAAAATAAAGACTAAAAAATTAAAAATAAAAATGTGAAATAAAAAATTAAAAACTAAAAATAAAAATTAAAAACGAAAAACGAAAAGTGAAAAATGAAAAATTAAAACTGAAAAAAATAAAAATAAAACAGGACAAATAAAAAATGAAAAATGAAATGTAAAAAGAAAAATTAAAAAATGAGAAACGGTAAATAAAAAATGAAAAATAAAAAATGAAAAACGAAAAATAAAAATTAACGGGTTGAAATAATAAATGATAATTAATATTTTTATGTTAGCAGAGCCCTGCAGTTGAAAGCTATAAGTGATATAGAGATGACGCTTTCTGTTTGAATTTAAAAAAGTGCAATAAAAAAATCTTTAATTATTAAATCTTTACACATCTCCACTGTGATCGGACTCACATGATTTTTTTATATGGGGGGGTGCCACACCCACTTCATATAACTAATTAAAAAAAATATAGCTTATTATACTTTTTCGATACAAACTTACACGTTATGGAATATATGGTTCAGCCACATATTAACGTCAAACACACAAACAAACAATCAAACAAATTTTAATGTTTATAAATATAGACTAACGAAATTGCTGAAATATTTTAGGTAGGATTTCGGTACCTCTAACTTGGAAATATCTTTTGACAAATTTCTGCTTGCTTGTGTTGCATGTACTTACGTAATATTTCGCTGTACATAAGTATCATAAATTATGCATTATACCAATTAAATTTCTTAATAACGAAGAGAAAAAATAAAACATTACTAAAGAATATTAACAGCAGAAAAAATGTTTTGTTAGCATGTTTATGAAACCTTGTGTGAGCAGTTAATTATGAAAATTTTCATAACATGACTAATGATCTTAGTTATTATAAAAATATTTATTATTTTAGTTAATTAAGTGCTACTCATACGATTAATAATTTTTACAATTAATTTAAACTAAATAATTCTCAACACAAACACAAGTTTAGTCGTCAGCAAATATTTGTGAATAATATCATAAAAATATTCATGTCTTTCTACTCTCATACATAAGTAAAAGTCAAGAGCATTTTGCATACGCGTATATTAAATGTCAGAAAAATAACAGTATTTGTTTATGTTTTTCAACTGTGTCCCCTCTTCCACCGTTACAATCGTTACACTTTCAGAAATTTTGAAAATTTACAAAAAGTCTAGACAATTTTAAAATTTACTTACACAAACATATGGTATTCAGTTCAGAAGTGAGTGTTTACTTCATTCGTCTTGTTGATGTTTTGTTTTGTTGCTATAATTTATAAAAATATTTTCATCACATAATTGCGGTGTTGAATTCTTGTATATAAAATATCAAAGAGCTTAACATGAACTTGTTCAATGTTCCTTTCCAATATACTGAAACATGCATTTAAATATTTTTATTTGCTTTAAGTTTTACTTTACATAATTGCTGACAATGGATATAAACCATGAAGACAAAGATGAAAGTGTATTATCATTATCTCGCAAAGTAAAACAAACATTTATTAAAATTTTAAAATGCTTTGAGATATTTGGATTTGTACAACGACGCTGTACGAGTAAAAACTGTGGGAAGGTGGCAAAACCATAACTTTAAATCTTGTAAAGTAGTATATGAGTTATTATATTAATATATCGGTTCTACAATGTACTGTATATGCCGCTAGCAAAATAAAGTGCTTTTAGAGTACAAATTCCGTGTTGATTTAAATAAAAGAAAACTATTTTTGCTTTAATAAAATGCACTTTAATTTCAATATTCTATAAATGAATCTATAACTGTTCTACAATATCCTCGTATCATGTCATTTAACATAACTATACAATTTTATTGCCGCTTATAAATTAATGTTTACAGAAATTTATATTCTACATGTCATATGGTATGTCAGTGTTAATGAAGAGTATTTGTAAGTGACAACAAGTGTAACAACAATGTGTTTATAAAATGGGAAGAGAAAGAATTATTAAACATATTTTTGATAATACAATTATCAGATAACTTGTTTGTTTTCAGAAAAGTACACAACCAAAGAACAAAGAGCAATAATATAAATTTTAAGTGCTTGTAGCAACCAATAACTGGCGTTCCGGTTGATATTTCCCCACAAAAAAATCAAAGCAGTGATATTTATTAACAACTTTTTTCTTTAGGATAAAAACAAGATTTTTTAACTTTTGCCAGTTAACATAAATTGAGATTGTGGATTTGGAAATCTTGAGTACTGCCGCCTACACAAAAATGCGTAGAATTTTGTTCAAACGTAAAATTTTGTGCTTCTTTTAAAGAAACATCTTACATTTTAAAAGCTTTTAACTGTAGAAATAACTTTTATACCCTATACCACTATATGGTCAAGGTATAATCACTGTGCTGATGTTTGTAACTACAAAATTATAACATATATACCTATACTAATATTATAAAGAGGTAATATGTGTTTGTTTGTTTGTTTGTTTGTAGGAGGTAGTCTCCGTAACTACCCATCTGATATTCCTGAAATTTACAGAGAGTCTTACTGCGGATATGGGAAGTGCTATAGGCTATAATTTTTTAAATATTTCTAGTGGGCGTGGCACCTCCCACACAAAGTGAATTTTTAATATTATATACATATATTGAGTGTTATGATAGGGAGAGCTTGCAAATTTGTGTGAGGTCACCTATTGTTAATATTAGTAGCTACGCGGGAAATGGGCGGGAACGGACAAGTGGACGTGGCAACTCCCAGACAAGTAATAATTCAATATTATATATCTCGAGTAATGTGATAGAGAGAGCTTTTCAAATTTTTTTGATGTCACCTATAATTAATGTGAGTAGCCGGATGCAAAATGGGCAGTATCAGCCCAATAGCCGTGGCACCTGCCACACAAAGTAAATATAAAATGCCATATATCTGGAGTACTGAAATAGTGAGAGTCTTGGGACTTTGTGTGAGCCCATAAGCTACTCATTTGATTAGGACAAAAAATGGGCGTGATCGGAGCAGTGGCCGTGGCACCGCCCATACAAAGTAAATATATGATATCATATAACTGGTGTGCTTAAAAAGGAAGCTTTGATACTTTGCACGAGCCTATCAGATCTTAGTATGAATAGTTGAACAAAAAATTGGCGGGTTCACACCAATGGGCGTGGCACTCCCCATGCAAAGTAACTATTTAATGTCATATATCTGGAGTACTGTAAAAGAGAGAGCTTTGTGGCTTTGCGTGAGCCCATAGGTTCTTTGTGTGATTAGTCGAACAAAAAAATGGACGTTATAGGAGCAGTGGGCGTAGCACCGCCCATGCAAAGTAGATATCTAATATCATATAACTGGTGTACTATAAAAGGGAAAGACTCGACATTTTGCATGAGTCCATCAGATATTAATGTGAGTAGTCCAATAAAAATTGGGCGGGATGGGATTAGTGGGCGTGGTACATCCTATGTAAAAAATATAAAGCACCACGAAAGCGTCAGTCTTTTGACAAGTTCATTAGTTATCAATGTGATTTGTCGTGGAAAATATATCGCCAAAAATATATCACCCAAAAATCGCGAAAAATAAAAATCGTCCAAAAACAAAGATCTTCAAAATCAAAAATGGGCAAAATCAAAAATCGCTAAAAAGAAAAATTGCCAAATGATATTCTGAGTTCAAGGCCAATAGTTAAGAGTTGCCAGATCTAATATGGATAATCCATCTTCTTCTCATGGGCAGCTACATGTACCTTGCTCTAGGGTAGGAACGCCGAAAAATGTGATAATTTTTGTAACGAATGAAAAAACAAAAAACATTGTATATCAGCAAATATTCGAATAAAAAAATCTATGCTAATAATCTATACTAACATAATAAAGAGGTAATATGTGTTTGTTTGTTTGTAGGAGGTAATATCCGTAACTACTCATCTGACCTTCCTGAAATATTCACAGAGTCTTACTGCGGATATGCGAGTGCTACAGGCTTTAATTTTTTTAAATATTTTTAGTGGGCGTGGAATCTCCCATACAAAGTAAATTTTTAATATCATATACATATATTGAGTACTATGATAGGGAGAGCTTTGCAAATTTGTCTCAGGTCATCTATTATTAACGTGAGTCGTCAGACAAAAAAATGGGCGTATCCCCACAGAAACTTAATATTAAATGTGATATGTCTGAATTACTGTATTAGTGAGAGCCTTGGGACTTTGCGTGAGCTCTTTCATAACGATTCAGAGGGGGGTGGGGAGGGGGAGGGTGTAGCGAAGCACACCGGGTTCCATCTAGTATATATATATATACATATATATATGGGGGATTTCATGTCAAGTGCACCAACTTTTGAAACCGATGTCTTCCGATCGGGATGAAATTTGCACCAAGATTAGTCCTATAGGATAGTAGTTTAGACACAATTTTTCAACAAGATCGGTCCAGATCTCTCTGAGTTAGAGGGGATCAAAATTTGACATTTTGGCCAAACAGGTGTTTCTTCTCATCCATGTAACTTATTACCTATTGTTTTTAGAAAATTTTCTCCTAAAGGGTTTAGATAGCTATTTATTCAATATTTCGGAAAAAAATACCTAAAAAAAAAAAAATTTGTTGACTTTTTTTTGCTAAATTAAAGCATTTTTTGCCTTTTTTTCAAAAAGGGCATTTTTTTTTTTTTTTTTTTTTACAAGAAAGCTTAGGATTTTCCTTTAAGAGCTTTTTGGTCGCTTAGTGGGATGGGAGTGGGATATCTATCAAAATAAATGTTTTGTAACTCAAGACAACGGTTTTTCAATTTTTCACAAATGCACTATTTTGATTTTTTTCCCATTTGTGTGAAAAACATTGCAAATAAAACTTATACTGAGAAACTAGACAAATTAACCTTTCCGATGGTATATAACATACCTAACTAAAATTTTATACCCTCGATACTGTAATACCCAGAATATGTGAACCTCAGGAAAAAAATCGCTTCTTTTCTATAGAAGTGTTGAAAAATTATTATTTTTTATTTATTTTTAATAATAATTAAATTAATGTATAATAATAATATTAAAAATAAAAAGATAAATAATTTATTAAAATTTAATCTTAATTGCATTAGATCCATTTATATCATAACTATTTTTATACTTAATTTATTGTATCTGATGATGTATTTAAGTCTTGTAAATTTTTAAATGCCCAGTCTTTCATCCAGCTTTTTTGTCGCCTTTATTTACTGCGTTTTTTTGTCAATCCTTTCTTGGCGTTACTAGGTTCAGCTGTTGATTTCGCTGCTGGTTTATTTGTTGTCTTTGGAAAGAAATCGCATTGAATAGAGGCAGAAAACTTTTTCAACTTGAGTCTTCCATCGACAAGCGGTATAAAAGCATGGTATTCAGCGGTGCCATCGATTGTTACCGCAGCATCGAATCTGCTCTTCAGTGTTTTCAATGTTTCCTGATGATCCTCTTTGCTACTAAAAACTATTTTAGTTTCTTTACAACAACTTTTTGCCTAATGGATTAAAGCAGTCGCATCTAAGATGCGATCTTGATGAGAGCACTGGAGGCTATACTTCGCTGCATTTCTTTCAAAGTTTGCTCCAATACTATCACATGCTCCTTTACCATGAGCAGTAGGATGAAAATGCCACTCAGCTGGCATTCCAAAATCTTTTTCATGGGCCATAAAACTTGCCAAGCTACTTTTGTTTTTAAAATGTTGACGAGCTCCGTCCGAAACGTAGTACACCTTCTTTACTGTAAATTTAGATTTTAGAAATTTTAGTATTCTCTTCTGGTACTCATAAACTGCAACGGTATCATGTTTTAAATCGTCGGATATGATTGCCATACTTTTGTGTTCCAGTTTTTCATCTTTCATGTTGTAAATAACTACTGTGAATATAGTTGCTTGGTCGTTATTGAAGTGGAATGCTTGTATGGCATCCTGAAGAACATATTTATAGTTTTCTGCGAAATCATATGAAATAACGAATTCACCAGACTTCAAATTTATGTCCAAATCCTTGAAAGTCATGGTTTCTCAAGTTTAGCAATCCTGTACACATTTCTTCCACAAAATCATCCACATTTAAAATGATTGTTTTCAATGTGCATCTGTCAGTCTGAATCCAAGAATCAAATTTGACCTCCTCTATATATTCTCGATCTAAAGAGTTGATTAAATTTTCTTTGATGAATCTGGTTTTCGGGCAATTGGTACATTCACCTAAGTGGCAAGAAGTTGTTTCATTAGGACACAGAGTCAATTTAAGGCAATCGCGGTAATCGTGTAAATCTTCTGCCGAATCATCTATTAAATACTTTAAGTAGATTTCGTTCAACATCAGTTTAAGATTTTCATGGTAAATGCAAACGCATACTGTATGAGTTCCGCTGCTTTCTGCCAAAACGCAATGTTTTGGCCTCATTTTGGTTAATTTCGTGAAGCCAATTCTAACATCAGGTTACAGATAACCATTCTCTTCTGTTATGTTATGAAGGTATGTTACATACCTTCGGAAAGGTTAATTTGTCTAGTTTCTCAGTATAAGTTTTATTTGTAAGGTTTTTCACACAAATAGGAAAAAATTCAAAATAGTGCATTTGTGAAAAATTGAAAAACGTTGTCTTGAGTTACAAAACATTTATTTTGATAGATATCCCCTCGCAGCCCACTAAGCGACCAAAAAGCTTCTAAAGGAAAAATCCTAAGCTTTCTAATGAAAAAATAAAAAAAAAAAAAAATGCCCATTTTGAAAAAAAGGCAAAAAATGCTTTTATTTAGCAAAAAAAAGTCAAAAAAAATTTTTATTTTTTTTTTGTATTTTTTTCCGAAATATTGAAGAAATAGCTATCTAAACTATTTGGGAGAAAATTTTCTAAGAACAATAGGTAATAAGTTACATGGATGAGAAAAACATCTGTTTGGCCAAAATGTCAAATTTTGAACCCCTCTAACTCAGAGAGATCTTGACCGATCTTGTTGAAAAATTGTGTCTAGACTACTATCCAACAGGGCTAACCTGCTGCAAATTTCATCCCGGTCGGAAGACATCGGTTTCAAAAGTTGGTGCACTTGACATGAAACCCCCCATATATTTTATATGATCTAAACATATTGGTATTTTTCAATTTCGATTCTAAATTTAACAACTGATTTTTTTGACTGTTTGAATAGACATTTCATAAAAACTAATTATTTGCAATTGTGATAAAATATTTACTATAAAGACAATTACAATCATAATTTTATGACTAACTTCATTGCAATTCTGGCAATAAGTCAGGTAACCAGAAGCAATTTTTTTCTATGTGTATACGCACATACACACGCACATCTGTATATGAGAATTTGAAAAAAAAAACATTGTAAGCCACTTTTGTTGTACACTCAAAGCCGATATGGAAACAATTTTGTTGTATGAAATTTTTCCTACACGACTAATATCAACGAGGTCATGAGTTAACCTTATAAATAATATTTTAAGTGGCAACATATTTAATTTCTTTTCAAAAGAGTTTATTTTTAATTTCTACAGATATTGAAGGTTAAAATTTTGAAGAACATTACTGGCTTCTTTTTGTCCTGATATCAAGATATAAAAAATGCAAAAAATTTCCATGGCTCTATACACTTCAAACTGATGACGGAATTCATGGATGATTCTTAGTATTTAATAATGTTTTTTGACCATTTGTACTTTTTAAAGATAATTTTCAATAAAATCCTATATTTGATAATAATCTACAATATCATCATGCGCGAAGTAAACAAGCTGCTGCCAGATAAATAACACTGTACAACAATTTCAAACTTTTTCCAAAATTACGTGGTTCCGATGACTGATTCTGGTGGAGGAGACCAAACAAAATATATGTGTGTCGGCGTGTTGAAAGAGCACATCGGAATTTTATTTTAGAAGCGGTTAAAGTTTCCCAGCTCTGGCCTGTTCTTGCGGCATATTGGTATATAAAACAATATTTTCTTTACATCTGAGGTATAGGGTATGCTCAGCAACTTTGTAGAAAATATTATGGCAAATATTTTTGTAAAACATATTAACCCTCTACCTCCCCCTCATTTCGGCATTTTTTGGCTTTATTCTAAAAAATCGTAAAAAACACCCCGAAAAAGGGGAAGGCTGGAGATGAAATGTTTAACAAAAATGTTCACCATAAAATTTTACTATATATGTCAGAACACTTCAAAACCTAAAACTTAACAGAAACACCAAAAACAAATCAAATTCAAGATTGCCCATTAAGAGGCAATCACTCAAATACCGAATACTTTTGTATCTACATCACTATGCCCTTAGTTTTGTTGCTTATCTTCTTCTTCATTTTCTTCTTATCATCTTTTTCACACTCAAAATTGAAGCAAGGGAGTTTGATCCTTTTTGTGTTTTTTATTGTACCACAAGAAAATTTGTAAGAATAAAAATGGCTGACTGTTTGGAAAAACTTGACTGCATTTACTATGTTTGCGGCAAGCATACCCTAAAGGAATACAAGGTTCCATTTTTAAATAGAAAAGTGGAGGATATATATAAACTTTATTTTGAACTGGAAGTTTTTGCAGATGAGCCATGGGTGCCAAAACATATCTGCCGAAATTGCTATAACAGTGTGATGCTGTGGTCTAAACGTAATACAGGTTTTGGTCGATATTCTTAGTTCGACAATAATTTTGCGAAATTATTGGTTTAGGTGAACGAAACTCAATGTAGTTTGGCATTCCGATGCATTGACTAGAGCCAGGTGCGCATGACGAGACTGCATGCTATGATTGTCAAAATAGTGGCATAATGAAATTAAATAGGCATAATCGAAAGAGCTTGACTGTTCGCAGTCCAAGTCTTCTTTGGGAATCTAATACAAGTGCCGAAACCGAAACCATAATTTCTAATTTTGTACAATTCGAAGCAACATCTAGCCCAAAATTAATGTCACAAGAGCATTTAAATGCTTTGGTGAGAAAATTGGGTCTATCAAAAAACAATGCAAAAATATTAGCAGCTGACTTGAAAAGCCTGCATTTGCTCGAGCCTGGAGTGAAAGCATCTAGTTTCAGAACGCGCCAGCATACATTTCATCAATTTTTTACAGTAAACGAAACGAAAAATCCAGTTTGCGATTGAAATGGAAAATAATGGATACTAAACTAAAAAGAAAAACGGCTTATTTGGTACACCAAAGATATGTCATCAGGAAGACTAATGCATTTTAATGCAACACAACGTATGAGTCAAATAATAAATACTGCCAGAAATTTCATCTTTAGAGTTCTAAATATTAGTGACGATTTAACAAAAACAGTCGCCGGAGTCAATTTCGATTTCATGTCTGTTGCGTGGAGTTCTGAGTTTGGACTTTCACTTAAAAAATCATAACTTTAAAGATACTAAATATATTTCAATTCCGCAAAAAAGCTTTAACTCAAAATTAACGCTGAAATAATCTTTAAGTGTGGCTTTGACAAGGGCTTAACAGTAATCGAGACAATGGGCCTCAAAGTCAAAAAAGTAAATAAAACATGCTGAAATTCTGACTTTCAAGAGCAGTAGTTAGCAGATACTGGCGCAAATTAACTGATATTTTTCCTGAATATTACTATCCATTTTCAACACATTTGCCCTTTAAACTACCCAAGAATTCGCTACATAGAATTTTCTATGATTTTTCAAACAAAAATCAAATTTTCAAAACTAACTAAAAAAACTTTCTATTAAGTTTGTCAATAACACTTTAGACGGTTAAGCTTTGTGGCACCTCTCAAATTGACAATTGCAATTAATTATTTTAAGTGCCGATTTACATGTTGACAGACATTCGCGCGCCATAATTGTGTGATTAAATCTGCCTCGAGTATCAGTTAAAATAAGTAATACCATTCCAAACTTTGAAAACGTAGAAGTACTAAAGAACTTTCATGTGTTATATAATTTCTTGCTCTTTTCGAATAAAAAACAGAAATATTCCGTTTGTGTTATAAATGTTTTGAAAACCATCCAAGATTTTTGTGAAAAGAAACAATTAAAGATAACGCATGACGAAACTATTAAACGGAAAATTAATAATCTGTGAATATAAAAAAAAAAACTTTAAAAATGATAAGAAAGATTCAAATACCGCAAAAACCCAAAAGAGATTATTTCAAAAGCAGCTTGAGGAAAAATTCGCTGAAATGTGTTTTACCAGGAAGAGCTCAGAATTTGAAACATCATCAGAAAGCCGAAGCGATTTCGACCCTACTGCAGCTGAAACAGTCTCGAAAGGTGATTGCAGTGACTGCGAAATAGCAACCGAAACTGAGAGCGAGCTGGAGGATGGAGAACAAGCAACTACTGCAAAGATCAAGAAAAACCTGAATGCAATGGTTCGTTATCAAATTTCTTTCACCGGAAGATGTGCATTGCTAGACGTTCCAAGAAGCAAATTATTTAGAAATATCAAAAACAGTTTGAGTCAGTTAGTTGCTGAAGCCAAAGCCAGCTTTGACAAGATCAGCAGATACTTACTCCACTTTGATGGTAAGAGTTTTTTCGTCAGAAATACTAGGCAGTACCGCGAGAGATATTGCTATGTGGTAACCAAGACAAACGAAAAATATGAGCTTGTTCTCGGAGTTCCCTTCCTACAAAACAAAACTGCATTATCAATTGCCAAAGAAGGGGTAAGGATTTGTACTAAATGAGATGTAATCGCTTTTCTTCTACAAATGCCGGACGTTACAATCGCGCATGCGTTAAGCTTGAGCTATACTTCAACATGAAACTGATATGGTTTGTTCCCGCCATCACATTGCTTGGATCAATTTTAACTCTCTGGAAAGGGAATTCAAAGAGCCCTGAGATTCAGGTATTGCAAAGGCTTTAATTATCTATATCTAATATTATAAAGAGGTAATGTGTGTTTGTTTGTTTGTTTGTAGGAGGTAATCTCCGTAACTACCCATCTGATATTCCTGAAATTTTCACAGAGTCTTAGTGCGGATATGGGAAGTGCTATAGGCTATAACTTTTTAAATATTTTTAGTGGGCGTAGCACGTCCCACACAAAGTAAATTTTTAATATCATTTATATATTTTGATTATTATGATAGGGAGAGCTTTGAAAATTTGTGTGAGGTCACCTATTGTTAACATTAGTAGCTATGCCGAAAATGGGCGGGATCGGACAAGTGGGCGTGGTACCTCCCATACACGTAATAATTCACTATTATATATCTCGGATACTGTGATAGAGAGAGCTTTTCAAATTTGTCTGGTGTCACCTATTATTAATGTGAGTAGTCGGACAAAAAATGGGCAGTATCGGACCAATAGGCGTGGCACCTGCCACACAAGTTAAATATAAAATGCCATATATCTGGAGTACTGTTATAGTGAGAGTCTTGGGACTTTCTGTGAGCCCATATGTTATTCATGTGATTAGTTAGACAAAAAATGGGCGTGAACGGAGCAGTGGGCGTAGCACCGTCCGTACAAAGTAAATATGTGATATCATATAACTGGTGTACTAAAAAGGGAAGCTTTGACACTTTGCACGACAGATCTTAGTGTGAGTAGTCGGACAAAAAATTGGCGTGGCACTCCCCATGCAAAGTAACTATTTAATGTCATATATCTGGAGTACTCTAAAAGAGAGGGCTTTATGGCTTTGCATGAGCTCATAGGTTCTTTGTGTGATTAGTCGAACATAAAAGTGGGCGTGGTCGTAGCAGTGGGCGTAGCACTACCCATGCAAAGAAGATATCTAATATCATATAACTGGTGTTCTATAAAAGGGAAGGACCCGACATTTTGCGAGAGTCCATCAGATATTAATGTGAGTAGTCCAATAAAAATTGGGCGGGGTGGGATTAGTGGGCGTGGCACCTCCTATATAAATTATATGAAGTACTACGAAAGCAACAGACTTTTGACAAGTACATTAGTTATCAATGTGATTTGTCGTGGAAAATATATCGCCAAAATCAAAAATTCGCCAAAACCGAAAATTCCGAATAATAAAAATCGCAAAAAAAAAATGTTCAAAATCAAAAATGGGCAAAATGAAAAATCGCTAAAAGATAAAAATTGCCAAATGATATTCTAAGTTCAAGGCCAATAGTTAAGTGTTGCCAGATCTAATTTGGATAATCCATCTTCTTCTCATGGGCACCTACATGTACCTTGCTCCAGGGTAGGAACGCCGAAACATCTGATAATTGTTGTACGGAATGAAAAAACCAACAAACATTGTATATCAGCAAGTATTCGAATAAAAAAATCTATGCTGATTATCTATACTAACATAATAAAGAAGTAAAGTGTGTTTGTTTGTTTGTAGGATATAATCTCCATAACTGCTCATGAAATTCCTGAAATTTTCACAGGGTCTTACAGCGGATGTGGGAGTGCTACAGGCTGCAATATATTTAAATATTTTTAGCGGGCGTGGCACCTCCCATACAAAGTAAATTTTAAATATCAAATTTGTCTCAGGGCATCTATTATTAACATGAGTAGTCACATAAAAAAATTGGCGGGATTACACAAATGCGCGTGGCACCTCAACACAAACTTAATATTAAATGTGATATATCTGAATTACTGTATTAGTGAGAGCCTTGGGACTTTGCGTGAGCCCTCTCATAACCATTCGTGGGGGGGGGGCAGGGGGAGGGTGTAGCGAAGCACACCGGGTTACATCTAGTTTATTATAAATTACTAACATTTTGGGTAAAGGTGTTTGTTTATTTCAAGGACAAATGGCTAAATAATGAATTTAACAAAAATAATTTCCAACAATATTTTGATAAGAGCTTGTTAGCTTCAGAAAATAAGCGAAAAATTCAAAAATATTTTAATATCGAAAACACTATATCTTAATATATAACAAGTAAGAAAATTATAGTCGGTCTAGACCGACTATACGATACCCTATACCATGCGTTTAGAAACCCTATCTCTTAGGCCCAACTAACTGGACATTGAAAATAAGCAAAAAACCAAATTTGAGTGGGATTTTTATTAATTTTTTTGGCTGCAGATATGAAAAAGTTCATATCGGATGCTCTATCTATAAAGGGACTAGGTCCAAAAATGGACCGATCCTGATCATGTTTGGTAAAGTCTCTTGTATTTTGCACAAATATATACAAACAAAATTTGAGAAGAATCAGTGCAATATTTTTGTTTTTTAATAGATTTAAGTGAAGATCGGGTAGCAGCTCTATATGGGGTCAAAGGGATCATTTTTGGACTACTCATTAGTGGATGTAATGAACGCATACAAACCCAATTTGAGTAAGATCTATATGACAATTTGGATCTTATGGCAATTTATGTCGATTTCATATGGGTAATTTGTATGGGGGCTAGGTCTGAACATGGACCGATTCTCACCAATTTCAATAGCGTTCATCCCATGGCCGATAAAAGCTTACATACCAAATTTCATCAAAATATATTCATATTTGCGACCTGCAGTTTGATTACAAGCTTTTCATGGACACACAGACGGACGGACGGACGGACATTGTTAAATCAACTCAGAAAGTGATTCTGATTCGATCGGTATAATTAAAGATGGGTCTAGGTCAAATATTTTTGGTTGTTACAAACAGCAGCACAAAGTCATTATACCCAAACCACATAGTGGTATAGGGCATAAAAACGTTGGTGCGTATGTTGGTACTCTAATAACTGTTGAACGACTAATGCTAGCGACTTCGTATTCATACCATATGTTCCTTTGGTTCTCCGATTTGCATAACTTTTTTTTGTACCTGATAGGTGGCGCTGGGGTCGAGATTTTCCCAAAAAATTTATTTACGGTCCAATTTAGCTCAAATTCGCAACATATATTATGTACATAAAACTAAAGTTGCTGACAAAGTTTTTCACCTGTAGGTGGCGCTGGTGTTAAAATATTCAAGAAAACGTATATTTTTTTTCGGTATTAAAATTTAGATGCAATATAAAATCCAGATGTTTTCTTCGGGCCAGCAACGCGGACCGGACTCAGCTAGTTCTTCATAAAAAACCAGTTGAAAGCCAAACAAGTTAGAAGTGATTATGAAGAACTTTCGAACCTAGCTTTAGTTTTCCTCGGTGAGGACTCTGAAAAAAAGATTAAAATACCAGGATGCACGTCAAGATTGCGTTGGCTGCAAAAAGTAGTGTACGTTTTAAAAATGTATTTATATCTCAAGGAAGAGAATGTTGTTGATATAGAAAAAGTGCATATTTTAGGTGATATTTGTTTATTTATTGTATCTGCGTACATTCCTTATTGGTATGATTGTACCACAGCTAATCATTGCCTTTTGAATGATATAAATTTTATCAATAATATTAAAAAAATTAAACAAACTAATTACACCATTTCGGAAGTTTCCCTTACAAAATTTACTAAAAATCACTTGTGGTACATGGGCTACAATGTAAGCGCCCTTTCATTTTTTGACGAAAGAATTAGTCTGCACGAGAAGAGGAGAATGGTAGCGGCCTTGAATATTGAAAAGAGCACTGACGAAATATCGATTCGAATGATGAACTACATCGAAAAAATCATAAAACCTACTGATTGCATCAGTACAACAATGCGGGAATTTTTTCAAATCATGGATTTGAATATTTCTTTTTTGGAAATAGATCCGGCAGTATGGGATAATGACGAGACTTACAATAAAGCTAAAAAATAGATATAATATCATATCATATCGTAACGACCCGGCCGAACGAGCATTATGTCGCATTAAAGATATTAATTTTAAAGATGAGGGAAAGATACAAAGTGCCACTGTATCGACATCATACCAGTAATTATTTTAAAATTTTCTTTTTTCAACATTTGTATTGTTTTTTTTTTTGATTATTATTAACCGTAATTTTTAATTTTTTAATATATTTGAATATATGATTTCTGTTTTGTCAAAGTCAAACTTAAAAATTATTTCAGCGTTAATTTTGAGTAAAATTTTTTTTACGGAATTGAAAAATATTGAGCCCCTTAAAAGTTATGATTTTTCAAGTAAAGTCTAAATTCAAAAATCCACGGAACAGACATGAAATCGAAATTGGCTCCGGCGACAGTTTTTCTTAAATCCAAAAAGGCGGAAAAATAGGTTCTAAGCTCAGAAATGTCCCAAAAATCGAAATCCGAGTGTGTTTTTTGAATTCGCGAATATGTGAAACAGCCTACTGGTAACGACGAACAAAATTGTGCTTTGATGTAAAAGAATAAGTGAACACAAAAACAATATTACAAAACAAAAAGAAACAACAGCTTTATCACAACATATGATTAGAACTGGACACATAGCTGACTGACTTTAGGAATCAGAATACTTGATATAGAAAGAAATTAGAAAAAGAGATACACAATTGAAAGCTTGCGTATACAGCAAAATATAACGCGAACCATGAATCTAAAAGAAGGCACTTACTACATAAACACCTATTACAGAATTGCAATAAATTGGTTAAGAAGTACTTAAGCTATATTGTTGAAAATATTTTTTTGTATTAAATGTTTTTTATAAAATTATATGATTTTTAATGTAAATTTTAGTGCAAAAAATAATATTCAAGTTATTGTTAGTCAATATTATTTTATAATGTATTACTTTTGTTATAACTATGTTTACTTTTAATTAAAATGTATAGACAAACAAGTAAGAAAATTATAGTCAGTCTAGCCCGACTATACGATACCCTATACCATGGTTAAGATACTTCGGTCCAACTAATTGGATATAGCAAATAAGCAAAAATCAAATTTGAGTGGCATTTTTATTAATATTTTTCGCTGCAGATATGAAAAAGTTCATATCGGATACTATATTTATATGGGGACTAAGTCGAAAAATGGACCGATCATGACCATATTTGGTAAAGTCACTTAGACTTTGAAAAAATATATACAAACCGAATTTGAGAAAAATCTGTGCAATATTTTTGTTTTTTAATAGATTTAAGAGAAGATCGGGAAGCAGCTCTGTATGGGGTCTATGACTAAGAATTTTCCTATAGGGAGTATTTTTGAACTACTGATTAATAGATGTAATAAACACATACAAACCCAATTTGACTGAGATCTATATGATAATTTGGAACTTATGGCAATTTATGTCGATTTCATAGGGGCCATTTGTATTGGGGCTAGGTCTGAACATGGACCGATTCTCATCAATTTCAATAGCGTTCATCCTACGGCCGGTAGAAGCTTACATACCAAATTTCATCAAAAAATATGCATATTTGCGACCTGTAGTTTGATTACAAGCTTTACATGGACACACAGACGGACGGACGGACGGACGGACATTGCTATTTTCGATTCAAAAAGTGATTCTGAGTCGATCGGTAAATTAAAAGTCGAATATTTTTGGTTGTTACAAACAGCAGCAAAAAGTCATTATACTCAAACCACATAGTGGTATAGGGTATAAAAAACCTTGAAAAAGTCAACAAAACATTGACGAAACGTCAGTTAAATATGTAATTAATTGGATTTATTTACATTAAAACGTTAGGCCTTATTAGCTTATAGAAATCATTGAAACAAACAATTTTAGTCAAAATCAAAAATTAAGGGGATATTTTTTACACTTCATGAATATATAGTTTGGTTGCGGTGTAGTAGGTATAGTGTTGTTATCAAATGCTAACCCAAACATGTGATATAGACTATGTTAGATGTTTGTTTTATACGAACGGCATATGATTTGGAATTGGTAGTCATATAGGAAAACGAATATTAGTACAAGGTGGGGCAAAAGTCCCGCTACCATTTTGATTGCCTATAACTTTGCTCAAAGAAAAGATAAGTAAGTTTTGTCTTTACATTTTTTTCCATTATGATTGGAAAATTATATCGGTTAAATGGTGACCGCGATTTGCTATGCAACTTTCGGCTTTTTATAAGGCATTTTTCATGATATCCTGCAACACTCATTCCGAATTTTTTCAATTTCGTGAAGAATATTGTCTTTAAGATGTTGAATCATTTGGGACTTATTCACATAAACTTTTGATTTTAAAAAACCTCATTAGAAAAAGTCTGGTGCTGTTAAATCCAGAGATCTGGGTGGCCATGCTAAATCGGCACTTCGCGAAATTAGTCTTCGTGGAAAAAGTCATTCAATAATAGAATTGTTGAGCGAGCTGTGCGTTTGTGTTCTCGTGGCATATATTTCTCCATAATAAAATTTTGACGTCTACACAACACAATGGTGAAAGCCAAACGTTGCAGAACCCAGATGGCGCGCAAACAAAATGGTAGCGGGACTTTTGAGTCACCTTGTAGTAAGAGGAATGTTAAAAAAATTTTTAAAAACAGGTTTATATTTTTGGAAATAATTTTGAATATTTTTTGCAATGGAAAAAATATTCTAAAACGGAAATTTTATTTCAAACAGGTAAGAAAATTACAGTCGGCCTAGACTGACCATACTATCTTATACCATGCGTATTTGGACATCATACATAAGCATACAAAGTTCATATTGGGTGCAATATCTGTATAGGGACCAGGTCGAAAAATTAACCGATCATGATTATAACTGTCAAATGCACTTATTTTTTCTTGCGAATATTTTTTTTCTTCTATTAATGTGAGTGAAGATCGTGGAGCAGCTTTCTCTCGGAGTTGTGACTAAAAGTAGGGTACTTTTGGACTACGGACTAATAAATGTAAATGGTAATTTCGAACTCAAGCCAATTTAAATCGATCTAATGGCGGTCATTTATGGAGGGACTAGGTCTGAATATGTACCGATTTTCACCAGTTTCAACAGCATTGGTAAATATAACTTAAAAATATATTAATATTTTTGACTTGTAGTTTGATTATAAAGTTTACATGGACACATAAAATAATTTTGATAATTATAAACATCAGCACATACCCTGGCCGCAGAGTGCTATAAAGCATAAAAATATATCATAAAGTTCCATTTTATATTACTTACTTTCTTTTATACTTACTATAAGTTTTGAAAATATCTTTTAAAAGTTAAATAAAAAACTACTCTGACAAACTACTAAATCTTCATGCGAAATTATCACAACTGAAAACAATTTATTTGAACTTCAAACTGTTAACATAAAATTGTTCTTGTAATATATTACTGGGAAAAGGAAATTAACGAAATTAAAGTGACATTTTCAATAATTTATTGCCCTTAAAATGAAGTCCTGGCACAAAAAAAAAAAAAAACGAAAACAAACAACGAATTTCTTAAAATAGAATATTAGGTTTTGTTTTATTTGTGCTTTAATTACTTATTTCTTAAATAGATTTTTCCTTCTGTTTGTAGTATGATAAATAATAGAATGTTGTATATTTGAACTATCAGTGAACAAAAAGTAAAAATAATAGTGTACTTTTGATTTACTGCCGTAGCATTTTGATAGATATCGATGTTGCTTCAACCTTTAATTAATTTGTCTTCGTATAAGGAGCTGGAACTTTATTATGTGGTATTTTAATATAGTTGCTTGATAAATTACAACGCTTCCGGTTACATTTTTTATTTTCTACGTATGATTAATATTATATTTTATATGTATTAACAAATGCGTATACGTCACGCAGTTCAATGATTTTCACAAGTAAACAAAAAAAAAAAACAAGTAAGAAAATTATAGTCAATCAAGACCAGCCATGGCCAAACTACGGCCCGCCAACATATTTTGTATGGTCCACTATGTATAATAAAAAAAAAGTAGCTTATATGGGCTGCTTAGTTAATAAAAATTCTAAATATGATGTATTTTTATTAAACTCTTTCTCTTAACATATACTCTCTGTCTGGCTGTGTGTCTGTCTGTCTGCCATTGGTGGACCCCATTCCCCCTTTTCCAATTGATGTTAAACTTGGCACATAGTCTTGTCGTGAATACAGATTAATTTTGGGGTAGTCACGCACAGTCACGGAGTGATCTAAATGTCATTTCCCTTCATCCGATCGATCTTAAACTTGGTCCATACATAGGGTTGCCAGATCCAAAATAGCTGAAAGCTGGACATCAGGTTCAAAAAAGCTGGATTTTCCAAAAAAAGCTGGACATTTAAATTTTTTTTTAAAGGAAACAACGTGGCCATATTTTGTTTAAAAAACTTTTATTTAAGGTAATAGTTTTGCACATTGTTAGGAACATAATTTATTAAATTAAGTTTAACTTAAAAAAAATCAATTCAGTCTTTTAAATATATGAGATTTAAAATCGTTTATTAAAAAATAAATAAATAAAATTTAAAATTATTCAATTCAGTCTTTTAAATCTGTTGGAATTAAAATTTAATACTAAAAACAAAACAAAATAACAAAAATCTTAATACACTAAAAAGTAACTAAAGTCGGCTACATTTTTTGCAGGGGTCGCTGTTAAATTTTATATTTTTCTTTGCTGATATTAACGATTTTTCTGCAGTACACCTGCCTGCAA
The DNA here is from genome assembly GCA_963682025.1 of Cordilura impudica. Taxonomy (NCBI): domain Eukaryota; kingdom Metazoa; phylum Arthropoda; class Insecta; order Diptera; family Scathophagidae; genus Cordilura; species Cordilura impudica. Next base: position 5,662,089 of record OY821520.1, read on the forward strand.
AAATGTTTCTGACTTCACAAACTCCTTTAAAAAAAAAAACAAAAACGAACAAAAATTAACAGAACAAATAACAACTTAATCTAGTTTAAGTTACTAAAGTATACCAAAACTGCAAATTATTTTGTATCATAAATTAAAAAATCACTTTTTCTGCCACATGTATTTCGAATTTGAACTTACAGAATTCGCCAATTCTGTACCTTTGGGTGTCTGTAAAAATTGTTGAAAATCTTTACAAGATTTCTCTAAATTTAAGCGAATTAATATTTCCGCTTTAATTATGTCGAATGCCATTCGGTTTCTTTCTTTTGTGTAGAGATTATTTAGTATACTAAAAACCCTTTCACAAAAGGCGTTGCTTACGGGTATAGAAAATACGAAGCATACTACTTTCCTTAAGTTTTCGAACTCATTTTCATCACTTTTATAAAAAAAGTTGGCCCATATTTTGTCGTTTGACAAATCTTTTGGCAATTGTTCATATACTTTACGTAAACTGCAAAAGTCCGAGTATAATTTATCGTTATCTATCGCTTTATCTATTTTTAGAACTTTTGGGAGTTCTTGCAAATCTTCCCAAGAAAATAGATTTTTTTTTAAATTTAAGAATGCAACTTTTTTAAAAAAAGAGTCATGTCCAAAATCGTAACGATTTTCTAAATAACTGATAGCTGTTTTTAAAAATCTTCAGCTTCTTTAATAAACATTTGTTGTTCATTATTAGAAAGATTTTTTGAAATAGTAGTTACCTTGCTGCCAAAAAATTTGTCATTTAATCTACATTGAAGATTATTCATGAGTCGGCTCATTATATCGTGCATCTCTAAAACTGTGCAAGAGTCACTTTCAAGAGCCAAAATTGTGGTATGGAATTCCTGCATTATGTTGTGTATAAAATATAAATATGCTTCCGATGAGCCTTCAGTTTTGCATTCATCTTCATCATTGATATCATTTGCAGAAGTTCCATATGAAATAAATTCCCATAAAACTTTTTGGCACTTATTTTGTCCTTTTTTAAAAAAATACATTTTTACAGCAGGCCAGCAAAAAATAAGACGATCTACAGCTGGCAGTAGGGAGAGCCACCTAGTTGCAATATGCCTCAAAAGTTCCTTATATTCTATACCAGCAAACGCAAAACATTCTCTTAATTTCTCAGTGGTCATTGCCGATGAACTGAACTCATTGAATATTTTTATAATAATGCTCTCTACATCAACAGATAAAGCATTTAGTGCTCTTTTAACGCAATTGTTAAGAATATGACAATTACAATTTGCTTTTACGATTTGATCAGAAGTATCTTTCAGTTTTTGGTAAACCGAGTTGTGAATACCGTAGTTCACTGCAGCATTATCTGCACTATATGATGATATTTGCTGTATTTCTAAATCACATTCATTAGTTATTCTTATTATATTTGAAAAAATATCCTTAGAAGTTTCATAGGGATCGTTATAAAAGTCTAAAACTAGTTTGCGGATTCCGTATTCGGGATCAAAGAATAGAACAGCGTATGGGTAAGTCTTAACATTACCAATATTGGAAGCATCGCTACTTACAGAAAAATAATAGTTCTTTTTTAAAGCATCTACAGTTACTTGTTGTGAGAATGGAGCCAAAACATTTCTGGCAATTGCTGCTGCTTTTGTTCTTCCACAGGTTATCTTGTTGGCGATTTTGCTATCACAATACAAAACAGAACTCAACTTAATTTGACAATCGAGACTATTGTAGCTTAGTCCGTGCAAAACGTTATGGTAAACACATACTAACTCTGCCCTGGCGATTTGTGTTTCAATTTTCGTCTCTGCTGGAACTACAAACTTGGAAATTGTTTGAGAGATTTTCTGCGACATCTCCATTTTGATATGCTTTTTGGTTTTTATATGTTTATTTAGCGACCGGCTTCCTTCATATTTTATTAAAATATCAGTTTGACACAATTTACACTCTACCGTGTAATTATCTTTTTTTCGTATCCACTTTGCATATTCTGGGATTACTTTCCATACTTCGCAGAATGTTGTAAGTCTTCTTTTTGATGGACCAGCTTCTTCATCGCTATCCATTTTAATAAGTTGCTCTAAACAATTTAAATCTTATTTAAAAAGTAAATAAAAGAACACTCAGTACATTTTACTTCTTCCAACAAAATGTATTATGGGATCAGCTGTTTAAGCGCTGGTGATTATTATTAGTGATGATACAATAGGGAAACTATTAGAGATGATACATTTTGAAATTGTATTGTAAAAAATGTACCGCCTGTGTTGGCTGTATGCAAAAGAGATGGTAATGTAGACAAATTTAATATAACGACACTTTTTCAAAAGTAATTCTGTTAAATGTACCAATAAAGACATTTATAGATTAAAACTATTTTGTTTAGTATTTTTTTTTCTCGAAAATTTTCTGTTTAGCTGGACAAATTTTATTTTACCTGGACACTGGACAAGCATTGAAAAAGCTGGACAATCCAGCCAAGTCCAGCCCGTCTGGCAACCCTATCCATACACCTTCCTTAAAAAAAGATTAACTTTGGCTTAGTCACGCGCAGTCACGCATGGTCACGCACGGTCACGGAGTGATCTACATGTCATTTCCCCTCATCCGATCGATCTGAAAGTTGGTCCATACACTTGCTGCGAAAAAAAGATTAACTTTGACTTAGTAACGTACAGTCACGCATGGTCACGCACAGTCACGGAGTGATCTAAATGTCATTTCCCCTCATCCGATCGATCTGAAAGTTGGTCCATACACTTGCTGCGAAAAAAAGATTAACTTTGACTTAGTAACGCACAGTCACGCATGGTCACGCACAGTCACGGTGTGATCTAAATGTCATTTCCCCTCATCCGATCGATCTGAAACTTCGTCCATACACTTGCCGTGAAAAAAAGATTAACTTTGACTTAGTCACGCACAGTCACCATTGGTCACGCACAGTCACGAAGTGATCTAAATGTCATTTACCCTCATCCGACCGATCTGAAAGTTGGTCCATACACTTGCTGCGCAAAAAAGATTAACTTTGAATTAGTAACGCACCGTCACGCATGGTCACGCACAGTCACGGAGTGATTTAAAACCCATTTTCCCTTATCCGATCGATCTAAAACTTGATCGATAGACTTGCTGTAAAAAAAAAATTAACTTTGACATAGTCACGCACAGTCACGGAGAGATTAAAACCCCACTTCCCCTTATCCAATGGATCTCAAACTTTGTCCACAGACTTGTTGTGGCCAAAGATTAATTTTGACGTAGTCACACACAGCCACGGAGATATTTAAGACTCATATGCATAAGGAAAGGGAGAGTTTTAATAAAACTTTGTTTTTATGGGTTAGATTATTTTACAAAACACTCAAAAATAATTTTTCTCCAAAACTTCTGCTACATTTTATAGATAAAACATTAGCACTCCCTAATGTTAGCAATCGAATCATTGAGAGGTTTTGTTTTTTTTTTTTTTTGAAATGCATCAATATTAAACTTGAAACTGAAACTTGGGGAAGAAAAAGAAAATAAAAACGTGGAACTAAAACAAAAAAAAAAAAAAAAAAAAATTGGAGCTAAACGAAATTCAAATTCGTAACTTGGTAGTTTGAATGGAATTAGACAAAGAGAATATTAAAATTTGGTACTGGAACTAAAAAAAAATAACTAAAAATTCACTATCCACTTTTTTTTGCACACCCAGTAGTTAAAATTTTTGAAATAAAATTAAAAAGGGAAATATGTGCATAGTGCGAAGAAAGTAGTAAACGAAACAAAATTTTATTTAATTAAAAAAAAAAAATTAAACAATGGGTGGACGAAAAAGATAAGTCCATAGTGAGTGTCGTGTATTCAATTAAGACTTTTCCACGGTGTTTAGGAATAAGCTATAATGGTACGGTACGGAGGTCGGTCCGCTTCTGTTCCCTGTGCCTTTAACGGTTCGCACGTGCTGGCGTGGGGCCTAGCTCGCCGGAGGGGTGGGTTCTTGTTAAGGCCCAGGGAAACCGCACTACAAAAAAAATCACGTGCGATTAGCTGAAAAATTGTCAAAACTACCCTATGGAATAGAGGGATGGATGGATGGTCATAATTACTTTTGCGTCGGGGCTTGATGTTATGCCCCTTTTTGCCCTCCCTACCATGTTGCCTGTTTTTCCATCTTGATTGGAGGTAACCCACAGCAATGAAAAGATTTGGTTTGGTTTGGTTTTCTACATTGGGTTAAGGTCTAATTTGTTTATTCACCCATCATTTTATGTTTAACAATATTTTAATTTAGGAAGATTTTATAATTTGGCCAAATTTAGGCATTTTTGATTAATTTTAGGTTTAGAAAATTTAGAAAATTGGTATTTTACGTTTATGCTAACAAAATCTTAATCATGGTATAGTATTAGATTTAAGGACCATTTTAAATTTAGAAAAATTTTAGCTTAATTTTAGTAAAATTTGTAGCACAATTTAAGAAAAATTTTCTGCCCTTATAGTTAATTTTATATATAATACTAAAAACAGAATTTAATTTAGACAATTTTTAGTGTTAGAACAACTTTTAATCTTAGAAAATTGTTAGTTTAATTTTATATTTCAAACAATTTTTAATGCAGAAACTTTGTTTTTAAATTCAATTTATGCTTAAAATTCTAATTTAATATTTTCGAAAATCTTTATTTCAATATTTTATTTTAGTAGGGTCATTCCACGAAGGTATTAAAAATTATTATTTACCGCATGATGCTGCTGTCGCCGGACGCCGGGGTTTTGCTTGGTGGCTGCACTGCTGTATTACAATTGTAGCTAGCGTGGTTTCACATCTGAAGCGTGGGATCGTGGCGGGAGTACATTTGTCGAAGTTACAATTAGTTCAAAAATTCAGTTTTTAGTTTAGATTTACACATTTATTAATTTTTGTTCAAATTTTAGGTTCCTTACAAATAAGTTTTTTGTTTCACCAAGTTTACATTAAGTTTGTTTTCTTTCAAGTTTTTAGTTTTTCGAATTCATATCGAATTTCAGTCTTTTCTATTTCAAAATTTAGGTTTCTGTAATTTTGTGTCCTGTATGATTTTTACAACTGTACTGATATTTAAGTAACTGCGTTTAAGTTTTTTTTTTTCTTTTTGCTTCCGAATACGACCGATCCTCCCAACAACCAGAACTTCAATCCCTTTTTAAATTTCGGCATCATCTTCCTACGCTCACCCACTCATTGAATAGCCTATGAATGTCATTATGTAACTTTTTATCTCTTTATCCCTAATACACATAGATATATAGACACTCGTTCATAATCTCACTCTTTTCGTAAAAAAAAAAAAATACCAACTCATATTAAAAGGAGAGAAAGTGGGATTACCGAGTGAACGAAGGGGTAAGCTAATAACAATAGCTGAAAACCAAGTGGGAGAACGAGAAGGATTGCAAGCTGTAGTTGACCCATACATACATGAATAATCATGAATTCATATAAAACAACGAAGAGACAAAAAAATCGCTCCATAAATCAGTTTGCAAAAATAGAACAAAAAAAAAATTTTCCATTAACATACTACCATATAAGGTGTTGTTTACATGTACATACTTGAACTTGAAAATAATTTCAAGATCAAGGTTATATTTTTTTTCTGCTTTCTTATTTCTGCTTGTACCAGAAATTCTTTGGCTACAGTGCAGAGCAAAACTGATCACCGTCACAAAGCCTAGTAATATGGCAAATTTGTCGAGCTGCGGTTACAGTTATAAAAGAGTACAATTTAAAAAGACATTTCGAAATTATATATCCAATGCAGTGAGATAAACTGCAAGAAGCAGCTACAAACTATAGTTTCTTTGTTTCATTTTCATATGGTGATTTTATAAAAAAATGTATGGTAGGTGTTTCTAAATTTACAGACCAACTGCTACACGAACAATTGAGCAATGATAATTTAATTAATCAGCTGTCAGAAAATTAGAAAGCAAAGATAGACACAACTGTGTAATAGATTTAGACGAAAGCTGTGATATAAAAGATACTGCACAACTACTGGTTTTTGTTTGTTCAATAAATGAGGAACTTTAAACTACCCAGGAGCTGTTATCCATGGCTTCAATGAAAAGCGGAACTACCGGTCTTTTGAAATATAACATCAAATGGGAAAATCTTGTTAATTTGACCACGGATGGATCCCCAAACTTTACGGGTTCAAATATAAGCTTGCTGAAAATAATTCAAGACAAGGTTCACACGATGGATTCAAATAAACACCTTATTATAATTCACTGTATTATACAAAAACATGCCATGTATAAAAATGTATTGAAAATGGAACACGTGTCTATGGTTTTAATTAAACTGATGAACTTTCTTCGAACTCGAATATAAAATTCTGGCCAAAGGTATATGCTGTTTTGACATGTTAATAACATTCAAAACACGTTTTTCGTTGGTTTTATTTACAGATGAAAGTAAATTTAATTTATTTGAGTCAGTCGGTAATCAGATGGTATGATCGTGGCTCGGTTATGGTCTGGGGCTGCATGGATGGAAGTGGTGCGGGAAATACACATAATATTGAAGAGGTTATGAACAAATATGATTACATCGACATTTTAAAGAAAAATGTCAGGCCCAGTATGCAGAAATTGGGAATCGAAAGCGACTATCAAGACAATAACCCCAAGTATAAGTCATATGTTACACAAGAGTGGCTCCTCTATAACTGCCCCAATATATCGGAAGTACCACTACAGTCCCCAGATTTAAATATAATTGAAAATTTGTGCGCCCGGCTTGACCAAAATGTACGAAACCACAATATATCATCCACAAAAGACATTTTTTTTAAATTTATTTATTTATTTATAAGGTCAATGGAATAAATCCTTACAGACCTTTATAAATGATATAATTACATACGTACATATAATGAAACAATTAATTGATTTAAAAAAAAAAAAAACAAATAGTTAGGAATTTAAGAAAATAATGATATTATGCTCAATTACATCAGTGTTCAACGAAAAATCAATTAATTGATAAAGATTATTATAATCACAACAAATTCTTCTAAAAGGTGAAAAGATTTAACAAAGAGTGGTTGGAATTGGCGTGATACTCGTTGAGGAACATTAAAATTTATATTGTTGACAAGAAAATCAGAACAGATTTCACCATTAGTTAGGTTGATCATAAATGTTACTTTTAGCATAATCCCACGGCCTTCCAAAGTAGGTAATTTTATTAATTTAATTCGATCAACGTATGAAGGTAGATTAACTGCAGAATTCCAAGGTAAGCCACGTAAGCAAAAGAGTAGAAATTGTTTCTGTACAGACTCGACTCGTTGAATATGAATGTTGTAGAAGGGATCCCATATTATTGACCCATATTCTAAAATAGGTCTTACAAGAGATGTAAAAAGTTGTTTGGTTATGTAAGGGTCAATTAATTATTTTGCCCATCTTTTAATAAAGGCGAGTGTACCTCTAGCTTTATTAACTGTCATGGTGACGTGAGATACAAAGTTTAATTTAGGATCAAGTAGAATTCCTAAATCCAGAAAAGTATCAACAAGTTCAAGCTGATATCCGCCCAAAAAGTAGTTAGCAGGAAAAACATTATTTCTAGAAAAATGCATACATTTACGTTTTTCAAATTTAGTTCTATTAGGCTACGGTGACACCACGAAAAGAAATTGTTGGATCTGACTGAAGATGAATATGATCATTATGTTGACAGTAACTTGAAAAGTAATATCTTTAGATGACATATTATTATACATTACACGTTGTATTCTCTTAGAAAGATATGATTTTATCCATTTAAGGTTTAATGGTGTTAAACCTAATAAATCCAATTTGATCAGTAGAAGGTTGTGGTTTACTTTATCGAAAGCCTTACTAAAATCGGTGTATACTGCATCTATTTGTTTTTTCTTGACAAAATCACCGTTAATTATTGCCGCAAAATGAAGCAAATTTGTAACGGTAGAGCATCCTTTCCGAAATCCGTGTTGAAATGGTGACAAAATTGACGATGAGTGATAGCACAAAAAATCTGAAATAAATTTCGAGAAAAGCTTAGGGATTGCACTTAGTTTAGCAATAACACGGTAATCTATTTCCAAATTTAAATAATGGAATGATGTAAGAAGCTCTCCAAAATTTTGGAAAATAACCGTTTTTTATTGACGCATTAAACAACAGAGTCAGTGCTGTTGCCAAGGAAGTAGCACAAAAATTGACAATAGGACTAGGTACTCCATCAAGTCCATGAGTAAATGAAACTCTAAGTTTCTTCAGGCTATTAACAAGTTCTGCCTTATCAATTAGGGGAAAAGATATAGCTTGATTTGTGTTAAATGGATATGAATTAGCTGTTGGAACAATATTGAGCAACAGAATATGTAATACCAAAAAAGGTTAAAAACATGTTACTTATTATAGTATCATCACTAGATTCGGTATAGTTAAATTTCATTACAGATGGATAACCAGCAGTTTTTCTTTTTGAATCAACAAAGTTGTAAAATGCTTTAGGATCACGAATGAAATCTTCCTTCATTTTGCTTAGATAGTTTTTGTATAAATAATTGTTAAGAATATTATATTCGGCACGATGAATAGAGTATTTTTCAAAAAATACAAGAGAAGTAAAAATTTTATACTTGTTCTTCTACCTTTTTAATCTTGATAGTTGTTTTGAGTTCCAAGGCGGGTCAGTTCGTTTGTAGACAGATCGCTTCGGGATGCATTCATCCATAAAAGAATACATAGTTCTATAAAACCCCTCCACCATTAAATCAATAGAAGTATAGCACAACAAATCATTCCAGTTAGTGGTAGAAATTATATCAATCAAGTTGCTATAGTTGGTTTATTTAATATAAAAAACTTTATCTTTATTAATACGAATATTGGATCCAAAACACAGCTAATTTTAATAGTTGGATGAGAGCGGTCTGCCGGCAAGGTGATAGGATCAGAGCTAGTTATTATACAATCTTCTGGATTATTTGTAAATACCAGATCTAGCAGTTTACCGTATTCACTAAATATGCCATTCATCTGGTAAAGACTAAGATCAACTATCTCATTCAATATTAAATCATCACAGTTATTAGATTTAATTGGAATAAAATCCGGAGCATCAGTGGAATTTTTCCATATTATAGATGGTAAATTAAAATCTCCAACAACAAAAATTAAATCCTCAGGTTTAGCACGTTGAGCAACTGATTTGATGGCCTGATCGTGTTCAAGGTATATTTCATCGGTTATGAAAATGATTTTATAATTAAGCTTTGTCATTACACTGACAAACTCAATATTTGGAGAAGATTCAGATTGAAGAGATTCGGAAGCAAACAGGCATGACACAGCAATTAAAACACTACCACCATTACGATCGTTTCTGTCATATCTATATATTTGATAATTGTTATATAGTAACTCAGAATTAAAAACATTATCTTTCAGTCATGTCTCAGTAAAGATGATAATATGAAAACTAAAATCATAATTGTTAACTAGTAGATTAGACATTTTAGTATTTAAACCACGAGCATTCTGATACATAATGATAAGTCGTTCAACGGGTAAAGAATCTAATTTTTTTAATTAATGTTTTAGATGCCTTACATGCGAAATGGGTTGCAATTCCCTCTACATGCAAGTTGTTGGAATCAATGCCAAAACGACTGCAAGCTGTTATATCTACCAGAGGGGGTCCTACACTTTTAAATTATGTATGAAGTGGGCTCACTTTTACTGTGAAACATATTTGTGAATTTTTTTCGTTTTTATATATTTTTTTCTGTTATTGATAATAACAACAACAACAAAACATTCCGAAAATATACTTTTGTGTTCAATTAATAAACTTATATACATATAATGAATTTATCCATACATTTTGCAGCAAGAAGCTGCTCATTTTGAATGTGACTGACTGTATATAAAAGTTATTATTAAAAGTTATTATCACAAATAAGTATAACAAAAGTTTCCATTAAAATCATATTTAAGTATTTCTAAAATGTTCCATTTCACTGAAAAAATAATTACTGCATTCTATGAATATGTAAATAAACCGTTTACAAATTACTTTTAGTGTATTATATTAAATAGTCTACTATTTTTTCTAAATTTTGTTCAGCTCCAATAAAATTCAACACTAAAACCTCAACTGTTTACTACGAATATCTATATATATAAAAATGTAGAGCATTGTGTTTGGCATTGATGTTCTCTGTAATGCCTGAACCGATTTCAATTCTGTAAACTTCTCATGAAAGGTGACGTCAATACCAAGGTTTTTATGTATCCTTCCGGGAGGGGCAAAAAGAGGAAAAGTCTCCCCCTTTACGGATCTTCTAAACTACTTATCCGATTTCAAAATTTCTTTCACCAGTTGAATGCTTCGTTATCACTGAGTGCTATAGGCTATCCTTCCGGGAGGGGCAAAAAGAGGAAAAGTCTCCCCCTTTACGGATCTTCTAAACTACTTATCCGATTTCAAAATTTCTTTCACCAGTTGAATGCTTCGTTATCACTGAGTGCTATAGGCTATCCTTCCGGGAGGGGCAAAAAGAGGAAAAGTCTCCCCCTTTACGGATCTTCTAAACTACTTATCCGATTTCAAAATTTCTTTCACCAGTTGAATGCTACGTTATCACTGAGTGCTATAGGCTATCCTTCCGGGAGGGGCAAAAAGAGGAAAAGTCTCCCCCTTTACGGATCTTCTAAACTACTTATCCGATTTCAACATTTCTTTCACCTGTTGAAAGCTACGTTATCACTGAGTGCTATAGGCTATCCTACCGGGAGGGACAAAAAGGGTAAAAGTCTCCTGGGTTTCCTTCGTATTACTGGAATAAATTGATACACAATGTATTTGGAAAATTGTTAGAAATTGTAGACTGACTACCACTTTTTCCAATATCTATTAATTCAAAGGAGAGATTTTATTCGTTTGAAATTAAATAAATCAAAATTTAATTTCGTGTTTTTAAAAATTGAGTTTGCTGAGAGATGTCACTTAACTAATGACCCACAAAGCATCAACGGTGTTGCTGAATTTGTCACATTAATATTTTTACAATATTTTTAATCTGCTTAGATATTACCCTAAAATATTAACTCGCGCTGTACCAACGGTATTGCTGAATTTGTCTTACAATATTGTTATTGTTGTTTTTCATTGGTAGCATCAATACGCAAATTCAGATTATTAACAATCACTTAAGTTTGTAACACGAAACAGAAAAGCTTCTCGCATTGTTTTGAGATTTTAAACATTGTATGCATACCCTAACATAATGACTCGCGCTGTACCAACGGTACTGCTGAATTTGTCTTACAATATTGTTATTGTTGTTTTTCATTGGTAGCATCAATACGCAAATTCAGATTATTAACAATCACTTAAGTTTGTAACACGAAACAGAAAAGCTTCTCGCATTGTTTTGAGATTTTAAACATTGTATGCATACCCTAACATAATGACTCGCGCTGTACCAACGGTACTGCTGAATTTGTCACATTAATATTTGTCTTACATTTATATTGTTATTGTTGTTCTTATAAACGCGTATTGTTGCATTGCTAGCATCAATATACAAATTTCGACTATTAACAAACACTTAAGTTTGTAACACGAAACCGAAAAGAACAAAACAACGTCTTTATCAAATACATCATTCAAACAAAACACAAATAATTTAAAATAGTGAACGAAACAAAAACAATTCTACGTTCAAACAAAACCAATAGTGTAATAAATAAAATACACAACAAATATACACCAACAGTTACAGTACCAAAATTAAAAAGCGAATTAATATTTAAACAAAAAAAAAAAGTGTTTTCATTTTGTATAAAAAAAAATTACCTATTAACAGAGTTTTTCATTGGAAATTTATATATATAGTAAGTTGCATTGTTGAAAGCTCATCGCATTGTTTTTGAGACTAAAGATTGTATGCATGTTCCTATTAACAGAGTTTTTCATTGGAAATTTATATATATAGTAAGTTGCATTGTTGAAAGCTAACATCAAAGTCCAGTAAAGGGGCATTTTTAATATAATATACTGTACAAACGAATAAATGTAACTTAAATGTCCGCTAACGAAGTAGTGGGTATTAGCTAGTTTTGTATAAATATATTTATATGCACTGTACAATAATATTCAAAAAAAATTTAAATTCCGTATGGTTTAACTCCTCTTCTGCCAGGTATTACTTGCTAATATCTTTCATTAAATTGCGGATATTCAGCTAAGTTAAGATACCAGCAAAATAAATAACAATTATTTTTTTGGAGCGTGAAACCAAAAATGTATAAGAAATTTAATAGATAAGTATATGAAAAAACATGTTTGTTTTAATTAAATTAGAAAAGTGTTTTTTCTATAAAGTTATATAAAAATCATAAAATTCATAGGTGGTCCTAAGGAGGATCCAGGGGAGTAGGTGCCAAAGATAAAATGTTCTTCTTGAAAAAGTAATAGGGGTGGGTCATGTATATTAACCCCCTAAAATTGATATGACCCGGTATAACTGATTTCAGATTCGGATTCAGCTACTTCAACAATATCTCGCACGATCATAAAACCCTACGGGTTCTTCGTATTGTTGTACAGTGTAGTCATAAACAAGTAGTCAAAATATAATTTTATTTTTAGTTCAAAGCACTTTTTTATTCAGAACTATATAAAGTATTCATGCTCTCATATCTTAAACGTTTTCGCTATTTTTGTTATGCTTGAATATTGATTGATTTTGACAAGCAGAAGTTTTAGTTGTCATTCGATATGTGGGTGTTTATCAATAATGTTTAACTTATTCAACTCAAGGAAAAAGTAACAACAAATAATATATAATAATACAATATTTTCTGAAAGCAACCATTTTTGAATTTGTTATGACATCACCTAAGGCAGAAATAACGAGATTGCCAATTTTTTGACAACCTGCAAATATTGTATGCTGTGTTACCTACGCTCAACACTCTGCAGTTGATTTGCTTACGGTCTAGTGTGTCAAGCTTGGAAATGCAGCTTAAGGGTTTAATATCGTAAGCTACGTACACATACTATATATGCAACTAATATGTTTCGACCTGAACTATTGCATGCACGGAATATATTGTAGTAAAATACCTTTTTTTACTTTAAAGAAAAACCAAACAAATTTTTTTTATTTCATATCAATGCCAAGCGTCGACACGATAGATACTAATAATATAATTACAAAAGGAATGAAATTTTATGTTGGGTATAATATTATAAATATTTCTCAGCGAGTTGGATTACTCCCTCGTGTAAACTTAACTATGCAAATGACTTGAATCATTTGTTCTTACTTTGTTAAATATGGAAATATATTTAATGATTTTGTAAAAAAATTAGTTTTAAGGGTAATGGTACGTTTTTATTAACATAAATATTTATGTCCATTAATGTAATGCTAATGTTTAATAAATTATGGTGTACACTGCTACGAGATGGGCAATATTGAAACTAATGGAAAGCATTTGTTTGGGTAATTTTTAGAAAAAAGGTAGGAGTGTTAAATTCTTAACTCAATATGGTAATCAATACTGTTTCTATAATTAACCTTTAAATTCTAGTACCATTGAAATTTAATGTAATTGTATTTTGTTGACCAGTGTTTACTAGAATTTCTTAATATTTTTTTTTTCTTTCGAAATGCAGTGATGTATTTTATAGAAAGAATTAATAACATTTTACAAATTGCAGTAATCCTATTATTTTGTAAAAAAAATCATCATCACATGCTGAGGGGAATAGTATATTTAAGAATTTATCAAATTTTTCTGTCCTATATTTTAGAAATGAAAAAAAAAAAAAAAAAAAAGCAAAAATAGGTGGAATAACATCAAAACAATAAAAGAAAAATAGTGACGTAGATAAGAAATATCTATACGAAAGTTATAAAGGATATCCCAAAAAATTGTATATCCATTATATTGTTGTTCTTAGAGTTTATAAAATGTATATATTTTTTTCTGAAAATTTACATTATATTTAAAATCACTTTCTGAAATAATAATCTAACCCATAAAAACAAAGTTTTTATTTAAACTCTTTCTTTCCTTATGCATATGAGTTTTGAATATCTCCGTGACTGTGCGTGACTATCTTAAAATTAATCTTTGGCTACAACAATGACAAAGTTTCAGATCAATCGGATGAAGGGAAGTGGGGCTTCAATCTCTATTTTACACAGTCAAGTCTATCGACCAAGTTTTAGATCGATCGGATAAGGAAAAATGGGTTTAAATCACTCCGTGACTGTCCGTGACCATGCGTGACTGTGTGTGACCAAGTCAAAGCTAATCTTTTTTTTCACAGCAAGTCTATGTACCAAGTTTCAGATCGATCGGACAAGGGAAAATGACATTTAGATCACTCCGTGACTGTGAGTGACCATGCGTGGCTGCGCGAGACTATGTCAAAGTTAATCTTTTTTTCACAGAAAATGTATGGACCAAGTTTGAGATCGATCGGATGAGGGGAAATTACATTTAGATCACTCCGTGACTTGCGTGACTGCGCGTGACTAAGTCAAAGTTAATGTTTTTTTCACAGCAAGTGTATGGACCAAGTTTGAGATCGATCGGATGAGGGGAAATTACATTTAGATAACTCCGCGACTTGCGTGACTGCGCGTGACTGTGCGTGATTACCCCAAAATTAATCTGTAGTCACGACAAGACTATGGACCAAGTTTCACATCAATTGGATAAGGGGGAATGGAGTCCACCCATGGCAGGTAGACAGACAGACAGAGAGCATGAGTTAAAAAAAAGAGTTTAAAAATAAAAGTAAGCCGTCAAGCAATTGAAGTTATTCCAACAACAACATTCGGTACAAGAATATACATAAGTATATATATCGTCTATATTATGGTGGTCCTTAATAAGCAAAGTGTTCAATCTCTCGGTATAGCCGCCAATCAACGAAAAATTTTGAGGTGGCTCATCGGGAATAAAATCTTGATGTATTTGAATTTTTTCCTCCTTTTATTTTGTTGGAACCTGAATACCATTTATTATTCTTCATACTTGCAAACAAGTAGATTTTGACAGATATTTTAATTTATAACCATATTATTATATTGTTCTGCAAGAGAGGCTACTAAAAAGTACTCAGGTTTCAACAAAATAAAAAAGGCAAAAAATCAAGGACCTAAAATAACTTGTATCAAAATTTGAGGATCGAAAATGTTGCTCTTTTTTAAGAAATATTTTAAAAAGTTGCACAGTAATTGTTATTGGGAACATAAAAAAATCGTTGATCGTAACTGTTAAAATTCAATTTGTATTTGTTTCATTGTTTTGTTACAGTTACATTTAAGAAATATTTTTCATAATACAATCACAAAAATAGCGTAAGGAAAAAACGGTGCGTGTTATATTTAAGAGTATTAGTGTATTTAGTAAGCAGAACCGCCGAGTTCGCTGTCTGTTTAGAAAAATCACAAATATATTTCGTTAATTTTAAATATTCAGGCTATTTACCGCTAGGTGTGCTGTGAGTTCAACATGTTCACAAACTTACAGAGTTTTTTTTTATATTAATATATTTGCTATTGACAGAACTTTTTGGTAAGCCGAACCTTCGAGTTCGAAATCTGTTTAGCAAAATCACAAATCTTTATACCCTATACGACTATGTGGTTTGGGTATAATGACTTTGTGCTGCTGTTTTTAGCTACCAAAAATATTTGACCTAGACCCATCTTTTATTATACCGATCGACTCAGAATCACTTAATGAATCGATCTGGAGATATCCGTCCGTCCGTCCGTCCGTCCGTCTGTCTGTCCATGTAAACCTTGTAATCAAACTACAGGTCGCCAATGTGAACATATTTTGATGAAATTTGGTCTGTGAGCTTTCACCGGCAAAAGGATGAATGCTGTTGTAATTGGTGAAAATCGCTCAATGTTAAGACCTAGTCCCCATACAAATGACCCCTACGAAATCGACATAAATTGCCATAAGATCCAAATTATCATATAGATCTCAGACAAATTGGGCTTGTATGTGGTAATTTTATCCATTAATGAGTAGTCAAAAAATAGTCCCTAAACGACAATTCATAGGAACCATATAGAGCTGCTTCCCGAGCTTCACTTAAATCTATCAAAAAACAAAAATATTGCACAGGTTTTTCGCAAATTTGGTTTGTATATATTTTTTCAATATATAAGTGACTTTATAAAATATGGTCAGGATGGGTCCATTTTTCGACCTAGTCCCCATATAAATATAGCCCTCGATATGAACTTTGTTATATCTGCAGCCAAAAAAATTAATAACAATGCAACTCAAATTTGGTTTATGCTTATTTTCCATATCCAATTAGTTTGACCGAAGAGATAGGGTATCTAAACCATGCTATAGGGTATCGTATGGTCAGTCTAGACAGACTATAGTTTTCTTACTTGTTTTCATTAATTTTAAATAATAAATAATAACCGCTAGGTGTGTTGTGAGTTTAAAAAGCCAAATACTAGGAAACCTTTGAAGAAGTCGAAAAGAAACTTAGGTGTTTTTTGAATTATTACACCTTTTCCAATTATATTTGAGAAAACATCAATTGATTTTCAGAAAATATCAATTGAGTGTCAGAAATTATCAAATGTATTTCAGAAAATATCAAATGTAGTTCAGAAACCATAAAATGTATTTCAGAAACTACCAAATATGTTTCAGAAAATTTTAAATGCATTTCAGAAAACATCAAATGTATTTCAGAAATTATTAAATTTACTTCATAAAATATGATTTGAATTTCAGAAGATATCAACTGAGTCTTAGAAAAATTGTCAGAACGCTATATAAATATATATTTTTTTAAGTATTACATTGGGTATGTAATATTTCCTGAAAACTACATATCGTCACCTAAAATGCAAAAGGCCATAACTTATATTTTTATTTTTTTTTACAGGAGAAGCTAAAAAGATCATAAACCAAAAACTACTTTAAACTTAATACTAAAATTTTAGAAACAAGCTGATAAATAAAGTAGGATTTTTATTTATGAAAACAAATTTATGGTAAATTAAAAGTTTTTAAATAAAAGACCGTAACTACAATACAAAAAGTCGATTTTGAACTTTTTGTTAGTTACGGCCTTTTGCATTTTAGGTGACGATATAAACGTGTGTTCCAAAATCGGTCGAAATTCTATTCTGGTGTTTATATTGTAGCCGACTAACAAATGGAGTCCTCATCTTCCTTCGATTAAAAGGCAGCCCTTGATAGTTTATTTTCCAGTGCATAACAAAAATGTCTAAATGTTGCTAAACATTTTCTGCAACTCCAAATCACTAATATAAACAATAATAACTTTTCGGTATTGTAGGGTTAACTACTTTTTAATTCTGAATTTCAATAGATATTTTCTGAAATTCAATTGATATTTTCTGAAATACGTTTGATAATTTCTGAAATACATTTGATGTTTTCTGAAGTATATTTGATACTTTCTGAAATACAATTGGAAAAGTTGGTGCTTGCACTTCCAGAAGAAAGTTTTGGGCATCCCTGTTTTAGACCAACTTCTATGACAAGAGTTTTGAGAAAATGCAGCGATGCAGCGCTAAATTTAGCGCTTTTTACCACCCAAAAAAATTATTTTTCCCCATTTAGAGCCTTCTAAAAAAAAAGTGCTAACATGGAGCTTTTCGCTTTTTTTCTATTGCTTTTAGCGCTTTAGATAAAACAGCTCATGTTAAACAAAATTGTATCTATTTTAACAACATCCTCCTGTACTGGAACTTGCTATTTATGTCATTCTAGGTCATTGGTTTGACAACAATATTGAAGAACCGGTCAAACGAATAATAAAACAAAAGCTCAAAAAATCTATTACAAGTCAAGTTCTAAATATCCTTCTAAATTTCAAATATTAAAAGAATTTTTAGAACATAAATATTAAATCGAAGATTACAATTATTGTCTCAACAATTTGAAACAATATAAACGAATCTTGGAGAAATTTTCGTTGCAGACATGTGTAATTACTTTTCCGTACACAAACACTAGAGAGTGTTTAATTCAATACGGACAAAAAACTTAAAGTGCATATTGCATTAATTGTAGAATTCCAGCAAATGTTTCTCTTAAGCAATATGGCACGATTTCCTTTTGAAATGAACAAGGTTAAAAAAAGTTTATAACGTATTTTATCATTAAATACTAAATAATGTCAAAACTGCAAATAATATATAAGTTTTTCGAATACCAGTAAAGATAATTTTATTTATTACAAACACTTTTGCTTGAATAAATTTGGCATCGCTAAGAAAAATTTTAAATTATACTTTACTGAGACCATAATTTTATACATTCATACAATTTTCACGTTAACAGGTTTTTCTTCAAAGTTTGGTTTTACGAAGAAAGATATTTACCAATTTCATTTATTTGAAATTGAAGTACAGTAACAGCTTTATCAACCTTATTTTCCGTTTTTAGTTCTTTTTTCGATGAAAAAAATACTCCTTTTTGTTCAAATGCAATTTTATTTCAAATTAACTATGAATTTAAATTGAATTGTTGTTCAGATATAATATTATTTCAATTTAAATATAAATTCGAATGATGAAATTAACAACATATTGCTTCAGCAAATGTTTATAAAAGTTAAAATTCTACTTTATCAGTGGTTTATTGTTGTTTAAAAATAAATCAACAATTCTTTGTAATTAAAATTTTTCTATTTATAATAATTTGTTTTGATAAACATTTTCAATTAATTTTAACAAAATTTGAGTGCAATGTTGAAATGAAATTTGCGGCTTGTAGCTAGAAAAAGGTAATAAGTGAAGAGCGAGCGATTCTTTGGGAGGAGACTAAGGTTAAAACTGTTACCACAAGGCCTTTTTTTTGGAGTAATGGTTGTAATAAACACACATAAAATAAATTTGACCAATATTTATATGATAATCTGGATTTTCAGGAAACATATAGCTATCATATATGGGTTATTTATTTGGGGGCTGGGCCTAAGTCAGAACATGCATATCAATAGAGCCGACAAAATTTTATATATCAGATTTCATCGAAATATATTTATATATTTATTTATTTTTTATTTAATGGAATTGTAAAGGTTACTTCATTTTAAGAAATTTATTATTAGTTTGGAGTTATCGTTGGTGACTAAAGTATCGATTAATTGAAAAAGTTCTTTGTTGTTTAGTACTGTGTTTTTGAATTGATTCATATGCGGACAGTTTGAAACTGGATTAAAGCCACAGAAGGGACACAATTTTGATAAGTTTTTATCCATAACATATGAGTGGGTGATAAGGGTGTGACCTAAACTTAAACGTATAATTTTGATTTGGTCTTTTCTTAGAAATATGTTACTGTCGATATTTTTAAAAATGTTGTTAGCATTGAATTGTTTGGGTTAATTTTCTTGTACCAATCAGTAGTTTGAGTCCAGTTGTGAAGTTTTTCTTCTCGATATTTAGATTTAGGGAACTTTTTTAAATCTTCTGAAGAAAGATTTCATGTAGTTATAAGGGGGTGCAGAAAATGCAGCCTTAGCACAGTTATCAGCAGCCTCATTGCCCTTTATTCCTGAGTGGCCTGGTATCCAAATAAGTTTAATATTGGGCTGTCTCTCCATGAGGGTTTGTCGAATAGCACTTGGATAAAATTGGTCGTTATCTAAAGTTTTTTATAGCATCTAGTGTATAAAGGGAATCAGTGCAAATTGCGTGTCTAGCTTTTTACTTCTTTATAAGTCCAATTTTCTGGTAAATACGGATAATTTTAGCAGAGTAATTAGTGCTATATTCAGGTAGAATTGATCTTATTAGTATTTCTTCGTTATTTACAACGCAGAAGCTTACTCTAATATCGGCTTTGGAGCCACCGGTATACAGGAAATAATGGTCATGAAGTCTATATTGAATTTCATTGAATGTTTGTAGATATATTGCATTGTTAGTTGAACATTTTTTGTTCTCATTGAGGAACGTGTCAATTGTGGATATATCAATTTTCCAGTTATGGCTTTTTATAATTGGTGGTTGAAAAATATTAAAGGGAATGTTGAGGTTTTTACAAATTTGGACAATATGAGTTAGTGTTGCTGGAATATCAGGAAATTTTTTATTGTTTATTGATTTTTTTTAGGATATTTGAAAGTGGGTGACGGTCATTAAGTCTCTAAGTTGTTCAATTGACATTACATCTGCTTTAGCTATTAAGTTTCTTATGGGTGACGTTCTGAAAGCTCCTAACGAGAGACGTAAGGCTGCATTTTAGTTTGTTTTTAGTTTATTCAGGGTACTCTCGGGAGAATATCCATAAAGGTAAATACCATAATTGATTTGAGATATAAATATTGAGTTAAGGATATGGATGAGGGAAGACAAACATTTGATGGTGCTAATCCTATTATATAGGGATAAGTTCAGGTAGTAAATATAATATAATTCCATCTGTAACAGTTGTTAAAAATTATTCCAAGTAACCTTATGCTAGTGACAGCTCCGATTGTTGAATTATTACTCAGAAGGTTAGGAGAACAGTTGTGCTTTCTACAAATGTGTAGATGTTTGCATTTGTTTAGTGATAATTGTGTCCCAGAGGAGATACACCAATAGATAATGTCAGTGATTAAAGCGTTTATGTCTATTTTCTGGTTTTTAATTTTATTATGTTTTTTTTTTATTATAACATAATCATCGGCATATGCAACAAAATTAAGTCCTTTGTGGAGTGATATTATAGAAGAAAGTTTGTTGTATGCGATCAGGAATTTTTGTATTGTAGTAGTAGTAGTATTTATTATCCTTTAATTTAAAACTAATAATTAATATTTAACAATTTTTATGCAACTTCTTGATTTGTGTTATTATATCTTAAAAATTGTGTGACATTTCTTTTAAAAACATTAACATTTCTTCCTAATTTGACAACGTATTATATATTTTTAGTCCCTTTGCATTGCTGTTGTTGTCACCCTTTGTAATCTAAAATTTTCCGCGTTTCTTAAGTTATACGGTTGAGCTTCTCCCACGTACATAGTTGGTTGATCAAGTATTCTGGAGCATTACCCATCTTCATCTTTTGGACAAAATTCAACGTATTAAATTCTAATCTTTGTTGTATGTTTAACCATTTCAATATATCTAGCATATTTTGGATGGGAGTATATCTGTTATATTTTAAAGTAGAACGCATAGCATTATTTTGAATTTTTTGCAATCTTTCCAATTGTGTTGTTGTGCAGCAGGTATACAGTATTGTGGAGCCGAATTAAAAATGAGTTTTTATCATCGTGTTATACATATTAATTGCCGTTGTTATCGATATTTTATTTCGCACCCGTTTAGAAAAGCCGATTTTTTTTTTCCAATTTTCTTACATATGTAATTGACGTGATGTTTAAATTTTAAGTCTTTATCGATTATGAAACCCAGATATTTTATTTGATTAACTTTTTCAATTGTTTCATTATTAATTTTAAAAACTTTGTTACTGTTCATGTTTAGTTCCATTATTTTAGTTTTTTTTTTTATTTAGTTTTAATTTGTTCATTTTCAGCCAATTGTTTATTTTGTTGATATCATGCATTTTATTATCTTTACATTGTTCCTCTGTATTTCCTTGAGCATAGATCAGTGCGTCATCAGCATATAGAATTATGTCGCATTTATTTAAAATATAAATAATAGTGCTCCTAATATACAGTTTTTTAATCAATAGCTCTCTATCGATAGTCTCGAACGCTCTTTTGAGGTCCAAGAAAATTGCCATTATCTTAGTATTTTTATTACAATATTTCCATTTGTTTATCACATAGTTTACCGATGTTTCGCATGAGTATTTTTTCCTGAAACCAGATTGATATTTTTAAAATATATAGTTTACATATAGCTTTCCAACTATTCTTTAGCAATTTTTTCTATAATTTTTTCAAATGTTTTTAAGGTGGTTATTGGTCGGAATTCTTCACATTTGTTTGTTTTGGCTATTTTTTCTACAGGTGTTACCGTAGAATACTTCCACTTTTCAGGGAATATACCAGTCTTGAAAGATTTATATATAATGTAAAGCATATTTTTACCAATAATGTTCCAATTATCTAAAACTATCTTAATTGAGACTTTATTAAAATCTTGTCTGTTCTTTAGGCATCTGCATATGTTTTAAGTTCTATTAAAGATATTGCACGAAATTTAAATCTAGAAAATATCACAGGTATGTTGTTTGTATATTGCACTTTTTCTATTGCATCCGTTTTTGATTTAATACTATCGACAAAATAATTATTAAATTGGGGAGCGATTTGATAGTCATCCTTATTCTCTATATTGTAAAACATCACATTTTTACCACATTGGCATTTTTCTTAAGTACTAAGTTTTTTATTTCATTCCACATTTGTTTCTGGTCTTTGGAATTATTTATTTTGTTAACATCGTTCTTTGTATTCACTATTTATTTATTTATTTATTTATTTATTTATTTATTTATTTTATTTAATGATTTCCTGCACAACAAGACTAAGTCTTATAATTACAGTACAGGATTTTAGTAGTGTACAAACATGTTTAGCCAAATTAAATTGAATAAAATTGTAACTAATATATAAAAATTAATATGAATAACATAAGAATTTATAAAATTGTGACATTAATAAAATATAACATAGAATATTTAAAAAAAAAAGTTTTAAATTAAAAATAATTAAAAATTACAAAAAAAAAGAAATATGTATATATATGTAAATGAAATTTCAACAGGAGTAGGAATAAATAATGATATAAAAAATTATATAAATTAAAGTTATTAAAAATTAGGACACAAAAAAATAATTATGATATAAATAACTATAAAAGAAAAACTACCAGGAGTATTTAACTAAAATAATTAAAAAGACTTTTTTTAAAACTCATTGCGTTGCTGTTTATTTGTTGGCTATGTTGAAGAGCATTCCAAAGACGAGTAGCATTTACAAAGAACTGCCATTCAGAAACGAGACATCGGAATTTGGGAATTATGACATTTTTGCCTCTTGACGATCTAGCAAAGCGTATATTTTGAAAAAGGTACTTCGGTTTTTGAGAGTATATAATTTTTCGAAAAAAAATTAAAGTTCTAATCTTTAACAAGTTTTCAAACGAAACTCCATAGAGAGTCTTCGAATAGGACGATACTTGATCTCGCTTTTTAAGTCCGTAAACATATCGTATAATATTATTATATAAAACTTGAAGTTTTTTCTTACTTATGGAGTCACAATAAGAAAACAATTCACAACCGTAAGTAAGACTAGGAATCAAATAAGCTTTCGCGAGTAGCATTCTTACTTATAACGGCGCACAGTGGCTGAAAATCATTTTTCATTGGCCAAAATTCTGTAACTTTTGAACCGATCAAAATATTTTAGTACTGTTTTTTTTAATAGATAGATAGATAGTTGATCTTGACTCAGTGTGAATTTCATTTAAATTGATTGAGTACTTTTTAAGGAATTCTAGGTCAAAGTTTAACTTTTGATTTTTTTTAACTTTTAGCGTGATATATGTTTTTTTTTTATTTATTTTTATTTATTAGAAAGTGTCATATTTGGAGTTAAATAATTATTATAAACATTTTTTGTAATAATGAAATTTTTTTAATGCTTACACTCAAAAAAATTTTTACACTCAAAAAAATTTTTACACGCAACAAAATAGTAAAATTCACTAGAAATTTAACTAGTATTACTAAAAAATTAAAAATGTTTGCTATCAAATTTGCAATTTGCTGACACTCAAGGAATATTATTATTACTACAGAAAAATTTATTAGTGTTTGCTGCCTAATTTGTTACACTAGCTAAATAAATCTG
Source organism: Cordilura impudica (assembly GCA_963682025.1). Classification (NCBI taxonomy): domain Eukaryota; kingdom Metazoa; phylum Arthropoda; class Insecta; order Diptera; family Scathophagidae; genus Cordilura; species Cordilura impudica. The sequence continues at coordinate 5,685,982 of OY821520.1, forward strand.
CTAAACATTAGCGCAATGATTCTAATTTTTTTTTTAATTTTGATATGAAAATATGGGTTCTTATTTTTTGAATCTTTCTTATCTATTAAAACATTGCATTCATATGTGGGAAACCTTTTAAGAATAAAAACTGCAATAGATTTAAATAGCATTTGTAACAATGGTAGGTTCTGTTTATTATTATTTTTTACTAATACTATGTTTTTCGTACTTAAATAACAATGAAAGGCAATTATAATTATTATTCATTAGACTCAAATATTGATTGCAAATATTCCATATTTTGTTCTGTGCTATTTCTGTTCTTTAGTAGTTTTTTGGCTTCTTCATCTAAATCCCGATGTTCCACTTTCCATTGATTTCGAATACTGGAGATGAACGGATCTGACGTTGCCAATAATATATTAAATAGATCTTCATTTGTGGAATTTCGTGACATTTTTCTAGTATTGTGCTGTCTATAAAATCTGTAATCCTTGTTCCTTTTTTCCTGAGCCTCCTCTGATAGATCTCCAAGTGGCACCAAATGATATTTAATGACATCTTCTCCATGATAAAGGATTTTGTGGACTGTTGCAGACATATTTCTCCATGGGTAGTTGGTTGTATATATTTTTGCAGTTTCCTTAGCATAATCTCCAAATTTTCTAGAGTCAATTTCTTCATTGCACGCAAGTACTTCTAGGATTATTTTAAATCTGAAAATAAGGTTTAAATCCACTCCTGTTATTTCAGATGCTGTTTCTGGATCTGAAAAGAATCTTCTTGCGGTATTGCCATCATTTGTATTGCCTGACCCTTGTTTTGGCTGATCTATAATCAATCCAAATTTGCGATATTCATCTTGAACATGTTTCTTTTTTGAACTTCTTAACTCTTTGTTGGTTTCGTTGTTTCTTATTGATCCTGAAGGCCCGAAATCCAAATCATAACTGATTTTTAGTATGTGTTCCATAAGTCGTATTCTTGCATGTAGTGGTGATAATCCAAATTCGAAGGCATCGGTATTATCGAATGATTTTGTCGGGACTTGGTTTAATTGGCTTGATGTTGCTTGGCATATAATGCAGCTGGATGCAGCCTTCGTGTTAGTCAAAGCCTGACCTACTTTTCCATCTATCATTGTCAGCACTAATTGGTAGCTTACTTCAATTTGCTGCCCATCTAACTGTAATTGTAATGGCTGTAGTGTTGCTATTTGGGCCTTGATATCACTAACTTCTTTGTTAATGGCATCATGACTTTCTTTTTTGAATTCAAATTTGATTGGCCTGCAGTATTTCGTAGAAGATGGTGTCTCATTTTTCCAAATGATACCATGAACATATCTGAGTCCGAAATATTTTCACATACAACTTGTTTGTATTGTTTTTGTCCCGAAGAACCATCACATCCCCATTTACAAAATAGAATTAACTTTGTGTTTCCATATTTCTTTAACTCAGTTCCTGTTATTGATTGTAGCAAGCGTTTGGCTGTGTGATCAAGTAAAGATTGTAGTTGTACTTCTGCCGAAATTGGTGTGATTGTAATAGTGTCCTTTGATGGCAAACAGTCTATTTTAGCAGCTGTTATGTGATGATATGCTGGATACATATTTGAGCCTTTTTCAATCGCACGCAATCTGAGCTGAATATATTGGTGTTTTGTTAATTTCAAATCCAGAAATAATGCTAATGCCTCCTCATTTGTGAACTGTTTTGCATCGCTCGGAGTTGGTATACTTTTAAGAATTCGCTTTGTTCTCACTGGACTAGCATTACAAGTTTTTTCAATGATATCCACTTTTGTTAATTGGTTTTGTGCTCGTAATTGATGTAGAAAAGATTCTTTTATATTTGTAGAACCAATTTCCTCGTTAAAATTTTTAAGTTTCCGCCTCTTAGATCTATCGCTGCAGTTGTCCAATGATTTGCGTGGTCTTCCAGCCTTATCTAGCTTTGCTGTTTCTCCACCAACATTAAGTTGGCCTTCTAACCAGTTTGCACTTTTATTATAAAACTTTTGTTTACAGTAGTTAACTTCTTTCAATCGTTTTTTTAGTACTTTGACGAAATTAGATAATTGCTCTTGTATTTCGGTACTAGACGAATTTAAGTTTAATTTTAACGTAACTAAGAACATCTTCCTGGTTTTTGTTTCGAAAATACTCTTCGGCCAGTTCTTTATAACTAAAGTTCTCCATATTTTTCTCAATATTTTTATTTGCGTCTGTTATCACTTTTTTATCACTTTTTATCACTTGCGAATATACGTCCGTACACTTGAAGTATTAACTTATTATTGAGTAATCCCTTATAGAATCCGTCATTTTATACATTTTTAGGTACATGTTATTCACACATTGATCTTTAATTTCATAGCAGGTAGTACTTAAATTGAACAAAACTGCACTTGTTATCCAGACTTCAATATCAGGTAAAACTAATTAGTTTCTCGCCAATATGGGGTGGTTTTTTATCTTTAGTGGTTTAGTGCCGCGATTATTGACAAACTTATAAAATTGTTTATGACTTTGGTTGACCCTTAAATTTGACAACAGGTAAATTAAGAAAGAGATCATTTGTTTACTGTAGAACCTATTGTGATCATTTTATGACTTATTTTTTTGCTGATCAAAACAAAGCCAATAAACCCTTTCGCAGGTATTTTATTTAATTATTTTACTTTTACGTAGTCTAAAGTAAAAAAACAAAATTTTTTTTAGAGTAATTTTTTTAGAGTAATTTCATTAAAATGAAAAAAGTGTTCTACCGGGGGCTCGTGGGGGGCGCAAAAGTATATATAGGGTTAAACAGGATACATTCGCCTTTCTCCGGGTGGTATACGTTTCTTGTTCCCTTACTTCCTTTAGAAGTTCTATTCCACTAAAGTTTAAATTTGAGAAAAATATAGTGGTTTCATAAATATTTCATAACGCCCCTAATATCAAACGTTAGAACTGTGACTACTTACAAAAACTAAAGGCTATAATCCTACTAACATTATAAAAAAGACCGCAGGCCAATATCGATGATAGCTTGCGAGTAGTAACCATTTATTTTTGATAAAAAACAAAAAAAAAACACCTTTTGCTGAATTAAAAAAAACAGTTGAGTTTGACAGCATGCCACGCCCACAATTATCAATAGTTTAACCTAATTTTTTGGCTACCTTAATCTGGATATATAAGCTACAAAAAGGAGTAAAAATTTTAAAAATCGATGACAAAAAAAAATTTGACTTTTGGCCAATGAAATCAAAATTTGAGCCACAGTGCGGCGTAAAGTACTGCACAGACCACAACGTTCTTAATTTGACATATATTTGCACAACCAGAGTATTGATATGATTTGACCAAGTTAAGTTATTGTTAAACACTATTCCCAAATTTTTTGCCGTTCGTACAATATCAATTTTCTCGTTGTTTATAATGATGTCATCTTGAATGATTGGGTTTAACGCTTTTTTGTGAATTACGATAAATTTGGATTTTCTTGGATTTAAACACAGGCCGTTTGCTGATGCCCAACAAGATATGTTGTTTAAATCATGATTGAGTTTATTAACGTTTTCTCTGATAGATTGAACTGGACTACTTAAATACAATTGTACATCGTCTGCATACATGTGAATCTTGCAGTGAGATAAATGTTGTGGCAAATCATTAGCATAAATAGAAAAAAGTAGTGGCCCCAGAACAGATCCCTGAGGTACGCCTCTTGTTAGTGTAAGGGGATTGGACTCAATGCCGTTTAAACATACCGACTGAATGCGGTCAGTGAGGTAAGATGATATAAGTTGTGATGATGTTGATGAAAATTTAAAATGTGACGTTAGCTTAGTACATAATATTTGATGGTTAACTGTGTCAAAAGCCTTGGAGTGATCGAGTAGCACCAAGAAGTTAATCTTACCATCATCTAGTTCACGCCTTATACTCTCCGATACGTCAATTAAAGCAGTTACACAGCTGTGATTAGGTCGGAAACCTGACTGTCGGTCAGACATTAGGTGATTTTCATAAACGTGAACACTTATCTGGTGGTGTAAAATTTTTTCTAAAGCTTTTGAAAGAAAACTTAAGATAGATATTGGCCGGTACTCACTGTTTGATTTAGGGACTGGAATTAACTTCGCATGCTTCCATTTCGAAGGAAAACAGCTAGTTGTGATGATGGTATTAAATAAATGAGTAATATACGGCAATATAGATGACAGAATTATTCTAATGAACTTAGGATCAAGATTATCATATCCTATTGCATTGGATTTTATTTGAGAACAACTAGAGAAAACATCAAATTGATTGACACATGAAAATTCAAATATGTCCTGGTCAAGCGTATCATTGTCATTATAAAGAGAATTTTCGCTTTGTGCCATATTGTCCGTCGCTACAAGAAGCGAAGTATTAGTAAATATGTTGTTGAGTTCATCAACATTAATGGAGCAGTTCATGCTTTTATCCATATTTCCAATACCAATGTCCCTAATAGTTTTCCAGGTGTGTTTGGATTCAAGGGCGGTACCGAATCGCTTAGAGTAATACTCAGTTTTGGCCATTCTAATTCGATTATTAGCATCCCTCTGAGCAGAACGAAATTCTGCTTTTAGTTCTGGTGTTTTAAAACGCTTCCATCTAGAGTATGCTAAATCCCTTCGTTGTATTGAATTAGGAATAGAAAAATTGAACCACGGTTTTTTTTTGCCGAAATTGTTTTTGTCCTCAAAGGGACTGCTTCATCATAAAGCTTCAGAATATTATACTCTAGGAACGATAGTTGGTCATCAACAGAAATCAAGTCGTAGATTGTATTCCAATTAACTCGAAGATAGTTCTCATTAAGAAGGGCATAATTTATGTTTTTAAAATCGCGATAAGAATAAGTTTGATCTCTTTGATCGAGTAAGAAGTCATATGATGCAAAAACCAGATCATGTTTGGAGAAGCATGATGCAGAAATTTGATCATAAAGTAATATTTTAGATGGATCACCCACGAATAAAAGGTCCAGTAGCGTGCTATTATATTTCGTGGAGTGAGTAGGTAATGTAGTGTTAGTCGGTGTAAGACCTATCGATTCCATATGGTCCCTGAACGAGGATTCAGTTAGAAGATTAGAATTAAAGTCTCCTGCTATTACCACGTCGTTGTATGGCATGATTAAAGTTTCAATTTTTATGATGAAACTAGTATAATCAATAGTGTTGTTTGGCCTATATACACAACCAACCAACATCTTTCTTCCTAAAGATGAAATCTCAAGAAAAATATACTCAATTTTGTCCGTTGCTGCATTTTTAGAGCAATAATTACATGTTATATTACTTCTTACATATATTGCAACACCACCTCCACCTCCAGTCAATCTATCGGATCTAAATATTTTATAGCCCTGTAAAGTTATAAGCCCATCCGGGGTTGACTTATCTAACCATGTCTCCGAGACGCATACAATATCAATATTCGAGTTCTCAAAGGTCCATCTGAATTCACCAATTTTAGGCTTTAAGCTCTGAGCATTTAAGTGACAAATTTGAACACCTTTTTTCTGTTTGGCAAGTATTTTCACCATGTTAATTGTTACGTCATTGGAATTCGCTCTTAAATTGTTTCGATTATTCATTCAAATAAAATATAAAATTAGAGTCACAATAAAAACCAATCCTAAACGCAACGCAATATGTTTTAATATAAATAAAGTTGTTGATAGAATAACTAAAAAATATATAAATTAATTTAAATTTGAGAAAATTAAAATTATAAAAATTAATAAAAATGTAAGAAGGAATTACAATAAAAGTTAAAAAATTGGCATACAGAGGTAACAGGTTACGTAGAAACATTATTAGGTAAGACTTCATTATTTTCATAGTATAGATTATCATTAGCACGAAAAAAATTATTTAGGGCATCAAGGTTTTCAATACAAAATGGTTTATCACTACTCAAACGCTTGACATATACAAGTCCCCGAAATGAGTAGGCAGATTGCAGTAGTTTTTGTTTCTTCAGGGTAGATGCTTCTCTAAGAATTTTGTAGTTCCCGTTAGTTAGATTTTCATGTATGAAAAAGTAAGGATTTTTATCATCTGGTTGGAACCCAAGCAACGTTAACAATAAATTTTTGTGTTTCTTTTTATATTCATTTAATGCTTTTAGAACAAAATTTTTATCATACGGAGTCATCAGCCTAGCAATTATAATACCATCAGGGGAATTTTCAACGTTTTTGTTGTTTTTATTTTGCAATCGGTGGATATATTGCACTGGCGGAGTAGAAATTTTAAGAATCTTACAAATGGTATCAAATAACAGATGTAAGTCTTCATCAACACCAAAAGGAACTCTATTAATACGCAAATCACATGCAACGATTGAATTTGAATGTTTTAGAGTTCGAATTTTTAATTTTCTAATTTCATTTTTCATTTCTATAATTTCACCCGACACTGTTTCAAGTTTAGCAACTCTTAAAGTAACATCTTTTAGTTCTTCTCTTATCTCACGAAATCTCTTATCGATCTCATTTAAGAGACGATCTTCAGCTTCCTTGACCGTATTTTTTATGTCTTCCGCAAGACGGGATTCACCTTCTCTTAAAAGAGCACAGAATTGTGTTATTTGTTCAATTTTTTTGTTTGTAAATTTTTTAATCGTATTTTCGATACTTGTGTCAATTATATCTATGCTCTTATTACCACTATAATTTTCATTATATTCCAATATTGCACTGAGTTCTCTATTGAATAGATCCTGATTATAATTAAATATTTCAATTTCTATTCTATTTCTTTGGTTTTGATTTTCATTTTTATATTCAATTTTTACATCTATAGCTTCATGGTCTGATACTTTATTGGCGCTATTGATTTTCATTGTTATATGATCATTATTTGTTATAACGTAGTCTATTATTGTTCTCGAAATTTTTGTGATTCTTGTATATTCGTTTACTATCTGCATTAGTCCATTATCATGCAAAACATTTTCCAATCTGCTTTTATATGTTTCTTCTTTATTCCAATCGATGCTGAAATCACCTGCTACTATTATATCGTAAGTTGTTTCAAATATGTCTTCAATTGGTGACCTATAAACCGCCATTATTAGGATTTGTTTTTTTTTATCAAATTTGGCCACGTAAGCACTAATCCAATAATTTGAGTCGGAAGTTTTTTCAAAAATTTGTGTAATGTTCCATAGTTTTTTAAAATATATAGTAAGTCCCCCGTCCTTTTTGAGTTTGACCGTGTACTATATTGATTATATTCATATAGTAGTATATCTCGTTCATCTATCTCTTTTGTTAATGGGTCTCTGTAAGTATAATGAAGTCTGGGTTTTTTTTTTATCAGTAATTATTTCCAATTGAATATAACTATTAACTAATCCGCATATATTTGTGTAGATGCCATGTATTTCCTGTGATTGTTAAACTATTAACCCCAGACTTTTCTTTTTCATATTAAGCATATTTTGATATACGGGACATTCTCTATTTGATACGATATGCTTTTCGTCAAGTCCCATATTAAGCTTCTTATTTGTTCTTATACAGTTAATACATTTATTAATTATTTCTTTTTCGCATTCCTTTGATTTGTGGTTTCCGCGGCATCTATAACATGTTTCTTTATTTTTACACTCGGCCGCCTTATGATTATATCCTTGGCATTTATAGCATTGAATTATGTCAGCTCTATCAAATATTCTACATTTTTCCCATTCAATATATAATTTTTGTGCTGTCTTAATTTTTGTGTAAGTTTCTTTGTCTACTTTTATTTTCACATTATAAATTACTTTATTATATCTTTTGAATTCGTAAGATTTCACTATTTTCATTTCATGATCTTGCAATTGCTAATTTTGTCTCTTAATTTTCTTCATTATTTCTTCTTCTGTATACTTAAATGACATATCCGTTACTATTATGTATCATTCATTCCGTTTTCAATGACATTTTTTATTTTTTCTCTTTCTGTATCATTTTCACTTTGTATCACAATTGTTCCACTTCTTCGGTTTTCAATGTTTGTTATATTTAGGTTAATTGGATTGACCTTATTGTTCAGATCCTCTTTTGTTTTTCCCACGCTTTGTTTTTCTTTTAGGTTTTTTTATTAGTGGTACTTGTGTTTTAAAATCTGGCAGCTTCGCAATAAAATAACAGAAAGTGTTGAACCCTGAGGGATCCCATTTGATAGTGGCTTTTGAGTAGTAAAAGTTGTGTCTAACGACGATTTTTCTATTAGTTAAGTAATTTTTTTTATTGTTGTAAATTTCTGGGCCTATTTTCCATTCTTCGAGTTGATTTAAGATAGAATGTTAACCTATTTTGTCAAATGCTTTGTCAAAATCTAGTGAAATGATTGATAAATTATTTTTATTTTGCAGCGTTTGACTAATTTTAAAATCTAGATGGAGTAAAGGGTCTGCAATAGATTTTCCTTTTATGAAACCATATTGATGGCTATTAAGAAGCTTGTTTGAGGTGACAAACCACCATAGATTATTGGGTGTAATTTTGTCCAGGACCTTAGAGCGACATTGGTTGAGCGAAATTGATCGATAGGATGATACGTTGGTTTTGTTTGCACCGGGCTTTAGTAAGGGTATAATTAAACTGGTCTTATATATTTGGGGAACAAAGTTGTCAAGAATATTGTTATATGATTAATCTAATCTATGACTAATCTAATTTGCACTTTCTTGGATAAATTTTTTATCATATGGTATGAAATACGGTTTTACCTTTTAATTTATTCAGTGCAATGGAAAGTTCAATCATGTTAATCTTTTCTTCTATGATAGAGGCGTTATTTCCTAGAGTGAGATGTTGAGTACTATGGATTGTTGAGTATTTTAAGTCTCGAAAGGTAGATCAAAAGTTTTCGTCGTTAGACTGTCTAGACCAGAACTCGCAGAAGGTATTTGCAATTTCACTGGAGTCTGTGATATTATTTTGGGGGCTGTAAGTTCCTGATTGCAATGTATAGGGATCTTTGTTTTTAAATCGCAGAATCTCCGAATATTACACCACATTTTATCTGGGAGAGTTGAGAGCTTAATTTCGAAAGTAAACATGTGGATTGATTTTTTTTTTGCAATTTTAATTTCCCTTTTATAGCATTAGCTTTTTTGTAGTTTTATTCATTTTTAGTAGATTCAGTTTATTCTAACAATGGTTTCTCTGAGTTTTTAGTTGCTTATGTTTGTGAACTGTTTTTTGATTACAAAGTTGACATGGACACAAAGACACATACGCAGAAGAATATCGATCAGTACAATAAAGAATAGTTACTGGTGAACTATTTTTGATAGTTACAAGCCACAGAGTGGTATAGGGTATAAAGATCACACAAAAAGTTATTGCAATTTAATTTTAAATAATATTTAATATTTTCCCACCTACCATCCTAGAATTTATACTAATCTGCCATAAATAAAGATGATTCTGTCATGTTTGCAAATGGTAAAAGATATTTTATACAAATTGAAACCAAACAAAAAAAAAAAAGAGAAAAAACATAAATCAATTGTAAAGTAATTTATCAGATCTAATGCTAAAACAAATGTGTGAGGGAATTTGACAACAAACCCTGACTACTTTCTAACACATTTTTTCTTAAAATTCTAAACACTCTCATACGAGTATGCAAACAACAATGATAAACATACAATAATTTATGTTACATTTAGTTTCACTATTTGGTTAGGCTAATGTTTGTATGTGTGTGTGCTTTTTCTTGCATTGCTCTTTGTCAATGGCCTTGTCTAACTTATGTCAACAACAGATTAAATAGGACATATGTTTGTATGTGTGCTCCTTTCGGAGCATAAAAGTTTTCATTTGTTTTCTGTTTCTGTTGAGATCGTACAAATATAATGGCTTTGTTTGAACTTCTATTATGTTATTTTAACCTGAATTTATTTTCTAATTAACCATTGTATGCCGTAAATACATTATTTTTTCTTGTTGTTGTATATTTTTAATTGAAAATACACACAACTGCGACCACGCTGACCGTTATGTGAAAATAGTTTAGATAACATTCCCATAGTTTTAGTTGGTGAGTTTTTGTTTCGAAAACTATATATAAAATTATATCTACGAGTACGTGATAGTAATTCGGATGATGCCTAATGACATTTCTACACAAATATGGAAACAGTTTTAATTAATTACTTCAAAAAGAGAAGAGTCATTTAAAAGACACAGCTCTTATATTATTATTATATGAGTATTATATTTAGTAATAATATGGGAGATCTCTTCAATATTGTTAAATGGTAATTAAAACAAAGTCTAAGCTAAATTATTCGTAATAGCAAAACCATAAGGATACGTGAGGCAGTACTTTGTATGAGCAGGTGTTTGTCTCGTATTTCTGGCTATCTGGGTAGAGTTTTGACTTTGATGAGAGTTCTATAACACTCATCACTAGCATAATAATCACCACATTTCCGAGATGTAATGCATTGTCCAATCGGCTATTATTCTATTCAATGAAGAATTTTCAACAATTGATTATTCTGTTGTTTTTTTAATTAATTAATTTGTTATCAATACAATTAATTTGTTTTCGGAAATATTATTTATTGTCATGTGACAAAAAAGACATGCAGTGCCGGCTGATTAGTATTGCTTGATTATGCTCGAAAAAAAAACGAAATCTAACAACTGTCCTATTTTAGTGAGTTGTATGATTTTCGCTTCAGACTTGTACGAATAAAACATGTATTTTGATTAATTTTTGGTAAAACTATACATAACAATTTTCGTTGAAGTCGTGCGATACGGTCGTGTTCTAATTGTGCTCTGTTTATTTTGTCAATTTTGTGTTAATAAAAAACTTTTAAAATTTTTAAAAACAAACTCTCGTATATAAAAAGAAAAACATTTCTCATGTTCTTTTCTTTCAAATGTTGAGTTAAATAGTTGATTAAGCATGAGTTGAAGTAATAGGCAGAAGGATGCTCACGATGAACAAGTCGCTTTGTTCGAAAGTAGCTACTCCATCTAGCGCTGTCTTCAATTTTTTCCAAATTTCTCTTACATTGCATAAAGTATTATCGTTTCTAGTATTAGAAAATGTATACATGATCTCGAACCGAACTATAAATAACTAATTATTATTACAACACAAAGATCGACAATACATAAAAAACTAACATACAAAACATACGGTCCAATGCAATTGTGATAAATCTGTTAAGATTTCACATGTCATTACAGTTCCCATCTATGGGACGTTTGGCAAAACAAAAAAGAGCTTTTTTCACATTACGAGATTTGTAATTGATCAAAGCGATGTTAATGTAGAGAAAGCTATAAATTGGAAAAGCTCAGCTTGTTCATACAAACTCTCGTATATAAAAAGAAAAACATTTCTCATGTTCTTTTCTTTCAAATGTTGAGTTAAATAGTTGATTAAGCATGAGTTGAAGTAATAGGCAGAAGGATGCTGACGATGAACAAGTCGCTTTGTTCGAAAGTAGCTACTCCATCTAGCGCTGTCTTCAATTTTTTCCAAATTTCTCTTACATTGCATAAAGTATTATCGTTTCTAGTATTAGAAAATGTATACATGATCTCGAACCGAACTATAAATAACTAATTATTATTACAACACAAAGATCGACAATACATAAAAAACTAACATACAAAACATACGGTCCAATGCAATTGTGATAAATCTGTTAAGATTTCACATGTCATTACAGTTCCCATCTATGGGACGTTTGGCAAAACAAAAAAGAGCTTTTTTCACATTACGAGATTTGTAATTGATCAAAGCGATGTTAATGTAGAGAAAGCTATAAATTGGAAAAGCTCAGCTTGTTCATACAAACTCTCGTATATAAAAAGAAAAACATTTCTCATGTTCTTTTCTTTCAAATGTTGAGTTAAATAGTTTATTAAGCATGAGTTGAAGTAATAGGCAGAAGGATGCTGACGTTGAACAAGTCGCTTTGTTCGAAAGTAGCTACTCCATCTAGCGCTGTCTTCAATTTTTTCCAAATTTCTCTTACATTGCATAAAGTATTATCGTTTCTAGTATTAGAAAATGTATACATGATCTCGAACCGAACTATAAATAACTAATTATTATTTTTAAAAACATTTGATACTATTAAATATATCACAAACAAGCTGTTTAAATTCCGAAGTAAATTATATATGTATAATAAAATCAAAAACAATAATATAAACAAGAAAACATTGTGAAACAAACAAAATACAGAAACAACAACTGTGACACATAATATTTATTCTTTGTCAACTGGACAACAACAAATAACTATTTGCCTGTTTTGTCCATGTATAATACTGGTTTATAATTATCTATTATTGACAGTTTTGAAGCCACTGGTGAAATTTATACAGTATTGTATTTGTCGGAACAAACGTTAAATTTAAATATATATTGAGTGTAAAATCGTATAAATACTTCAAATTCATTAAGAATACCCAAAATACTGGTTGGTTGTGTGTAGCCAGATCGTAGCTTTACTGTAATCGTTACCGTTGCCGTTTTTTGTGTTGTGCTGTTTTTGACCTGTAGAGCTTAATAATGGCATGTTTGAAAAAAGGCTGCTCTTTGGTTGATTATGAAGAATGAATGCTTACCTGTTGGCTTTGTCATGGTTTATGTCACTTTAAATGTAGTGGCCTGTCTGGTTTGGTTGCTGAGTCAATATCTAAACATAAAAACTTGCACTGGCGCTGTAATGGATGTCAAAAAATTGGTGCTGATTTTTATCGTTTCTTTCAAAGTACGAAAGATAATTTTTTGCAAATTCAACAAAACCTTAATAATTTATCTTGTCAAATAAATGCTTATGGAAAGCTTTTTGATGATTTCAAATCCTTAGAGGGATTTCTGTCACCATCCCCAACTCGTCGTAAGTCGCCAGGGTTCTTGAATAAAGAAAATTCTAGTCAGAATCCTGGTCCTAATGGAGCACATCAGAATGGTACTAATGCTACTGCATCTGCTTTATATTTACCAAATCCTTTTCAAAATATTACAGGTATTGATCCTGCCGTTTCTCATTCAAACAACGTTCAAATTTTAATTAATAAACCTACTCCAATATTAAATGAAACTGCAGCATTTCCGATTACATCAAATGCTAATAACCATAGTACTCAGCATGCTCTGAACATTATTGCTCCAAATATTTCTTCAATGCCTAGAACTGCTACGGCTAATAATTGACTTTATAATCCTGAGAACGCTGGTCGATTGATTAATTTTGATGCTGCATCACCAATTCCATTTGCTTCAACATCTGGTACTTCAAATATAGTGCCTACAACTGGTATTGAATCAATACCCACTCCTAGGTTGCGAACAATTCCTCCGAAGAAAACTATATTTGCTACACGTTTCGCACATGATACGAAAGCTGATGAGATGAAATTTTATGTGATCTCTAAAATTAAAAACTGTATTCCTGAGGATATTAGTGTTTACAAAATGAATTCCAGAAATAGAGCATCATTTAAAATAATTGTTCCTGAATACCTATTTGAACAAATCGTAGATGCCATTTTTTGGCCTAAAAACGCATTAATACGTGAATTTATATATAGAGAAGAAGATAATGCTCGGCTTCCCAAATCCGCTGATCAAAATCCAAAAAACTAATATACATCTTGTATCAAAACGTTAGAGGTATGAATTCAAAACTTTCGTCAATTTATTGTAATAGCTTTGGCTTCAATAATCATATTATTATATTTACGGAGACCTGGCTCAGTAAAAAAGTTAATAACTCTGAGATTTTTTGCCCTAAATATCAAATTTTCAGAAAAGATAGAGAAAGTTGTGAAAGAATTGAAGCCGATAAAAATAATAATCAGTGTAATAATGTAATAAAAAAGTCTGGTGGCGGCGTATTGGTTGCTATACTAAACGAATTTTCGTCTGAAGAAATTATCTTAAACGATTTTTTACATATTGAGATTATATGTGTTTTAGCTAAAATTAATAACAGGTCCATATACATTATTTGCTCATACATTCCGCCTAACTCTCCGCTTTCTGTTTATGAGGATCATCTGAAAGCTGTTGATTTAATCCAAAATTATATAAAACCATCTGATTTATTAATGTTAATTGGAGATTTTAACATGCCGTCTACATCCTGGAAAGCTGATCCTGATACCAATTATTTAGTTCCATCTCATTATTCCGATTCTTCAGCTGCATTTATTCATGGTTTATTGGAAAATTGTCTTTTCCAAGTCAACTCCGTCACAAATGCATTTGGTAGACTGTTGGACCTTATTTTCGTTAATGAACCGAATGACTTTTCAATATTGCGGCATAGCCCTATTTCTAATCCGGAAGATATATACCATCCAACACTTGAGATATCTTGCTTTTGTTCCTATCCTCTTCATAAAAAAAAGTTAACTCACAGCGATAAAATCTTTTGCTTTAATAAAACTAATTACCAAGATTTACAACTCCATCTATTCCAAATTGACTGGATAAATGTGTTATCTCGTTGCAATGATAACTTGGACTTGTGTTTGCATACATTTTATCATCACCTCTTTGAATGTTTCTCGGCATCTGTACCTAAAATGTTACCTCCTAAATCGAATGGTCCTCCTTGGAATACAAAACATCTATCTCAACTTAAAAATAAGAAAAACAAAATGTACAAAAATTATAGAAAATATGGAACATTGATAGACTATATGAAATACTCGTTATCAAGATCGGAATTTATTATTGTTAATCAATTGGCCTATAATAACTATTTAATTAAAGTAAGGAATAATCTAAAAAATAATCCAAAATCATTTTATAAATTTATTAATTCTAAAAGACGTACTGCGGACTTTCCTTCGGTTATGAATTACGGTGATTTAGAATCTTCAGATGATAACTCCATAAGTAATATGTTTGCAGACTTTTTTGCATCAACTTATTCTTCGACAGTATTTAATAATCTGTATCCATACACAATATCGGAATCTTCAATTATTAATATACCATCCATCAATCAACATACAGTTCTGAATGCCCTGACAAAATTAAAATTGTCGTATGCTGCTGGTCCTGACGGTGTTCCTAGTTGCATTTTGAAGCGCTGCGCACATTTATTGTATATTCCTTTGACTTATATGTTTAACATATCCCTTAAATTGGGTTACTTTCCTCCCATTTGGAAACAATCATTTATTATTCCCTTCTTTAAGTCTGGATCTAAAGCTGGTATTTCGAATTATAGAGGTATTGCTAAATTAAGTGCTATTCCAAAACTATTTGAAAAACTTATATATGACACGTTGTCACATCATGTGTCCTCTGTCATATCTCCAACGCAACATGGATTCTGCAAATCACGCTCTACAATAACAAATCTTTTGGAGCTTACAACTTTAGTAAATGATGGTTTTATTAATATGAAACAAACAGATGTTATTTATAATGATTTTAGCAAGGCATTCGATAAAGTAAATCATGATCTATTGTTGTTTAAGCTTGACCGTATGGGCTTTGGTATAATGCTAATAAAATGGATCGGATCATATTTAAAAGACAGAACACAATGTATTAAGTTTCGTAACTCGTATTCCAACAACATAAAAGTATTATCTGGTGTACCTCAAGGTAGTCACTTGGGACCTCTTTTATTTACGCTATTTATAAATGATCTTCCTTCTGTAATTAAACACTCAACTACATTAATGTATGCAGACGATGTAAAGTTAATTTTTACCCTCAACAATCTTGATCAACAATCACTTTTACAGAATGATATTGATCGTTTAACTACTTGGTGTAATATGAATCTAATGGACCTAAATGTCAAAAAATGCAAATATATGATTTTTACAAGATCAATTCCAATAAATGGTCGGTATATCATGAATAATGCTGTGCTTGATTTAGTTGATTCATTCAACGACCTTGGCGTACTTCTGGATAAAAAATTAGACTTTAGAAGTCATATTTCGCTAACAATAAATAAAGCTACTGGTGTACTTGGATTCATTAAACGGTGGGCTAAAGAGTTTTCGGATCCGTATACGACAAAACAATTGTTTACTACCTTGGTAAGACCAATACTCGAATATGGGTCTGTAGTCTGGGATCCGCAATATCATATACATTCGAATAAAATTGAATCAGTTCAAAAACAATTTTTGTTATTTTGTCTTCGTGGTTTGGGCTGGGATCCTAATATGAGGTTGCCATCTTATGAAAATCGTCTGGCTCTAATTAAGCTTCCTACATTGAAAAGTCGCAGACATATGCTAAATGTGACTTTCCTGTTAAAACTGTTAAATGGTAGTCTTAAATCTGAATTTCTTATCAACAAAATAAATATAAATATTCCTTTTCGATCATCAAGAAATTATAACTTTCTAACTATCAAATATTATTGTACAAACTATGCTAATTTTAATCCACTACGTAGAATTTGTGATGAGTTTAATATGCTGTATCAGTTTATTGATTTTAATAAAAGTTTGGATATTGTGAGAAGAGATATTATATTACACTTAAATGCATTAAATCAACTGAATTAAATAAATGTTATATATCAATTTTGTTAAATGTTTAATTATATATAAAAATTATAATATAAATGTATAATTTAAGTAGTCTGTAAGGATGATTCCATAGACTGAAAAAATAAATAAATAAATAAATAACGAGCAGGAATTAATTCATTCTCAAGTAAAATATGAAATATTAAAAAATTAAAATTTGTAGTTTAATTTAAGATATCCCCATGTTAAGCCCCATCTTAATTTTATCAAAATCTAATATAACTTGTAACGAGTTGCTTCTCTTTGGGTTTTTTGTTTTATTCAAATATTATTCGCCATACTTCTTATAAATGCTCGGTGTCTTTTTTGTAGAGTTTTTGTCCAAAAATTTAAATATCCTTAACAAGGATAGTAGTTTTCATATAAACTAGCAGATTCCACCGCTCGAAATTCGAATGCAATTTCTAGGAAGCTCTTTTTCAACTTAGCCAATTCACAAACCAACACTTTTATGGTTTATTATAATTGCGTTAGCAGCAACTTTAAATGAAATTTACTCAAAATAAAGGAAACAAATTAAAAATCTGTAAATCTGCAAAACGGCTAAAAAGAAATACCTTCCAAATAATATACGTTTGGTCAAAATCGGTATAAAACGGTAGAACAAAACATCGGTCACAAGAAATCGCCAAAGCCTATTAATATTATATATATTTGTACACACGAATAATTTTCTTTTGTATTGCATATCTTTTAGGATGAAAGTTTTGGATTTTCTTAAAAGCAGGGAAACATTATTTTCTGTATTCCTCAATATCCTACGTAGACACTTTGGAAGCAAATGCAATATGACCGATTTTACTGTGTTTATATTTATTTGAAGAATTTGTTTAACCAAGTTTCAATAGCATTGATATCACTTGCACTTAATCCCTTCTTGGCGGTCGTGCCAATTTGAAACCCCTAGTTATCGAGGGATTATAAAGAAAGTACAGAACACAGATAATAAAATCTTACGTTATTGACGCGTGGAAAGTGTAGTGATAAAATATAATATAAAACTTTTTGATTAAATTCAGTAGTTTTCTGTTAATGAGCTGTTGAACTTCACCTAAAATATTACCGTGCCAATTCGGGTAGAACGGCTACAAGTGTACTAAGTATAATGTACTGGTATAACGCGAACACACGAAAAAACGTTGACAGATTTAATTTTGTACACATTAGTTCAGAAAGTATCGAAGTTTCGAGCGTCGGTGGATATTTTTCGTTTCATTCTTCCATTATATGTTGAATTGTTTTATTATTCATAATAATTCTTTCACAAGACCTTGGACAACCCATTACAATGAAACTAACAATCTCCAAATATGAATCCTGCAATGTTAAAATAAAGATATTATGTTATACTAGCTGGACCCGGCAAACGTAGTTTTAGCCTCAAGGAATTTTTTATTTTAGTTAGAATCTGTATATCTTATATATAACAAGTAAGAAATTATAGTCGGTCTAGACCGACTATACGATACCCTATACAATGGTTTAGAGACCCTATCTCTTCGGTCCAACTAATTGGATATAGAAAATAAGCACAAACCAAATTTGAGTGCCATTGTTATTAATTTTTGTGGCTGCAGATTGAAAAAGTTCATATCGGGTGCTATATTTATATGGGAACTAGGTCGACAAATGGACCGATCCTCACCGCACTTGGTAAAGTCACTTATATTTTGAAAAAATATACACAAACCAAATTTGAGAAAAATTTGTGCAAAATTTTTGTTTTTTGATAGATTTAAGTGAAGATCGGGAAGCAGCTCTATATGGGGCCTATGAGTAAGAATTGTCCTATGGAGATTTTTTGGACCACTGATTTGTGGATACGACAAACACATACAAACCCAATTTGACTAATGTCTATGTGATAGTTTGGATGGCAATTTATGTTGATTTCATAGGGGTCATTTGTATGGGGACTAGGTCTGAACATGGACCGATTATCACCAATTTCAATACCGTTCATCAAAATATATTCGTATTTCCGACCTGTATTTTGATTACAAGATTTACATGGACACACAGACGGACGGACGGACGGACGGACGGACGGACATTGTTAAATCAACTCAGAAAGTGATTCTGATTCGATCGGTATAATTAAAGATGGGTCTAGGTCTAATATTTTTGGTAGTTACAATCAGCAGCACATAGTCATTATACCCAAACCACATAGTGGTATAGGGTATAAAAATGGAGTTGTGTGTGTCTGTTTGTCTATTTGTCTGTTTGTTTGGGAGCAAAGTTGCATCATAAAGGTACTGGTTCGCCAGTGACGGTTGATACTTCGCCCATGCCTATAACCTACCTCCACGTGGTGCTCCCGGGCAATACTAGGCAAAGCCAGTTAATTCTGGTGATTATTCCTAGCGGCTAAAGGTTAAGGTCAGGTCCACCAAGTACTATTCTATTTGGAGAATAACTTGGTAGTGGCTAGTATGCGGCCAGACTGGCTACGAAGCCTTACCTGAGGCTATAAATAGGTACCACGGGTAAGCTATTAAGCCCAAGGTTACCTCAGGCGTCTTCAAGGTCAAAGACAGCACAAGCAAAAACATAAAACTGGAGCTGTCAAAACCTACCAGATGAAATGGTTGTCACATCCCATAATTGTGTTATTGTCCCAAGGTATAACGAAGATAATGTTGGTAAGATGGTAAGATGGTACATGAGCGAAAGGAGACCGGGTGTGGGTGTGTCAGTTGTCCTGACAAGATACCATGAGGGAGGAATTGAGCGAGAGTGTGGGTCGAAGACAAGTCGAAGGCGTTTGAGACAGGTGCACATGTCAATACAGCGTCCAAGACAAGTCGAAGGCCAGTTGAAAAGCGTATTAACGAAAGTTGACGTAAGCATCATCTAGCATGATGGCGCCGATTAGTAAGTTCGGAGCGTACTAAACGGAGGAAGGCATGAGTCGAAAAGTTCGAAGCTGTGAATGAATGAACTAGTACCAGTCCTAGCAAAGATGGCCATCGCAGTAGAATAAGTAGGCAAGAGGGTCGGCTGGAAGACGAGTCCAAGAACGCTTGAGTCATTTGACAATACAGTGTTTCATGGATGAGACGGAAATCGGTTGAAATATTGGTACGGAACGTTGTACATATCAGGGCCACCTGATAATAACAGCTAGTAAGAACGAACGTAGTAGACAAATGGACGGTTATTGGAAGTATGTGTTTTTTCAAGTGCTGCTGATGACCGAGGACAATGTGTTGTGCACTTAAATAGCTTTTTTGGGAACGGCCCCTTCGGGGTGTTTCTTGGTAGTTGTGGTGGCCCAAAATCGCGGGAAAAACACAGTTCGATGTGGAGTTGCATTCAACCAGGTTCTACGACCCATAGAGAAGAAGGCTTTTAGATCGGGCCAACCCAATAGCAAAGGGAGGAGTTTGTGCCAAATCAATTCTCCTAGTTTGCTACCATCTAAGGAAGGGGCGCAGGTGGACGCCTTGTATCTCACCCAGTGCTAAGACCACCGTGTGGTTAAGTCAACACGACAGGCATGCACGTAAAACTCAAGAGACTTCTGTCTGTTTATTTGTTTGCGTTGTATATGAGACTACGCCACTACTTATCCGGAAGGAAAAATATGCTATATTTTTTTTATTTTTCAAGTAGCCGTGGCACCTCCCATACAAAGTGAATTTTTAACATCTAATTTTCACATATAATATCTGGAGTACTACGACAGCAAGAGTTCTGTACATATTTAAATAATTCGAAGAGTTGTGGACCAATGGGCGTGGCACCCACAATACAAAGTATATATTTAATGTCACACATATAGGGTATTGTAACAGATGAAGTCTTGGGACTTTGTGTGAGTTCATAAGTTATCAATGTTAGTACTCGACAATAAAGTTGGCGGAATTAGATCAGTGAGCGTGGTACCTCCGATACAAATTAAATATATAATGTCAGATATCTGAAGTACTGTTTTAGTGAAAGCCTTGGAACTTTGTCTGAGTTCATGAGTTATTAATGTGAGTAGTCCCATAGCAAAAGGGGCGGGATTGGACCAGTCGGCGTGGTACCCCTCATACAAAGTAAGTATTTAATATAATAACGGGTGATTTTTTTGAGGTTAGGATTTTCATGCATTAGTATTTGACAGATCACGTGGGATTTCAGACATGGTGTCAAAGAGAAAGATGCTCAGTATGCTTTGACATTTCATCATGAATAGACTTACTAACGAGCAACGCTTGCAAATCATTGAATTTTATTACCAAAATCAGTGTTCGGTTCGAAATGTGTTTCGCGCTTTACGTCCGATTTATGGTCTACATAATCGACCAAGTGAGCAAACAATTAATGCGATTGTGACCAAGTTTCGCACTCAGTTTACTTTATTGGACATTAAACCAACCACACGAATGCGTACAGTGCGTACAGAAGAGAATATTGCGTCTGTTTCTGAGAGTGTTACTGAAGACCGTGAAATGTCGATTCGTCGCCGTTCGCAGCAATTGGGTTTGTGTTATTCGACCACATGGAAGATTTTACGCAAAGATCTTGGTGTAAAACCGTATAAAATACAGCTCGTGCAAGAACTGAAGCCGAACGATCTGCCACAACGTCTAATTTTCAGTGAATGGGCCCTAGAAAAGTTGGCAGAAAATCCGCTTTTTTATCGACAAATTTTGTTCAGCGATGAGGCTCATTTCTGGTTGAATGGCTTCGTAAATAAGCAAAATTGCCGTATTTGGAGTGAAGAGCAACCAGAAGCCGTTCAAGAACTGCCCATGCATCCCGAAAAATGCACTGTTTGGTGTGGTTTGTACGCTGGTGGAATCATTGGACCGTATTTTTTCAAAGATGCTGTTGGACGCAACGTTACGGTGAATGGCGATCGCTATCGTTCGATGCTAACAAACTTTTTGTTGCCAAAAATGGAAGAACTGAACTTGGTTGACATGTGGTTTCAACAAGATGGCGCTACATGCCACACAGCTCGCGATTCTATGGCCATTTTGAGGGAAAACTTCGGAGAACAATTCATCTCAAGAAATGGACCGGTAAGTTGGCCACCAAGATCATGCGATTTGACGCCTTTAGACTATTTTTTGTGGGGCTACGTCAAGTCTAAAGTCTACAGAAATAAGCCAGCAACTATTCCAGCTTTGGAAGACAACATTTCCGAAGAAATTCGGGCTATTCCGGCCGAAATGCTCGAAAAAGTTGCCCAAAATTGGACTTTCCGAATGGACCACCTAAGACGCAGCCGCGGTCAACATTTAAATGAAATTATCTTCAAAAAGTAAATGTCATGGACCAATCTAACGTTTCAAATAAAGAACCGATGTGATTTTGCAAATTTTATGCGTTTTTTTTTAAAAAAAAGTTATCAAGCTCTTAAAAAATCACCCGTTATAACTGGAGTACTATAACATTGAAAGTTTTGTGACTTTGTTTGATTTAATAAGTTATTAATGTGAGTAGTTGCCCAAAATAGGGGTGGGATCAGACTAATGGGCGTGGCGCTTACTGTACAAAGAACAAGTTTTCTATAAAACGTATTCCTTGCTTTCTGTTTCGTTAGGAGGGGTGTAGCGAAGCGCATCGGGTTACTGCTAGTATTTGTTTATATTAATTGGAGACTGTTAAAGAAAAACCATGTTTTATATTTGAAAATGAAAATAAATATTTATTATAACGTATAAGATTGACCAATATATTTCTATTATTGTAATGCTAAAGAGTGAACAATATTTTTAGTTTCATTATTCTCGCAGTAAATTAATAAATTTGCTGGCTTTCCGACACGGAAACATGCTACATATAGTTGCCCGTGGGAAAAACAACTGTTTTCGAGGTCCAAACCATATATTTGCAATGATTGTCCTTGAGATTTGCTAATTTATAAATTTATTATTGTTATAGGAATTCTTGGCAGTAAACCATGTTCTCCTTTAAATTTTCCTTTGGAAATTGTGGCCTCAATTGTGTGTGAACCTGGTTCTATTACAAGGTCTCGGAGCGTTGTGGTTACGTAGCAAAATTATTGGAGAATCAACTTTTAATTTTAATAAATATGGGGGTAGTCCGGGCACATCAAGTGAATTCAAAAATTCTGTTGGAGAATTGACTGCTTCATTTTCTTCAACATACCATCCAGAGATTTGAAATAAAACGTTTCGGAATCAATCATGTCGTGAATAACAATATTAGTGTTATCGACCTCGTCATTTTTTGCGGCTAAAATAGCTCTTTCACTTAACCAATCATGGGTACGATGTTGATTTTGAATATCGGGGAGTACATTTTCAATTAGTTCACTGCGTGGCAATATAAATTGACAAAATTCTTGTAGATATTTTAATAGTTTGACTGGTTGGGTTACCACTATTCGATTCCACTTCTTCGTTGTCATCTGAATCGCATGAGTCCTCATCAGTTTCTACACATGGCACTAGCTCAGCGTCTGATGCTTCAGATCTTATAACGCCAAGTGGCGAAATATATTCATCATCAGAAACGATAAATTCCTCCTCATCACTTTCACATGCGCTTATAGTATTTTGAATTTCTGATAAATTTATTATTTTAGGACAGACTCTGTCTCTCATTTTATCAAACTAAATTCACTTATACCAGGCCACAAAATAATTAGGAATGAAATTGTAATGTCAACGTATCGTTGAATGTGTTAAAACTCATAAAAAGGGGAATACCCAAATACGTATTCAAGTTGCAGGGATTCCCGCAATAATTAAGGGTCCGCCATCTGTAAAGGCGCTTGCTTCAGCATTTTCCTAAACTTAAATTCACTAATAAATTATATTTTTTTTATTAAGATCATTTAAAATATTTTAAATTTTTCACCAACGCCATCTAGTTGTGATTTTATCACACCACAACACTTAGCTTTACTTAATTCCTATCACATAATTGACGTTTATACGCACTTTTGTTTACGCATGAATTATTAGATTTTGGGAAAAATAGCGTTAGATGTTCAATTTAGTCAAATCATGTTGTAAAGCGAAGCTTTCGTGAAAAATCAAGACACTACTGTCTACCTTTTCAACATCTAACCGCCATCGAATGAAGGTGATTTCTTTTCTAATTTGCTCATTTTTTTCAAATAAAAGTTTTTCGTTAACCCTAGATAGTGTGAAGAAAAGGAGATCGAATTGTAAGTACAAAATTACATCTTCAAGTTAATTTTCGCTTGGTTAATTTCTCCTCTAACTTGAGTATTATTTTTTTTTGATTTGTAGATTTTTTTTTCCTTCATTTAATCAATACCCAAATTTAATTGTTGGATACGTTTTTCGAAAGGCAGGAATTGATCTGTAAGTTCAAAAAAAAAAATACGATATTTTATAGATCAGGTAAATTTAATAACTTAACTATGATTTTTATAGACATTCCATTAATGTTTTTTTATCTCTATGTAGAGAGTTCATTTATTTCATCTATTGTGGAGGGTGCAAAATGTACTTTTTTTATTTATGGTGCCAATCTTTAATGGTAACTATTGCATTACTCTCTCTTTTTTGTACTTAAAAATTCACATAATTTTAACCTTTTATATAGTTTTGGCACTTAATTGTGTTTTATTACACTAACAAAGTGATCGGTATGAGCTTTTGCCTAATTGGAATATAGAAGTTTCGTTTGGTTCTCATTTTTTTTTAACATCAGCATTAACCTCTTCAGTAAGGTGAGAGTATCATTCAGTGCGGTGTCGTCATTCGGTGTGCGGGTGAAATTGCTGGTTTAGAATGCAATTGAATTGCTTCAATATATTGCTTAATCCTAAATGGACGATTGATTATCCAGTGAAATTTCTATATAAAAACAAAAACAAAAAAAACAGTGAACGAAAAATAAGCCTTACGCTCGTCAAATTTTTTTATATCAGCTTATTTTACCTTACCCTTCGCCGATTATTATATATATACTTAATAAAAAAAAAAATTAAAACGAAAAGTGACATTAACAAAAAAAAAAAAAAAAAGAGAAAACAACAAAATTAAAAGTTATTGTAAAAATTGATTATAGTGTAATTACTTTGAATTTCTATATGTAGAAGAAAAAGGAAAAGAATTTAAAATTATTTTTGCTTGACAGTGTAAAAGAATTTCTTTTTTTGTTAAAACCGTATTACAATACATATTTACATTTTACATAGTAGGTGAATATGTATACATATGTACAAACATACAGACAAGCAAGAATTCTTTTCATTGTTTTCTTCTTCTGGCAATGCTGTTGATTTTCTTTCATAATTTCTTTAAATAATGTTTTATTTCCCTTTAAATCGCTGTTAAAAACAAAAAAAAAAAAAACAAAAAAAAAAAAAAGGAAATAAACAAAAAAAAATAAATAAAAAAACTAATATCAGATGAATCATGTTGCTAACAACAATTACAA
Organism: Cordilura impudica; assembly: GCA_963682025.1. Taxonomy (NCBI): domain Eukaryota; kingdom Metazoa; phylum Arthropoda; class Insecta; order Diptera; family Scathophagidae; genus Cordilura; species Cordilura impudica. The sequence continues at coordinate 5,710,935 of OY821520.1, forward strand.
ATACATAAAGTTATTGTAAGCTAAATTTTTTCCTAAAAGCGTTTCAGTGCTTAAGAACAAATTTAATTGCTCTCTTAAGAAGAATGTTGCTAAGCATAGCCTATCTTCTTATGTGTAAATAATCAAAGAGATTCGCTTAAGAATTAATTCGACAGACAACTCCAACAACATGTATGCTGTGCACTGCGAAAGATCTTTCGACGTGGGAACAACAACAACATTGATGTAAGTGTCTTTTTGTTTTTATTTATATCTCATTTACCTTTTGTTCTTCGCTTTCAACTTGCAATTAAATCTTTTTATTTAGAAGTAAACGAGTGACCAGACTAAAATTTAATAACCAATTCTAAATTTCAATTGACAATTAATTAATATGATTGTTACTGCGTCATATGGAAAAAAAATTTTTTTTTGTATTATTAAATTTTAGAACGGTCGAATTTTATATTACGTTTACTTTCTTGATTTGTTTTTTAAAGTCATTGTCCCGTTAATCACAACAGAATATAAATACATTCCATGGAGTACTGAAACTTTGCTTTTGCATATTATTTTTTTTTGATCCTATCAATGCAAATTTGATTCAATTGATTTACTAGTTTTTTCATTAAATTACCCACAAATTTTAATACTTTTAATATCATTTCAATTATACTTTTTACTTTCTTCCTATGGATTAATTAAATTGAAATGAGGAATCCACTAATTGAATGGCATAATTTGAATTATTGTTTTTATTGTTGTGATTTCAATTAAATTTTTTTGAATTACTGTAATCAATTAAAATATTTTTTTTGTAAAAACAAATAAAAAGGTGGCTTTAATTATAATATAAAATAGTAGAACCTGAATATTAATAATATTTTTTTTTATAACTGAATTATTATTATTATCATTTTGTTTATTTTTACATAATATAGTTCATAAATGATATTTTATAAATATTTCGGTAATACAACTTTAAGTTTTGTTTCTAAATGACTTTAGTTTTAAATAAATCAATATGATTTGTGACTAAATTTAAATTCATCTGTTTGATTTAAAACTTTTGGTTTTTCACTTGCTGTGTCAGTAATGGGATTTCTAAATGTAACTTTTATTCGGTTTTTAATTTAGTTAGAGATCATGGTAGGGTGGGCATTATATATCTGTAACATCCAAGATATACTTTTGATACTTTCGGTACAGATTGCTTTTAATTTTTAGGTACAATGGTTTTTTTTCCCCTTTTTTCCTCTCCTATCTTATTCTTCAGCATGCATAACTTTAAAATTTTACTGTAGCAATGTTGGCACGGATACAGCAGGCACCGAACCTCCCCTCCGACGAGCAAAAGCTGGACCAAGTGCATGCAATCGCCTCGCTTTAGTACTCAGAATAACATCTGCCAACAAAGCCTGAATTTTACTTCGTAATATGCTACACATCTAACGTTTTTTTTTTTTCAACTAGTGCTTATTTCGTGAATGGTAACACTTAGCTCATGTCTGATTTGACAGGTAATTAGTTTTATCCTTCCGCTGAACGAATATGGTTGTGTATACGCTTGAACAACGATGGGAAATATTGCGACATTACCTTGAAAATCATGGTAATGTTGCAGAATGTGTGCGAAAATTGCGTACGGATTTTGGAAGAAGAGAAGCACCGTCAGCTCCGTATGTTCGTTATCTTGTGAAAAAAGTGAAAGAAACTGGCATCCTTATCGATAAACTAAAGCGTGAAAAGCCAAAAACAGTGCATACACCCGAGAATATTGCTGCTGTGGCGGAAAGTGTGCGTGAAGCGCCATCAACATCAATTCACCGTCGTTCTCAAGAATTGAACATTTCGGAGGCATCATTGAGACGAATTTTCCATAAAGACCTTGGTATGACGCCATACAAAGTCCAACTGATTCAGGAGTTGAAGCCAACTGACCATCCAATGCGATTCCGCTTCGCTAAGTGGGCCTGCGATCGACTTACAGAAGATGCCGATTTTGCTTTTCAGATGAAGATCATTTTGATCTTGGCGGGTATGTAAACAAGCAAAATTGTCGCATTTGGGGCACAGAAAACCCGCACGCATACATTGAAAAGCCGATACACCCAAAACGAGTCACTGTTTGGTGCGGATTTTGGTCCAGAGGCATAATTGGGCCATTTTTCTTCGAAAATGAGCAAGGAGTGGTCATTACAGTCAATGGCGATCGTTATCGGGCCATGATGAACGAATTTTTGTTCATATAAATTGAAGAGGAGGATATTGGCAACATTTGGTTTCAACAGGACGGCGCTACGTGCCACACAGGCGAAGCTACACTCGATGTTTTGCGCCCTGTTTTTGAAGATCGCATTATCAGCCGCAGAGCTGATGTCGTTTGGCCACCTCGGAGCTGCGATTTGACACCGTTGGGCTATTATTTGTGGGGTGCCCTCAAAGATAAGTGTTGCGCCAACAAGCCAGAGAAAATAGACGCTTTAAATGACAATATTCGTGAAGCCATTGGTGAAATACAGCAGCACACAATCGGTAATGTGCTTAAGAATTGGACCGATAGTGTACTGCATGGCCAGCCGAGGCAGCCATTTGAATGAAATTATTTTCCATTATTAACCGGAAGGATTGTACTTTCAAATAAAAAAATAAATTTGAGATCATATTTAGTAGTTTTTTTTTTTATAGCATTTTCAAAAAAAAAAAAAAGTTATTTGGCGGACCATTTATGTTTCGTATATTTATGCTCGCGATTGTTAAATATATTTTTGTGCTAAAATCTTATAAAAGGGGAAAACCCAAAACGCAATAAGGTGAATCCTTAAAAAAAAATTATTTTATGTCAATTTTACGTACAGTACGATGGGTTAAATATGCTTTTTCCATACAATTTTTATGTGGGTACCCAGGTACCCCTGTCACTCTGGAAAAGGTGTTTTTTTTTTCAATCACATAAGGGTTAAGGTTCAATTATGATCAAAAATTATGATGAAGTGTGTTAAGAGTATGTAGAATTTTGTTAGCAAGTGTATTTTGAATATTTTTTTTTTCCAGAAAATATGGCTAAGTATTAACATAAATAAGAGACAAAAAAAAAAAAAAAATGGTTTCCTTGTTTGAGAATTCCCAGATTAAAAATAACTAAATCATTTTTATATAATATAAAATAAGTTGAAAGTTTGCAATAATTTTTTTTCTTTTATTAAAAACTTTCTGTTTTTTTCTTCTTTGTAGTGTTACAAGGGACAGTATTAGTTTTTGGCCTTGGGTGAACTTATTTCCTAATTGTTGGATTTATTTGAAACATGTGGGGAAAATGGTAAACAATTTGACAATTTTTCTAATTTCTCCTCCAGCTATATATTTTAAATTCAAAGGAATATGTGTCGTCATGCTTGCAAATGATGAAAGTATAGGGAGAAATGGTAGAAAGAATATATAGAAAGTTGCTACTGTTTGTTGTCGGTTTGGCTTTCTTTTGTAAAAAGTTTGAGAGTACAAAATATCTACACTGAAACAATTTTGCTATTTGACTGTACTGCAAAGACATAAAATATACAATTGAAATTAATATTTAGAATTCACCCATTACTTTTCATAATGCATAAAATTGTACTTTTAATAAAGCATATCAAGAAAATTTATGAATTAATCATATACGGATCAAAATTCTTGAAGTGGCCTTTCGCGTGACTCACAATATAGAAAAATGAAAGGCAAGTATTCGTTTTTATATCTGAATTTAACATCTTGTAAGGGCCATCCCCTGATTGCAGTAGTAGCTGGAAAAAAAAAATGATTTTCGCATATTAATAGAACTGGAAAACTTGCATTTAAAAATGAGTTTACACAACATAGCTATACTTTGAAATGAAAAAAGTTTATTGCATGAATTTTGTGAGTGTACATTATGCAAATAAAAACTTGTCACACACAACAAACTGACACACAATTGTGGAAATTGTATTTTTTATTTTTATTTTTAACAATTTCTTTTGGTAAACTATGCAAAGGTCGTATGTGACTTGTATTTAAATAAATGAAATTAAATTGACATATACAAAGTAGTTGTGGATTCAATTTTTTAAATATTTGCTTATAGCAGTGTGAAGCAATGTTGAGAGAAAATTCCATATTTACGAGTATATTAGTTTGATACACACAGCGAAATTATTATTAAAAATAAATGTAATTTTCATTTATAATCGCAACGTTCTAATGTGGAGCTCCACTTTTGATTGTGATTCCATGATAAATTAAAAAAATAAAAATATATCCCACAGACATCAACGAATTCGATTTGTTAGTACTGTTCGGTACAGTAATATTTAAATTAAAAATTTGAATATGAAAAATGCTCAAGGTGCGAAATACGATATTTTTAACATTTTCGTTTTTATTTGCATTTCTAAAAGTAAAAAAATTAAAATTATATAATTATTAACTGCCTATTTTTAACATATATAGTGAGTGACAATACAATGGAAACTTTACACAAATTATATATTTGACAACTTGAACGGTTAATACCAAAATATTGGATCATAAAACTAAAAACATTTTTATTTATTTAAAAATTTGTATGCATTTCAGAAAGAGATGATATTAACATAAAAAAGCTTAAGTGTACAAAAATAAAAACTAAAAAAATTTCAAATTGTTCATTTTTATGCTGTAGACAAAACATTGAAAACCTTTAATATATAATAATTGGAATCTTTCCTTCTATTTTTGGTTTCAATATTTTGGTAGGTTTCCATTATTTTTTGGTGCTGCTACGCAATGTCAGGACATGGAATCAATTAAATTCTTCATGAAATCGAATTAAAATTTTAGCCACTCTGAAATGGTACAATACAAACTTTCGTAGTTGTAGCTGAATGGAAAAATCTATGGGATATTGTAGATCAAAAAATTGCGGCACGGATATACACAAACAAGACAGAGATCTGTACAGACCAGGGGTATATTTTTCTCCGCGTATAAACACATTACATTATTTATAATTCGTCTATATCGAATTCTAGTTAAGGCATCTTTTACTACATGTATTCGACCTTTTACTGAAAAGCAACCCCACATATTATTGCTAACTTCAGACTAAACAGTTATAATTGTATATTTTGGATCTAGTCTTTTTCTTTTTGGTTGTCATACAAATTTTTTTCCATCGTGGCCTTTTAAACTAAACATGAACTCATGTGAAGAGATAACCGGGTCATTTCTCTAATGTCAGTGGTTTCTTCACAGGACGATAATAATCAAGGCCAGCCTTAATTGTTAGTCGGGATACAAGTCGAGCATAAATTTTTAGTTTCAGATTACACAGTGCAACACGATATTTTGGGCAGCAAATCTCTATCACCGATTAAAAGTACTTGGTAAGTATGTAAATATGTGGTATAATATTTGAGGCTCCGAGGCAGAAATTTCACGAAATCGCGGCTTGAAAATTTTTTTTCGAGGAAAGTTCAGTTCATAAAAGTTAAAGTAACTGACTAACAAGTTCTCTGATAAAAATTCTATATTGACATTTGTTCCATTAAATTGGGCGGTGAATATTTTTTTTTGGAACATTTGAACCCTCCAGCTCCCACGACAGTGGGTCTTTAACACGTTTGCCACTCACCAATTTTTCCCGCCTTCAATAAAAATTCACCAACAAAAAAAATGTGTCACATATATGTGACACGAGTTTTCTAAACAATTTTATTAAGAGAAACTGCGTGTTTCGTATATGTGATATACATAAAAGTCACATATAAGTGACATGAGTATTATGAAGACTTGGTGTCACATATGTGAGTCACAAAATGGTTTGATTTATATCAATTAAACAGAAATTTAAAAACTTTTATTATTATATATTCTAAAATTCTATTATTTATTACATATGTATACACTTTATTGGTTGTGCTAAATTTTTAAACATGGATATGGGCATAATCCGATTACATCACCATCTTTCTATCTGCAGGCTCCACATATATACTCGGTTGCGGTCCACTTTTTATTTTTAATACACCCACGTCATCGTTTTCTTGATGTCTTACATCTTGAAAATGACCACCAGTAGATGTACTGGCTGTTACTTCATGGGATGATCCTTGTGTTGGAGTCTCGGCCAAATATGCTTTTATAATCCTTTCTCCAAACGGCAATAGTGTTATGGGATTATCAACATTTATTTTGTTATAAATCCAGCAGGCATTCCAAAGTTATATGTCTATCAGGTGCAAAAACACCTTCATATACCAGCGAATTGATCGCCTCGGGCAGGCATAATATGACACGATTTGATCAGATCGATCGATACCTGGCATGTATTATAGTCAACAACCATTTTCGGTTTGAGTGTACTTACTCCTCTCTTTGATGTTGTGTTAACCATTTCAGACTTATGCTTTATAGAAATCATAAGTACTTCCCGTTTGTCTGTCCATTTTAAAACAAAAACGCCTTTTGCGTTACACCTTCATGCTGTTGTTCCTCTGGTGAGCTTACGTTTTATAACATAAGTGGGATTACGTTTTCTATTTGCTCCTAAGGTTCCAAATATTCTGCCCGTTTAACGCTATTGTAATAGTTGTCAATATAAAGTATGTGTCCCTTTTCAGCATTAATTAATTAATTCAGCATTAATTTAGCTACAACTCCAAATGAATGTCCTTTTTCATTGTAAATGTTAGCTTTTCCAGTGTAAACAGCCATATTTATTAAAAATCCATCTGGATTACATAGTTCGTAAAACTTAAATCCGTATTTATGTCTCTTGTTCGGAATAAACTGCCGAAATAAAAGTCCGAAATAAAAGTCCTCTCCACAAAAGAAGAGCTTCATCGAAAGACAAGTTTTGCGGGGGACTGCAGATTTTGTTTATATTTTGAAAAATACGTTTTACGACGTTTTTAATTTTGTGTTTCAGGGAAATAGAAACCCAAATAACGAAGTATATTTTCAAACTTTATGCTAGTCATAGTTGTACCAAAAATACTAAAAATAAAGCGGATCTTTGCTCCAAAACAGTATCATTTCCGGCTTTTTATTAAGGGGCATTGTAATACGTAAAGCAATTACCTTTTTTATTTCCTCAACTTTCACATCTTTTCATCTAAGAAGATTAGACTTTGCGCTTAGTTTCTTATTTTTAGACATATAATTAGCGCGTGCATTTGTTCACAAAACATTTTTCTTCACTAACTTGTCAATAAAAATCTGCATAAGGTAATCTATCGGTTTTGCATTGCGTGGTAGCTCAATCTGGGGCAAAACTGCTTCCAAAGTCTTCAAAATCCATATAACTTGCACAGGAATTCAGAATAGTCTCAAGAATTTCCGCTTCAGAAACAAGTTTTTTCTAGGACATTTTTGCAAAATAGTATCTTCTTATATTGATATTGTGACACGAATGAACTATTAAAAGCGTATTTAAAGTTAGTTTTCATATAAATTAGCAAATAGCAAAATTTTGTGGAACATCCGAAAAAAGCGAAATTTTAATATAACTGCTTAGCGTATCCACAAACCGCAGCACTCATATACATCTGACACCTTGCCAGATACCAAACCATACAAGAAAAATGCTTCCTACAAACTTTCGTGAAATAAAAGCTTAACACAATGTTATAATTATGCGACACATATATGTGACATGAGTTTTTATGACAACTCCTACGTCACATATATGTAACGCTGAGTGGCGAACGTGTTAAGGCCCTTATTTCCAAAATGTAAAAAAAAACACCATAACTGCGTACATTTTTTGCATAATATATTCAAGAAAAATGTAGAGCGAAAAGTCTCAGTAGGGGTCTTCATAGAAACGAAAAAAATTCCATGTAGGTTTCTCCACCAGACTCAGAAAAAAAATTTCATACAAAATTTTCAATACAAAAAAAAAAAAAAATATTGATATGATATAAATTGCAATTACAGTCATACTATGTAATATATATACTGCAAAGCAATTTAATCTTCATTTTCTCAGATAGCATTAAAAATATGATTGAGATCCAAAGTGAACTCTCTCCAAAAAAGAAATCGTTATTCCTAAGTTCTCTTCTACTAAAATGACTGGTGATCCTTCAACAACACATCGCTTAAATAAAAGCAAAAAACCTTGCAATCATTAAACAAATAAACAATTTGACTTTGATCTAAAATCAATATTCTAAACAATCCTTGATTTTGTTTTATGTTCATCAAAAATTTATTCAATTTTTAATCGCGTGTGCAATTAAGTGCTTGAATGATGAAGTGCGATTTAAATAATTTCTGTTACGTTTGTGGACAATATGTTTGTAAAAAAAAATATGCAAAGCAAACTTAATTCGGACTGTTCAAATGCCTATAAACGCTATTTTAATACAAGTAAGAAAATTATAGTCGGTCTAGACCGACTATACGATACCCTATACCATGCGTTTAGAAACCCTATCTCTTAGGCCCAACTAACTGGACATAGAAAATAAGCAAAAACCAAATTTGGAAAAATTTTGAAAAAGTTCATATCGGATGCTATATCTATATGGGGACTAGGTCCAAAAAATGGACCGATCCTGACCATGGTTGGTAACGTCTCTTGTATTTTGCAAAAACATATACAAACAAAATTTGAGAAGAATCAGTGCAATATTTTTGTTTTTTAATAGATTTAAGTGAATATCGGGAAGCAGCTCTATATGGGGCCAAAGGGAGCATTTTTGGACTACTCATTAGTGGATGTAATGAACGCTTACAAACCCAATTTGAGTAAGATCTATATGACAATTTGGATCCTATGGCAATTTATGTCGATTTCATAAGGGTAATTTGTATGGGGGCTAGGTCTGAACATGGACCGATTCTCACCAGTTTCAATAGCGTTCATCCCATGGTCGACAAAAGCTCATATACCAAATTTCATCGAAACATATTCATATTTGCGACCTGCAGTTTGATTACAAGGTTTACATGGACACACAGACGGACGGACGGACGGACGGACGGACGGACATTGTTAAATCAACTCAAAAAGTGATACTGATTCGATCGGTATAATTAAAGATGGGTCTGGGTCAAATATTGTGGGCTACAAAACCAGTGTGCAAAAACTGCAACAATCGTTTATTGGAGTGGAGTGCTGTTTACCACTCCAATAATATGGACTAACCCTGGAACTCATAAAAAAGCTAATTGGTATGTATGTGCTAATGCAGGCAGGTACATTTAATTTGCGGATTTGAAAGTATAATTCAATTTTTGCGGTTTTGAATTTATGCGATTCGAAAACTACAGATTTTTAGGGAAATTTACTTTCATTTAAAAAATTGATAACTTCCAAGCTAAAACTTTTATTATATTTTGTGTTTCATTCTTATATTTTATTAAATTGTACAGGAGCAATGAGTAAGCATGCAGAAAAAAGATAAATATATATCTGTGGCATCCGCGCAAACTCAAATATTCCTTTCTCCAATTAAAAGCTCCAAATCGGAAAACGAAATGAATTCTGATTTTATTGAAAACCTCGAAATGGAACAGGAAAAACGATTTTGTTGGAGAACTCAGTAATAAGCCGAACTAAGTTTTCTTTGCATATTGTCTACAAACGTAACAGAACTTATTTAAATCGCACTTCATCATTCAAGCACTTAATTTTACACACGATTTTTTTGTATTGAAAATTTTGCAAGGAAAAAATTTCCACATGGAAATAAAACAAAATTTTGATTTTAGATCAAAGTTTTCCACATGGAAATTTTTTCGAGTCTATGAAGACCCCTACTGAGTCTTTTCGCTATACATTTTTCTTGAATATATGACATAAAAAATGTACGTAGTTACGGTATAATTTTTGACATTTTGGAAATAAGGGCCTGGGAGCTGGAGGTTTAAAATGTTCTAAAAAAAAATATTCACCGCCAAATTCTATGGAACAAATGTCAATGTAGAATTTTAACCAGAGAAGTCGTTAGTCATTTATTTTAATTTTTATGAATCAAACATTTCTCGGAAAAAAAAATTTTTGCCTCAAAGCCCCAAATGTTATATGACATATTTATATACTTACCAAGTACTTTTAGTCGGTGATAGAGATTTGCGTACCCAAAGTCAAAAGTCTGAATTTGTCACATAGTGTTATTATTGATCTCTTTATGTGGAATTTTAGACATTTTTTTGAACTCTTTTGCTATTAAATTATTCTGTCTTTGATTCAGTTTGCGGGTGTAGTGTACTGGAGCATACCTCATCAGCCAATGCATACATTATGTATTGAATGACTGAAGTATCAATAGCAATCAATATTTGTTTGTGTAACAAATAAAGTATCAACAATGATACAAATAATTCAATGAATGGTCTGTGGTGATCACACATTATTTGAGCCACACACATTTGATTGAGTGTATTCAGTACATCAATAGAATCCTTTGCGATACTGAATGGAATAAATGTGTATTTACACTATGTTAAAATAAGCTAGAATGACTAAGATAAAAATGTACAAATACATGTAGATAAAACTGAAGCTCAATAATAAAATCAGATTCTAATTAAACTTAAAAGTGACGTGTACATTATTCATTTTGATTTAAAAACACCACTTGTGTTTCCTGCCCTGAAGCCATAACATCACACGTGGTCTGCCGCTTAAATGTTGAGTTGCTCCCGTACTTATTTCGTAATATTTCTCATTATTTTGAAATTATGGATTTATTACATGTAATATTTCTCACAGTTTTTCCTTAGCTCTTCATAAAAATTAATCCTTGCCAATATTTTATAATAATTAACTACACGATTAAAAACTAAAAATATTTAAATAACGGTTAAAATTTTATACATTTTCTTTCATGCTAACTTTTATTATTATTGTTTTAAACAACTTTGGTCAACAACTTTAAATGTTTCCATTGTTTTGACATCACTAAAAGCAAATACTTCTTTTCGTTTACCAATTATATTTTAAAATTGAATTTTGATAGAAAACATACCAGAGAGATTTCGCAAAAAAAAAAAATTATATTGATGTAGACTAATCGTAATTGATCAGTCGTTAATAAATCGCAGCAGTATTCATAGAAATTCATTTTATCAGCAAAAGATTACTTTCTGTTACTTCATTCAAATTCTCGCATTCCATTTTACGAATGAAGGAAGACAGGGGCATTAACAAATGATATATTCTGGTATCTCCCCTAGAATTGAAGTCAGAAAAAAGAATCTTCCGTTTCGTAGACAGTCCGATATAATAGTGAACAGTAACCAATAGTTTTTGTGTACCACAATCCTCCTCAAGCTAATTTCGTAGTGACAGACATGACAAACCATTGTTATGGAGTAAAAGTGTTTCGTTGTAAAAATATAGAAAATTATGTATACGGACCTGACCAACCTATTCACCATTAGAAAAAGTGGGAAACTATTATTGTTATTAACAATTGGGGGCAAAAAGCAATCGTGACAGAAATGGCAACAAACAGACATAATTTTAGAGCATGTTTGTTAAACACAGAACAGCTCTGAAGTTATTTGTGTGACATATGAGAAACAGTTGTTTTTAGTTAACATAAAAGCTAGTTTATTAAAAAGGCATATAAAAAACATGAATTAATTATTCAAAAAGAAATATTTTGTAATGTGACAGACATGACACTGCCTTTACTGCCAAAATTACTTAAATACACTTCTCGTTTCTTACTGGACAATTATGGGCTATAAAAATATTCTAAAATACATCTAACAATTTATTGTCATATTTTCATACCCATTTCTTTCAAATGGTTTCAATAAAAATTATTTAAATTAAAATTTTAAAATTGGAGCTAAGGTTGACCTTTGCATGGAATTACCCCTTAGCGCGTTGCAGTAAGGACTGTACATTCTAATGACTTTTAGCAAGGTCAGAAATTGTAAATTCCCTCCAATATCTATTTGAGTCTATTTCTGTAGTACGAAGGCGGTTTCTAATATATATTAATTTTTTTTGGCTTCTTATAAATACAGAACATATAGCAAATTAGTATTTATATTTTTTATGTTTACTTAACTCACCTGTATAGTATTTGATTTTTTCAGATAGATAACCAAAAATCGGTTAAAAGGAGATTCAAAATAAAATAAATTTAGTTCATAAATTCGTATAATTTTTGACATATTTATTCATCTCTTAGCTTCAATATAACATTATAATTTTTTTTTATTTTCTGTTTTTTTTTTAACAAAAAACCTGTAAAATTTTAGACTTCCAAAAGTTCACAATTGCAATTTGCGGCAAATGCTTTAAATTTTATAGGATAAAAAAGATGTCTGTTGTAAAGAGATATTTATATAAAACCACGATATGCCAGGGTGCTTACGGTTGTTTAAATTTTTCTTCAAAACAAAGAATAAATAAATCCAACTGAAACAAAACCAATATAAGTATTTGTATATACACATATTTCCTTTTTATAATTTTTATAAAACAATTTCTATAATGTGAGCTTCTAATATACACATGTTTGACTATTGTTCAAGCCACGGCATGCGGGAGAAATAATGACCTAAATAAGTTTATATCAGAGTCATCTGAAACAAAACTTCACAATCAAAATTTATAAATCACAATTACCTGCTGAGTTAAGTATTGTGTATAAAATATTTTTTTTAGTCGAATTCCACGCGTATGAGTATTTTTAATTTAAAATATTTTATTGCTCATACACTGAATTCGGTTGTTGCTAGGGTTTGCAAAAAAAGGCAAAAAATCTAATACCGGTATTTCGGTATTGATATTTATTGATACCGTGATCCCGGTATCAATACTGGTATTCCAAAAAATAATAATTCTCAAAATAAAAAACATAACAACTACTAAGAAAAACGAAACAAAAATTATTTAATTAAAAACAGTAATTCATTTACATTATAATTCATTTACATTATAAGAGAAAAAATAAACAATAAAAGAAAAGTTTTAAATTATTATTTTATTTTTTGGCGTTATTGAAATATGCCCGCAGAAACGTCAGTTCATCAAGACTGTTGTCACCTAATCGTGATCTTATCTTCGTGCATAATATACCAGCAGCAGAAAATGCCCTTTGGGACTCCACGCTTGTGGGGGGAATTGAAAGAAGATTATTGTATACCAAGCCTAAATATTTCCCCCTGATATTCTCTGCTTCGAAATAGCATAACCCCTGTCTGATAACTTTATTTAAATCTTTTGTATTTTTTTTGTTTTAAAGTTATAGTTTCATTTATTTTTATTCTTTTTGAAATTTCCATTTCTAGCTTCTCTTTTATGAGTCCAATTTTAGACATATCACTATACATGATATCGGCAATGTCTCCATCTTCAACTGTGCTATTGCAGTTATGCAGGTATTGTAAAATGTTAGTCAATTCAGTCTGCCTTTCAAGTATACGAATCTTAAGTTCTTCTTTTAATTTATTACTGAATGGATTGTTCTGTTTAGTTAATTTCTTAAAAATAAATTCAAAAGCAGCATCTGCACTTAAAAGCATAGCATCTTGGCGGCAACAAGCTTCTAAAGTTAATTTAACAGGGAGTAGACCTGAAATAACTGTTGGCAATAGTGAAAAGAAAACGAATATTCAGAATTCATATCAATAAGAGCCTTCCGGATACAACTCTTTATCTTATAGAAACGTTCGAGCATATCAAGCAAGCTATTCCACCGCGTTTTAGAGTCAAAAATCAAGGCTAAATCCTTTCCAAATTCTTCGTTTATATATTTTTGTAATATTTTATCATTTTTCGTCGGCGAGCGCCGAAATATGCTTACAACTTTTCGTATTTTATCAATTAATGGCCCCAACTGCTCATACGTTTTCATATAATCGTTTGGATTCTCGCATTCAGTATTAATTATTGTTAGACCATTTTCATGAGCCAAATCTTCATCTGTATATTCGTCATCATCTATGCTGGATAAGTAATCTTCATCAAATTCGGCTGCATTGTGTGAATCTTTTTCATGTTGGATATCTAAATTTTGTTAGTCTAAATTTTTAAATTTATACAGTACTTTGATGACAGCTAATTGAATGCCATGTGCAAAACAAAGTTGCTGTTTTGCATTAATTAATCTTCCAACCCTGGTCATAACAGATGCTCCATCTGCCGGTATACAAACAATATTCTTATTTAAAGACAGGCCATTATTTAGTAGCTTTTTATCTACAAGTTCAACACACTTTTCAGCTGGTAGGGAACCACGTATACGAGCTAGTCCGAGGTTCCAAATTTTTTTGCAAGCAGAACGGACATTTATATTTAAATATCGTCGATTTTTTATGGACGTCCATTCATCAAATGTTAAGCTGAAACTATCACCACGAAGTATTCTACTGGAAAAGTCCTTAATCATCTGGCTGCAAATCTCCTTGCTGTACTCCATAACAATTTTTTTTAATAGAATTACTTGATTGTGGTATATTTGAAAACCCTCTTGCAATTAAACCTTTTCTGATGTCTTCAGAAGTTATAAAAATATTAAAAGGCAATCCATCACTAGCTAAAACTACCGACAAGGTTTCGATGTTGCTAACTACTGAAAATTTTAAATCTTCAATCATCATTTTAACAAATTGAAAAATCGTCGAAATTACAATAAGTTGTCAAAATTGGCAACACCGCTAACCACAATAGCACTACATATACAGATTTCGTGTTACATATTGATTAAGTGGAGCGCAAAAAATTCATAAAAAAAAAACTAATATCTATTCAAATTATTCTTTAAATTCCCATTGTTGGTCAATGAAAAAATTCTGCAAAAAAAGTATTGAATGAAAATTTAAACATTTTTATTTTTCTCATTTAACGTCGTCCGATATGCAGACATACTTCTTTTATCAAACTAAACTTATCCGTTTGTCTGTTTTGTTTTTCACCTCAAAATTGTTTTGTATTGTCAAGAGTGCTTTCGCTCAGGTTCTCTGATGGCCAACACTTACCAAAGAGAAAGCTTTTTTTGAAAAATATTTGAGAAAAAAAGAGATCTTCAATGTGTATTTTTTTGTTGCTCTGTATTGAAAAGCCCTTGAAAAAATAGTGTAATATTAAGTTTAAAGGGCAATATACACTAATCAAATTCCCATCCAGCATTATGATGGTATTAGTGAAAATTTGTTAGTATGTGTGACACCGACGATGCTGAATGTATTGTATTTTCTCATGCTGTACAGGTCGTACAGCAAATGTATATGCTAACGTCAAGCACGCATACTCGTTGCTTGATGTCAAGCGGTTGAAAAGTATGTAGTGGCCTTAAATATTATAATTTTAGAAGAGAGGTGGGAAAATAATTTTTTTTTCACTCATAATATTAATTTTTGCATAATTTGCTTTTAAAAAAAATTAGGCAAACATAAATTACGTAAATAGGTATATTTAAGATTTTAGTTTGAATAATTTATTGAAATTATCATGGAAGAATTAAAAGCGATTTGGAATAATAGGTTTTTTTTTAAGTAAAACTAATACGCGCTTATTTTTTATTTTTTTTCTTTTTTTGGATTTATAGATAACTTTGCAAAAAATGTAGTTGTCTTTTTTCAGTTTACATGTATGATGAAATACGAAATATTTTTTTCTTTTTTTGTGTAGGTGTATTGGTGTTTGGGGTAGTAGGTTTTAAAACATTTTTTTGCATATCTCTTTCTGAGTGCACAACATGTCGAGAGTGTTGTGTCAAAATTTTATTTAAATCAAAGCAAAACTTAAGAAGATACAGCGTTTCCAGCGACCGGCCTCATAAGCTATATAGTATATAAATCAGTTTTTAAAAAATTTTAAACCGATTTTCTCGCAAATAAATGTTCGAAGCCCGTGAACATCACAACTCAACATCTACATGACCGATTCTTTTGAAATTTTGGACACTATATCTCCACATAAATCGTCATGTAATTCCATTTTGTAGCCCATTTTTTAACAACAAATTCCCGAAATTGTATAGCAAAAATCGTTTTTCACTTCAAAATGCTGAAAAAAAAAATTTAAAAACTCTTCGTCACTACTGCAGGAAACATGTCACCTTTTAAATGCATTTCAAGAATTTCACATGGTCCGGTATCGAGTTATAGTGTTCACCGCAAAACAACAACGCCTCAGGATATTGGCGGTCACGGACTTATTTATTCAAATTTTTAGTTGAAATTTTTTTCAAAGATTCCTCAAATGTAATGTTATAACGTGTATTTATGTCTTCAAAAAAGAATTATGCAAAATACGACTTTTATTAACTTTTAAAACCTTACCTCCCCCCCTTAAGAACCTTGTTCTAAAACGGTTTTTTTCTATGCTATTCTATTTTTTCTACAACAAAATGGAGTTCGGTTATAACGAACTTAGTCTAGTTTTTTTTTCCGAAATGTTTAAAAACATTTTTTAGTTGAAAAGCTTATTTATTTTGATGTATTTTATAAAGTTATTAAACATAAATTAAATTGTTAAATAAGACTAAAATTACCGAGTTTCTATCAAAATAAAATATTTTTTTAAAATCATATTATATTAAAAACTCTTTATGTATAGAAGTAGATAGTATAATGCAAATGTTGGCTACTGGCAAACTTATGCGAAAATATACATACATAAAAGGACTTTTTACAAAACTTCATTTGAAAATCGAAGTTTTTGGTTTGTATTTTTTACAACTGTTTTTCGATTTTTTTTTTAAAGAAATTTTAAAATTATTTTTTTTTTAATATATAAAATATAGGAAAATTCTGAAATTGAAAAAAAAAATTGTTTGTTAAAGTCAAAATAAACGGGCGCCTAGGCGCCACACAATCCACTAGTTGTGTATAAAATATTTTTTTTAGTCGAATTCCACCCGTATGAGTATTTTTAATTTAAAATATTTTATTGCTCATACACTGAATTCGATTGTTGCAATCACAAATAAAATATAGTTTTAGGAATCAACGTTTACTTTTTAACCCTCCGCTGAGTGAGTCTCCCGTTGGCCTTCAAATAGTGAAAAGGCCCGCAGGGACCTATAACAATTTGCATGGTATTTTGCTTGATGGGGTGTGTTTTGATGGTTTTCATTGTCAATTTTAGATTATATTAAGTAACTAGAGTAACCCTGCCCGCGTTGCTGGACAAAACAATAATACACATTCAGGCCTTTGCATTAAAACTGATATCTTGAAATAATTACAAAAAAAAAATTAAATTTTTTAAAGTGAGAACATCAAAAAAGAAAAAAATTATTGTAGTGCTTGGCGGTAAGCGACATTTTCATTACTGCCATTTTCACAAAAAATTATTAAAGACGACGGCGTGAATATGAAACAACCAGCGTAAAAGTAGGCGTGGC
Source organism: Cordilura impudica (assembly GCA_963682025.1). Lineage (NCBI taxonomy): Eukaryota > Metazoa > Arthropoda > Insecta > Diptera > Scathophagidae > Cordilura > Cordilura impudica. The sequence goes on from OY821520.1 coordinate 5,728,235, forward strand.
CGGCAAGAATCATATGGCGACCTCCCTGGAGTACAGAGATCGTGCGTAGCAAATTGCAGAGATATCCATTAAAAAAATTGTGTAGCGAACAAATGTACCAAAAACCAGAATATGAATTGTATACAAAAAGTTGGCGTAACAGTAGGCGCGGCCTTTAAGAAACATTCGAGGACCTTTCCTGGAGGGTAAGGCAAAATAAGGACCTCTTCAGCATGTTGGCAGCATCTTCCGATCCACTTATTTCTTCCCTGCGGCATGTGAAGTCACGAATAGAGTTAGAAAATAATTTTAGTTTAGAAATTATTAGTCTTTTAGATATACCTTCTCTTAGGAATTGTGATGAATATTTTACAGAAAATTCAAAAAATAAATTTAAAAAAGAAGTAATTTTTTTTTAATTTGTTGGGTAATAATTTAAAACATAAAACCCTAAAGAAAAAAAATAAAAACAATCTAAAAATGTAAAAATAATTTTTTTTAGTTACCATAAAATTGATTTTTCTACAAATTTTAACTTTGATAACTCATAATTAGGCACCTACAAAGCGTAGCACCCTTTCCAAGCGCTCATTTCATAGGCTGAACAGTTATCTATCATATGCTGTTTAAACTGTTCAATCATGTTATTCGGTTCAAAAGATATGATTTTTGAAACGGAAAAACTCAAATGGCGCCACTGTGCGGCGCACAGTGGTCAATTTCGCGAGATAGCGGTCAAAACTCTATAACTTTTGACCGGATTAGTATTTTTTTACGCAATTTGTTTTGTTCAATAGGAGGGACTTTAGGCTTCAATTTGCGTGTTCAAACGTAAAAATCAACTGATAAGAACATAAGTAATTTGGAGTTAAAAATGCATTTTAATTTTGTGTTGAGTTTCCATGTAAAAGTTGAATATTTTGACATTTGAAATAGGTATTTTTTTTTTTATAATTTCTTATTTTCTTCAATCGTATTTTACAGCCAATACTTATTTATTATTCCTAAACTTAATTTTGGTCAGAAAATGCCAACATTTGCCCCCTGACATTTATTTAGTCTCAATATTCACAGGGGCCAAAGGTTGGTTTTTTTGGAAGAAACCTAATTCTTGTGAGGATTAAACTGAAAAATAACACTGAAATTCCCAACAATATCAATACCATTTGGATATATTATATACAGAACACAACATCGATAAAATTTTAAGTAAACTTTTACTATTGATTTAAAGTGCACATATATTTTATTTAAATGTATTAATAAAAATTTATACTAAAATTAGAAACAAATTATAATCTTTAAACTAGAATTAATTAAACAATATTAGTAACAATTTCTTCCAAATAGCTTTGATTTTCATTTTGCAGTAGTTGCTTAGCTTCTTCATCTAACTCTAATGAGGTAGATTTCCATTTTTGTCGAATACTGGACATATATGGGTCTCATGTGCACAACAAAATATTAATAAGATCTTCATTAGTACAATATCTGGAAATTTTTCTTGTATTGTGCTCGCGAAAGAATCTGTAGTCTTTGTTCCTTTTTTCTTGGGCTTCTTCTGAGAGATCTCCAATTGGAAGCATATTGTGCTGAATTATTTGTTCCCCATGGAACAAAATTTTGTGAACTGTGGTTGGCATATGTCTCCAAGAATATTTTTGGTTATAAAGGGTTGCTGTCTCATTAGCATACTGACCAAATTTTTTTGCATCTATCTTTTTGCTACATGCTATAACTTGTAATATGATTTGGAATCGTCGTATTAAATCATTATCTACTCCAGTTATAGAAGCTGCAGTTTCTGTATCGGAAAAAAATCTCCTTGCTGTGTTTCCATCATTAGAATTTCCTTCTCCTTGCTTTGGCTGGTCAATTATAAGGCCTATCTCACGGTATTTTTCTTGAATATCTTTTTTTTTTTTGCTTTCTTTTTTCCAAATTTTCTTTGTTGTTTCTCACTGTTTCGCCTAACTGGCCAAATTCCAAATCGTATCCCAATTTAAGAATATGCTCCATAAAACGAATTCTAGCATGAAGAGGTGACATTCCAAATTCATATGCCTCATTAAAACTATCGTCTTGTGTTGGTGGTTGGCTCAATTGACTTGATGTTTTTTGGCATATGGTGCAGCTTGACGATGACTTTGTTTTGGTTAAAGCTTGTGCAACTTTTCCATCAATCATTGTGAGACACATTTTAAAATTTACTTCAATGTCTTGGTCATCAAATTTAAATGTTACTGGTTGAAGTTCTTTAATTTTATCATTTTTTTTCGAACTTCGTCATCTAAGACATCTTGAGTCTCCTTTTTGTAAGCAAACTTTATTGGTCTACAAAATTTTTTGACCAGGGAATTTCATTCTTCCATACATCTATCTCTGCAGCTCTACTAGTTGACGGCTCTGAACCAATATAAGTTTTTGTTAAACGTAATGGAACGAAAGAAATCATGAATAAATTGGCATCTGATGAATTTTCCGCATTACATTGTTTGTATTGTTTCTGGCCAGAGGACCCATCACATCCCCATTTAGAAATTAAAGTCATGCTGCAATTTTTAAACTTCTTTAAATAGTCAGCATCAAATGTCTTTAATAATCGTTCTGCAATGTGTTCAAGAAGATCCTGCAATTTTATTTCTGCTGAACTTGAAGTTACACTAATAGCAGTTGGTGAAGGTAAGCAATCTTTTTTGGCAGAAACTATATCTCGATATGATGGAAAAATCCACAATTTTTTTCATTGGTTCGCTTCCGCAATTCTGTATATTGGTTTTTAGTCATTTTTAAATCCAAAAATAGTGCAAATGCTTCTTCTGGAGTAAATTTATTTTCTTCAGTTGGTGTCGGCATACTTTCTAAAATCCTTTTTGTGCGTCTGGGGCTGGCTTCCACTATTTTTTCAATGATAGCAATTTTACCCTTTTTAGTTTTCGATGGTTGAATTTGATGCAGAAATGAATCCTTTATGATGCTACAAGAAAATTCTTCATTGATATGTTTAAGCTTGCGTCTTCGTGATCTTTCACTACAATTATCAATTGGCTTTGCTGGTCGACCACCTTTTCCAGTTTTCGTGGTAGTTACTGATGGCTTTTTAAAAATAAGTTTATTTCTTAGCCATTCTTGGTTGCGTGAGTAAAACAATTTCTTGTTTCTGGAACATTGATTGTACCGTTTTCTTAAAGTATTTAAAAAGTTTTTTATTTTTAAGTTATGAATTTTAATTTCTTGTTTGTCGCATATTTTGAAGAATGGATTATTCATTATATGTAAAATAATGTCGTTTTTATCTTTCCGTTCAAAATATATATCAGATAGAACACTATAACTGAATTTAGCCATTGTTTAAACAATAATGAAGAAAAAAAATGAATGCATGGATTAATATACTATTGCTCGAAGTTACAACATGATCTTTTTTACCTCTTTGAAACATAATATAACAGGTAGTTGGTTTTACCAGTTATTTCCATTGGTTTTAAATTTATTTGCAATTTTCACGTATTTAAGTTGTGTAATATTAGATGGCAATAAAATCTTTTTTACCTTTTCCAAATGAATTGCTAGATACCACATAATTTGAGAGTTAACAGGTACTGGCAATAATATAAAAGGTACTTGGTTTTACCATAATTTGAGAGTTCTATTGTCATTTTTGTCAAAATTTTGATACACCCTTCTATGTGGACTAGGTCCAAATATGGGCCAACTTCTCCTAATTTCAACAGAATTATTTTTGGGTCAATAAGAGCTCTTGTACAAAATTTCATCAAAATATATGCATAATAGCCACTTTCACATACAAATAACTTCTCAATAAATATGACGTGCATTTGTACCGAATATCTTACCTTGGGTCAGAAAAATTGCTGTAGCTCAAAAAGTGCAGTCCCGATGCATGGACATGTATATATAGGAATGTAGGGGAGAGTTAGGACTACAAAATAGTAAATTTGTGTTTTGACTCAGCTTGACTCACAGGAGTTGTGCTCTATGAAGCAAAAAAAAAATTTAAATTGTTCTGAAAACAGTAGAGCTTCAATTTTTTTACCGGTAATAGGAAATAAGTTAAGTTACGACACAAAATTTATTCCGTCCAAAAATCTTGAAAAACAAAAAAGTTATGATCATTTAAACTTTAAAAATTAACTAAAAATATCATAAATTTACTAAATTCTGAAAAAGCCCATTTTGGACCACCCTGTTCGCAGTGAAATAGTTGAAATAGAGTTCTAATTTTTTGGCTCCCGAGGTTTACTACTGTCTACTTTCATATGAGTCTAATAAGTTTAAAATCGGAGAAAAAAACCAAAAGGAGTTTTGGCCGCTATCTCAAAATATTGACCACAGTGCGCCGTGGTAAAGGTAGCTACTGCAAATATTACTCCGGATGTAAAAAAGTTAGCATCTAATATGCAACCACAAAAATCGCATTAAAATTAAGTTGTGTTGATTAAGTTACTAATATATTTTGCATTATTTTGAATGTGAATTTCCTTGTTTTTGTAAATAAGTATGTAATAATAACTGTAATAATAACTGTTTCTAGTTTTTGCGATCTAATCAATAATTTTCTAATGCGGTACACATTTAATAATTAATTTTCTAATGCAGCCCACAGCGTTGAAAAGGTTGAGCATGACTGTTCTAATAGATAATAACCATACGCCCTAAATATGTTTTGTTATTCAAAAAATTGATTTAAAAAAGAGGTGGGAAATTGGAATACTTCGAAAATTTCATTCGATAGAATTAGTCCAACTTGATCTGCTGAAATTTTCTGTTGAAGAAAGAAATTAGAAATCATCAACGGTTTTTGGGTTTGGCCTGAGAATGCCAAACCCTTTGTTCGATCTACTCACTGGGAATTTTTCAAAATATCTGTATATATATATCAGATATTCGAAATTAAGATTGTCATTTCTTTAGGAAACATTTTTATTCCGAAATATATGGTATGCATTTAATAATATATAATATGCACATTATGTTGCTATGGTCAAGAGTACAGGAATAAAGAAATATAACTTTTTTTTCATATTGAACAGGAAAGGTTTAGTTATACAAAAAAAAAAAAAAAAAACATCAATATACAACCTAGAAAAATAAACATGAAGTTTAATATTCTTATTATTGTATTAAAATAAAAGACAAATATTTAAAATTGGTTTTATTTCTTTATTTTTTTTTTTTTTTTGTTGGAGGGTTAAACTATGTAACTAATGTTTACATAATTCCAGTGGCTATATGATGAGGCAAATCTTACAATTTTCTTATATACTGAATAAAAAAAAAGGTTCTTTTGTTAAAGTATCATCCAAAGTAAGAATGGAAACTTCAGCAAATACCAAAACAAAAAAGGGATATTTTTGTGAGGTTCTAAACTAGATTACGATGTGATTTTATAGTACTGTTATTAAGCCACTCTAAATGAGATTTAATAAAAAGAAAATTCCTGAAAGAATTTACATTCCTTTCTATAAAAAAGATAAACTCAAAATCAATAACATGTGTACTTCATGTTTTGTTCTGAATTGATTCAATGAGCATTACAAGTTCAATAATAACTTTAAATTTAAAAGGAAATATATAAAGAAATCAGTAATGAATATTGTATTGGGTTAAATAGACAAATGTAACTCAGTCTTTAAAGAAGAAATCTTTTAGAAAAATATTTCAATGAAGTTAACAGAAGAAATATGACAAAAACTGGTATTAACAGGTAATAAACTTGTTTACATGACAATTAAGCTTAAAAATGTCATGTTTTCTTTCATCAGCTTAAGGATGTTTTTAAAGTTGTCGATAAAAATAAAAAGTGGATTATATTTTGGGCAAAAAGAATCTTTAATAAATTGTAATATCTTCTTTAAACTTTTTCATTCTTGGTAAAAAAAAACTAGTAAAAAACAAGTAAGAAAATTATAGTCGGTCTAGACCGACTATACGATATCCTATACCATGAGTTTAGAGACCCTATCTCTTCGGTGCAACTAATTGGATATAGCAAATAAGCATAAACCAAATTTGAGTGGCATTTTTATTAATTTTTTTCGCTGCAGATATTAAAAAGTTCATATCGGAACATGGACGGATTCTCACCAATTTCAACAGCATTCATCCCATGGCCAGTGGAAGCTTATATACCAAATTTCATATATTCATACTTGCGACCTGTAGTTTGATTACAAGCTTTACATGGACACACAGACGGACGGACGGACATTGTTATTTCGACTCAAAAAGTGATTCTGAGTCGATTGGTTTAATTAAAGATGGGTCTGGGACGAATATTTTTGGTTGTTACAAACAGCAGCACGAAGTCATTATGCCCAAACCACACAGTGGTATAGGGTACAACAGAAATGGGTGAAAAAAGTTAAAATTAAAATTTTGTAAAGGGAATATAATGCAGATTTTAATTTTTCTACGCACCAAATTCACTAATTTACATATTATCCTAGGACAAATTTTTTATAAATAACTGTTACAGAACAAGCCCAAGTGCATGTACATTTTGAGGACATGCTGTTATACTGTAATGAATACATATTCATATTGCGTGATGTGGAATAAATAAATAAAAAAAATAATAATATCCAAAATCTTTTGAAACTATGGAAATATGCAAATTATAAATGTAAAACAAAATGGAGGGGCAGCATATTTCAATATCTTATGTCATCGAAAACCGAACAGATATTATTCAACAATATATTTTTTTATATTTTATGACGGCACAGTCTAAAAAGAAACAAGTAAGAAAATTATAGTTTGTCTGGACCGACTATACGATATCTTATACCATGGATTTAGAGACCCTATCTCTGGGGCCCAACTAATTGGATATAGAAAATAAACATAAACCAAATTTGAGTGGCATTGTTATTAATTTTTTTTCCTTCGAATATGAAAAAGTTCATATCAGATGCTGTATTTATATGGGGACTAGGTCTAAAAATGGAGCGATCCTGACCATATCTGAGTTCACTTATTTTTTGCAAACAAATATACCAACCAAATTTGAGAAAAATCGCACAGATAATTTTGTTTTTTGATAGATTTAAGTGAAGATCGGGAAGCACCTTTATGTGGGGGATATGACTAAGAATTGTCATATAGGGTTTGTTTTTGAACTACAAACAAACACACACACTGACCCAATTTGACCGATATCTATATGTTAACTCTGATAATATGACAACTTAAGTCGATTTCATAGGTGTCATTTTATGTGGACTATGCCTGAACATGCAGATATTTTCGATAGCGTTCATTCTATGGCTGAAAGAAGCTTACATACCAAATTCCAAGCTTTACGTGTACAGAAAGTGGTTCTGAGTCGAATCAGAAAGTGATACTCAATCAATCGGTATAATAATATTTTTCAAATATTTTTGATAGTTACATGCATACATCAGCACAAAGTCATTATACTCTGACCACATAGTGGTATAGAGTATAAAAAAACAATTAAATAAAATAGTGTATTTTGCATTGTTTTATATGGGACAGGTGACCATATAAAAGATATACGCTTAATATGAGGGTGGCATACGTGATGATTACATAGAAGATTTTAACCCATTAACCGCCAAAATGAAACTAGCAGTGATAATTAACAAAAAAGTTTATTTTTTATTCATTTTATACTAAATTAATATAAAAGTATGAAAAAATAAAAAAAAAATAATAAATGGGTGGAGTAGGGTGGGTGTACTCAACTGAGTACAGTGGCGGGTTACAGGTGAAAATTTTCGAAACATTTTTTTTCAATGCATAATGTTTTTAAACACTTCTTGCATTGCCAGCGAACTCTTGCATGGCATAAAACACATCTTAATTGCTTTTCTAATTTTTCGGGGTAATGACCTATAATATCTTGGGGTAGTCCTAGGAACAATGAAGAGGATAGTCGAGATTTATTTTGCTCGTTTTGGCATAAATAGTACCTTGCAATGGAGCGTCGGAATAAAAGTTGATCCATGCTATCGTTATGACTCATTACATATAACCGCCAAGCGTTTGCGATTGCCATATCTATTATATAGGTAAACAATGCCCATCACCATTTCTTACCGTGAATGGCAATTCTGTAGAGTGAAATGGATTGGTCCAGTTCATCTACTCCTCCTATATGTTTATTATAAGACTGAAACACCTGTAGTATGTTGACATCAATTTTTTTTCGTTGTGTAGAACACCAACCTTTTATAGGTCCTGTGTCATAGTTTGTTGCCATTGTACAGACGCTATTGGGTAAAAACATATGAAATCAACCGAAAATATTAACATTTGTGACCTCATCACCTCTAAATTTGATAAGATTTTGTACACATGATCTATGGATCGGCACAATAATATTTGCCAACTTTCAGACATATAGCCTTCGAACTTTCAGAATTATGGCCATTCCAAGTTGGCAAAAATCAATAAAAATGCACTCAGATGCCTTAACACAATTTTTAATATCTCGAAAAGTATTCATTGCACGTTAATAATCAAGGGCTCATTTTACAGACTAAAACATGCGCCATTCCAAAAAAAATTTTTTTTCAAATTTTCGATCAAGGATAATGTAAATAAAAAGGGACTAAAATTTCCAAAGGATATTTCTCGAAAATCAATATTTTTAAAAATTTCAAAAAAATTTATGTTAATTCTTATTATGTTTTGTACAAGTCTGTCAAATTTCAATGTGGAGTCTTTATTACAACATGAGTTATTAAGAAAAAAGCAGGCGAAGGTTTATGTATTTCATGAAATGTACCAAAATACAAAAAGGTGACAGATTACAAAAAGAAGGACAAATCAAATGTAACGGAACTTTTTCGACTTTTCTTTGCTTAAACTCTTTTTCTCCATTGCTAAACCTTTAATAAAAAGTACAACATAATGTGTTATCATTATTAAACACTTTGTTACAGCATATTTATTTATTTCTGAAGGATTTCAATTAAAAAATCTGCATCTGCCGCGTATCGCTTGACTTTAATTTTTTTTTTATCTACAGGTTCAATAGAATGCAGCTTTTGAGTTCCAGGAATAGTACGCAAATGTTTAAAACGAATTTGAAGGAACCGTGCTTCTTCATCGTGGTCTTCTAGAGTTAAAAACTCGAAATTACAGTTCAAAAGATTTTGCAGGCACCATTCATATAATTGTTTTGGAGTAGTTATTTGACCTTGTAATGGACGCTGTAAACTAGCTCGACGTGCCTCTCTCTTTACGGTACCTCCAAGACCGTCACTTGGGCCTTTTCCATGCTTGTTGCAAAAAAATGCCACTCAGCATTACATCCAAAATCTTCCATATGATAACATAAATTGATAAAGTTCTTTTTATTTTTAAACTGGGCAGCACTACCGTCTGAAAAATACGTGATTTTCTTCGGGGTTGTTTTAAACTTTTTTCTCAAAAATACATTCAGGTGGCGATGGAACAGGTGAACAGCTACAGAATCCTGTACAAGACAATCAGATATTATTATGAAGTTTGTATGTTCTGTTTTTCCATCTGATTTAAAATAAATAGCAATTGGGTATAAAGTGGCCTGAGAGTTGTTCCAGTGAAAACCCTGGACTGCATCCTGAATAGTAAAAGAAGCATTTTCTGAAAAATCGCAAACTGCTATATACTCATTTTCTTCCAAATTTGATTTTCTTTCGCTCAGATATGCTGCCTGCTGTTTTGCAATAAATGAATGAGGTAATAGAATTTCAAGTTTTTCACATAGGGAATCCACAAAAACGTCGGCTTGGCCAATCATGGTCTCCAAATTATCCCTATCTACACTTACCCATTGTTTATATGTTATTTCATCAATATCATTTTGCTCTAGTAATTGATTTAGTTTTGCTTTTAAATTTTCAATTCCTGGACACTTGTTACATTTACGTAGGTGACACTTTGAAGAAGATGGAATGCATGTCATTTGTTTCAAACAATCTTTGTAACATTCAAGCTGATAATTCGGAACACCAGCAGTTAATTTTTTTAAATTTATGGCATCAATCATCAGCTTCACATTTTGATGCTTTGTACAAACACACACGTTATGAGATCCACTCGCATTTGCTAGAATTATATTCCTCGGACGAAGTTGGCAAAACTTGGAAATACCTATTTTTATTCCATCATGTCGTTCCTTGAATAAGGCGTACATTTCTCTTAAGTTTCCAAGCAAAAGTCTTTTATTTTTCCTGACTTTTGTACCATTTTCAAAAAAAGACACGAAATCTTTCTGTCCGGGCATACACCTGCTGACGTCATCGGATTCATAAAAGGATTTTACTAAATTGCTTGTCACTGGTGAAATTGGACTTCCCAGTTTTGGGTTAGGCGTACTCATCACACCCTTTGTTTCAACCAAATGCTTAACTTTTCGCGCGATATAGTTTGTAACCAGGAATTCTTCCTCAATTTTATGTATTGCCCAGCTTTTTGGTAAAATTGTTAGCAGTTGGATTTTCTCGCTATTTTTTGTTAATGTTTTAAACTTTTCTTTTAATTGTTCTATTATTTCGGATTGTGGGCACATATGCGAAGTTGATTGTGCTGAACCGTGGAAAATTTTGTCTTGAATCGAATCACTTATTTTCCTGAATTTTCCATCTCTGTACCGTTTTTGATGTAACTTCTTCTTTTTTATCGGAGATTGTTCCAGATACGGTAAAGATTGGTTTAATTTTGAAATAGTAACTTCTTCCGTGCCTGACGCAATGTCATCTTCTTCCGTGCCTGACGCAATGTCATCGAAAGTGTCTACATTTTCGTTTATGTCTGAACCTTCTTCCAAATTAGATTTATTAGATTTCTTCAGATGCGAAAATTTTATTCTACATGTCCCACAAATTTTATTTGAGATCGTAATGTTTTTATCCTTAGTATACTGTAGCATCCATTCTTGGACTTGTCTTAAACTTTTATTGCACCCAGTGTGACCGGATTTTTTAAAAGGATTACAGCAAAATGTTGAATGGAATGGCATATTTTTTTTTTTAAATACCACAACCGAATGAATTGTGCACGACTTTTTTGTATTGACAATAATTATAATTTATTTAAATATTTAGTCTCTTTTTTTTGTTTTTTCAAACGATCAAGTCACTTTAACACTATAACACTTTGACGTTTAGCACTTATGAAATCTAGTATTCAACTGAAGTTTTACTTACAGTCTCTGAACGATTTATACTGTTTTTTTTGGTACAAAAAATATATTACAGGTAAAAAAATACACGCCTTGCTTTTCTTGAATTGGAAAATTTGCGTGAACTACGGGTCATAAAATGTTTTTTAAATAGGGACTGAATTTGCTACTGCCAATAAGCCGACCACAGGTCATAAAATATTTGTAAATTTTTTGTGTGAACAGGCAATAAATATTTCGACTATGTTGTAAAGTCGAAAAAGTTCCGTTACATTTGATATGTCCTTCTTTTTGTAATTTGTCACCTTTTTGTATTTTGGTACATTTCATGAAATACATAAACCTTCGCCTGCTTTTTTCTTAATAACTCATGTTGTAATAAAGACTCCACATTGAAATTTGAAAGACTTGTACAAAACATAATAAGAATTAACATATATTTTTTTGAAATTTTTAAAAATATTGATTTTCGAGAAATATCCTTTGGAAATTTTAGTCCTTTTTTATTTACATTATCCTTGATCGAAAATTTGAAAAAAAATTTTTTTTGGACTGGCGCATGTTTTAGTCTGTAAAATGAGCCCTTGATTATTAACGTACAATGAATACTTTTCGACATATTAAAAATTGTGTTAAGGTATCTGAGTGCATTTTTATTGATTTTTGCCAACTTGGAATGGCCATAATTCTGAAAATACGAGAGCTACGACACTGAAAGTTGGCAAACGCTATTATTATGTTTAACTTTCCCTTCGTACCAAAATTCATCCAATTCGAAATCGGTGCGGTCAACTCATTGGTTGATTTCATATGTTTTTACCCTATTGTCTTTCCATTTTACCAAAAGAATTTCATTTTGCTTGTCGAACCTATAGTCATATGACGCTCGCTCTTCTTTTTTCATTTCTTTCGTACTTCTCAATGGACACTTTTTTGTTCTGTTCTCTCTAATGGTTCCAGTCGCACGAAATCCTTTTTCCTTGAGATCTACCATGAGATTATAACAAGTAAAAAATTTATCAAAAAATACTTCATGCGATGCTGAGTCAGTCTCCATTTTCTCAAGCAAGTTTTTTTTACTACTGTTGACCCTAATGGATCAGTATAATTTTTCTCCGATTTTCCACAATAAAAATCGAAAGTGTAGCAATATCCGGTAGAACTAGCTGCCACCCAGTTCTTAAAGCCAAATCGTACAGGTTTTCCACGTATAAACTGCTTAGTAGGATTATGACCAAAATATTTTACCATCGACTCATCAATGAAAATATGCTCGTGCAATACTCCCCACTGAAGAAACTTCTTCATTATAACATCAGTTAATGGCCGAACTTTAAACATTTTGTCCCTAGTAGTGTCAGCTTCGTCATTGTTCACAAGATGAAGATTCTTTTTGATATCTCGATACTTTGCCTAGACATTGATTTTAATACCATTTCTATGCCAACATCCTCATCGTAAGACCAATATAAATCCTCTCTGGGTAATTTGTGATACCCAGAAAATATCAGTACACCCATAATTTTTTTTAAGTCGACGGGGTCAAGTTGGAAGTGATGTCTATTATTTTGATTGGCATATAAAATTGTATTGCTGATAATCAAACTACTCACTTCTTCATCAAATATTTTCTCGAATACTTGTACTGGGTTGAGAAAACTAAACAACTTCTTTACACCTTCTTGTCTTTCGGGCACATCAGTCGATACCCGAGATGTTGAAGAATATGTTGTGTAAGCACTTACGCCACGCTGGTAGTTGACTGCGGCTTCTCTTTACCTTTCCGGCCAACGGTTCATCATCGCTACTGTCGTTGTCATCACTTAAAATTATGTTATTGTTGCGTCCAAACACCTCAATGTTACCTGGCACATCTCTCGGCAAGTTGTCAGCTACCATGATCTCATCACCACCTTCTTTTTCATCTGATAAAACACTCGGCTCCGGCGGAATGATTGCGAAATCATATAAAGAATCACTGCCACTATCTTCCAATATTGCGTTAACAGCTTCTTCTAATCCTTTGAAACCACTACAAACTTTAAAGCGTTTAGAACTCATCGTAAACAACTTTTGTAGTCTAACCTTATAGTCTCAACATAACTTATAAATGTTTGATCTAACACTAAAAAGCTTTTTTCAAATCAGTCACTACCAGTAGAATTGATATTGTGGGAAGCCGCTTGTTACATAGATAAACACGTAAGTATATATCGCAGAAACACCCAAGTATGCATTTCTGTAAACATAACAGTGATGTCACAATTTTTATATGGATTCTGCCGTTGTACTCAATTGAGTACAGTTGTATTTAAAATAACATAACTTTGTAGAAGGAAATGGCAGACCATTTTTTTTTTTTTTACATATTTTATAAATAGAAATACTTGCCTTTAGAAAACTAAAAAAAAAAAGAAAATTGCAATACAGATAAAGCAAAAAAAAAAAAATGGAAAATCTGAGTTTATGTCGCCACACCAATTTTGTATAAGTTTAAGAGTCCATTTGTGACAGTTGATAATTATATACCAAACTTTTTTTAAGCTTAAAACGCAAAAAAACCAAAAGCTTTAAATATTTTAAAAATTTCACATAATGTTTAGGTGTACTCAATTGAGTACAGCGGCGTCAAATGGGTTAACATAAATTTTTTCAAGAACATTTAGCAAACTAGACAAAACCAATGGTTCAATAAAAATATTTATATGTATAAACTAGAATAATTAAGCTAAGCAAACACGTATAATTTGTGGCTGAAGACTGCATCATAATAAAATACATATTAATATAAATATTCAAGAGAACCATTTAAATTAAATATAACTGGTCCTATATGCACGATAAAAGGCTTTAGTCAGTCACAATGTTAAAAAACTTCTGTTTCATAGATTAGCATCCTTTCCAACAAAGTTCCCAGGCATTCACATAATCAGTGGATTTGTAAAAGTCCAACATCCTACAACTTATACAAATTAAATTAACTTTATTTAGTACAAAACGGTTTTCAGGTTAATTACGAGAAATAATGCTCAACTCATGTAATGTGTAGTTATCCACTTAATGTAAGTGGTGCAAGTTTCAAAGCTTTGTATGGTTGCGAAGTTGGTGCAAATCATTTTACACATTTTAAAAATTTAATTATGGTACAGTCAGTGGTGATATTCAGCCGGTACGGGGCGGTACGCTCGTACCGGTTGTTAACATTTTTAAAATTTTCCGTACCGGTTGTTGTATATTAAAAAAAAAGTATGTTTTTAAGTAAAAGTATGTAACCACTAAGCTTGAAAGGGTTAACGGAAAATTCTGTAAAAAAAAATATTTTTCTTTTAATAAAAAGGGAATTTCCCTTTTTGAATACATTTTTATTTCGATATATTTACTCTAAATAAAAAGTTTAGTAGTATAAATATTTCTATGGTGAATGGTTATCCCTTACTTTTAATCTCTATTAAATTCAGTTTTAACGTGCAAGTATGAAGTTTTTAAATTAATTTAAATTTCTAATTAATTATTAATTAATTATTAAATATTTTCTTTGTTTCAACCTAAGAATGAAAAGGCAAGGTAATTTGGATGACTTTTTTAGCAAATCTATAAAAATAACCAAAAACCGTGAACAGCAAGCTGAGAATATTACTAATTCTAATCAAACAAAACAGGTAAAAGAAAAAAATGATACTTCTGAAGTTCAACACCAATCGGAAAAAGTTGGAACGTCTCGTGATGCTGCGTTATTACATATTTGGAATGATAAACAACTAAATTATTTTAAAACTAAATACGAGTGGCTTATTGTTGTTAGCGATGAAAATGTGGGATGTCAGTGGTGTTCGAAAGTAGAATCGTTAAATTTAGAAACTGCTAAACATTACACATTTCTGTGGAGTGGAAATCATGTTCTGTCAAAGCTCATGGCTCGAACAAAGAAAATTTACAATCATCAATGGGAAAAAAATTGAAGGAACACAATGAATCAGCTTCACATAAAAAAGCTGGGGAAATAATAAAAATTGGTGAAACATATATAATTTCCAAATCTTTCGATGTGGCTAATGAAAAGTATTTAAACAGCACAGTAAACATTTTTAATACTATCTATTTCATAATTAAAAACAATTACCCATTCAGTGATTTTAAAAAATTAATTGATTTACAGAAAAAAAATAATGTAGATTTTGGATTTTCATTACATTCCAGATTTATAGTTCCACTTGTCGCAAAGCTTATATCTACAGAAATAAGAAGAATTATTTTTGGAAAACTGATAAATACAGGTTGTAAAATTTCAATTATTATTGATGAAGCCTCAACTGTTTCACACAAACGCGTTTTAGTAGTTTATTTGAAATCTGAAATTCAAGATTCCGATGATAGTGTAACAGTTTTTATTGATCTTGTCGAATTAGAAGGAACAACATCATGTTTTTCAGTTCTTGAAAAACATGGTTTTAATGAAAAATATTTACATGAAAATCTTATTGGATTTTGCTCAGACGGTGCTAGTGTAATGTTAAGAAAAAAGGCTGGAGTTTCTGCAAGAATTTTAGAACATTTTCCAGGTATTAGCATCTGTCACTGTTTAGCTCATCGTATTCAGTTAACTCTAGATGATGTTATCAAAGAAGTAAATGAAGTAAATAACTTTAGATATTTTCTCGATAAACTTTATTCGTATTATCATACTTCAAATAAACATCAACGAGAATTAAATAATGTTTCTAAAGAACTTGGCACTGAAGTACACAAAATAGGTAGAATATTTGGTCCTCGATGGGCAGCCTGTAGCGCTATGACCGCCAAAGCAGTTTGGAAATCATATCAGGCCTTATATATTCACTTTAGTCAAAATAAAGAAATTGGAATAATGTCATATTTCAAAAATGAAAACTTTTTAAAAGATTTAGGTTTAATAAACGACATATTAGAAGAAATTTCTGTACTGTCTACAGCTTTACAAGAAAGAGATATTTCATTAATTAGAGCTGATAGATTGATAAGGCGAACGATAAATCTATTCCAACATTTAAAATTAAATAAAGGAACATATGAAAAAGAAGCAGATGATATTATTAAAACGAAAAAATACAATATTCCATTTGAAATTAATAGAAAAAAAAACATCAATTGTTGTTTCGAGAGATAAATTTTTTGATTGTTTAGAAAAACCTATGAAAACGCGTCTGCTATTAGACGATAAAAATGAAAACTATATTAACCTCTTAAATTGCTTTAATTTATTAAATCCAGAAACATGGCCGGGTGATATTTTTGAAGCACCATGGATTGAAGGTGAAAATAGGTTAGAGCAGTTAAATAAAATAATCAAATACATCATTCCAGTAAATGATTTTCGAGATTTTGTTGATGAGCGAGATAGAGAATCTAAAAATATTAATACTATTTCGAGAGCAAAAAGAATTTTAAATGTAATTGCTGCTAATTCCGCAGAAGCTGAAAGAGGATTTAGCACAATGAACAATATCATTTATGATAAGAGAAATTCGTTGTTAATTGAAACAACAAGTCATTTAATGACAATAAATTTAATGGGAAAATCGATTGAGGATTTTGATGCAACACCATATGTTAAATTATGGTTGCGAGAAGGGCATCATATGGCAAGTGACAAACGTGTCAAAGCAGCCGCACCTAACTTGCCGTCCCAAAACCAAAATTTAATTTGGAAATTATTTAATTAATTTTATATACTATTTTTTATACTATTATATATAATATATGTATTTCTTATGTAAATATGTAAATAAATAACTATTATGAAGTAAATATAACCTACAATAGATTTTTTTCCATGCGTACCGGTTGTTAAAAAATTCGAATATCACCACTGGGTACAGTGTATATCTCCCAGCACACAATATCCTTCTAACCTGTCATTATAAAATCACAATATTTTGATGATATGGAATATCTTGTATCAATTCCGCCTCGATCAAAATCCTAGAGTGCAAAAAACAAGAAGGATTGGCAAAATCGGCTGTGCCGAATTTTGGATATCATCCACTTGTTGTCTTAAACTCAATGTTTGATACAATCTAAATGTAAAGTCAAGGTTTTTTTATTATTTTTTTTTGAGTAGTTTTTATTCTGATTTTTTATAATTTAAATTTACTTCCTAATGAACATCTATTAACATCTATTTTAACGTAATCAATCTTAGAATATCCAAATTGAATGTAAAGGATCATCTTTGAAAAGTTTAGAGAGCTTACATATTATACAATATTAAAAAAAATATCCAATATCTATATATCAATCATTAAAAAAAGTCGATTATGAATTATTTCTAGCTGAATTCACTTGCAATAAGTTGATTTAAAGATACAAAGACGTATTTAATAAAAAGAGTATAATAAATACATGTATGAGGTTAAGGTGGGTCTACTAATAGTTATGTTGAGATGAATGTTCTTATACAATAAAATATAAGCTTTTCGTAACTATCTTATTTTTACTAAAAGACGACAAATCTATAATATTAATAGGCTAGGCGATTTCTTGTGACCGATGTTTTGTTCTAACTTTTTATTCCGACTTTTACCAAGCGTATATTATTTGAAGGGTATTTCTTTTTAGCCATTTTGCAGATTTACAGATTTTTAAATTTTTCCCTACTACTAACACTAACACATACATAAAATTATACAATGCTCTGTGTGTGTTTATTTGTTAATGTGTTTGTAATAAAATTGAGTTTGTTTTTTTGTGTTTATTTGTGAATTGGCTATAATTACAGCATAACTTTAGGGCCGTTATTTAATGAAAAAATAAAATTTCCTGGAATTTGCACCCGAATTTCGAGGGCTGGAATCTTCTAGTATATATAAAAAGAAATATCAAATGAATTAAAGGAAAATAGTGATGTATATAAAATAAAAAAAAAAAATAAAAATTAAAAATCAAAAGCTCTCAAAAAATTTTTAATATCAAAATTTATGTTATTTCTATTTTTTCAAACATATCAAATAAAAACAAGTAAGAAATTATAGTCGGTCTAGACCGACTATATGATACCCTATACCATGCGTTCAGAGACCCAAATTTGAGTGGGATATTTTTTAATTTTTTTGGCTGCAGATATGAAAAAGTTCATATCGGATGCTATATCTATATGAGGACTAGGCCCAAAAATGGACCGATCTTGACCATGTTTGGTAAAGTGTCTTGTATTTTGCAAAAATATATACAAACAAAATTTGAGAAGAATCAGTGAAATATTTTTGTTTTTTGATAGATTTAAGTGAAGATCGGGAAGCAGCTCTATATGGGGCCTCTGACTAAGAGTTGTCCCGTAGGGATCATTCTTGGACAACTGATTAATGGATATAATAAACACATACAAACCCAATTTGACTAAGATTTATATGATAATTTGGAGTTTATGGCAATTTAAGTCGATTACATAGGGGTCATTTGTATGAGGGCTAGGTCTGAACATGGACCGATTCTCAGAAATTTCAATAGCGATCATCCTATGGTCGATAAAAGCTTATATACCAAATTTCACCAATATATATTTATATTTGCGACCTGCAGTTTGATTACAAAGTTTACGTGGACGGACATCGTTAAATCGAATCAGATAGTGATTCTGATTCGATCAGTCAAATATTATTGGTAGTTACAAACAGCAGCACAAAGTCATTATACCCAAACCACATAGTGGTATAGGGTATAATCAATTGATAAAATGCGATTCACAAGTTTATTTTATTGGCGAAACATTCGTTAAAACAGAATTAAAATTAAGTCGTAGAAGTGACATTCTATCACTGACAGTTATGTATAATTTTGGAATTTTAGAAGTTTCGGTTATGTTTTAATATTGTATTTATCATTTCCTGTGTATGATTGCATTCATAGCAATCACTGTGAAGATGCTCTAAACCTTCATTTCAGTTCTATTTTTATTATTATTTATTATTAAATTATACTATTTTATTATTTTGTATTTTGTAGATAACTACTTTTTATTAATATTTGGCGATTTTTGATTGTGTCAATTTTTGTTCTGCGATTTTAGATTTTGTCGATTTTTGTTTTTGCCATTTAAGAATTTAGCGTTTTTTGGTTTTCGCGATTTTTATTATTCCGATTTCCCGCCTTGGCGATTTTTGATTTTGGCGTTTTTTGTTATTCGCGATTTGCGGTTTTGGTGATTTTTGACATAGGCGATTTTGAATATATTTTTTTTTTTTTTTGCTAAATTTGATTTTTTTTTGTGCTTTTTGATTTTAACGATTTTTGATTTTGGCGATGTATAGCTTTAGCGATTTTTTTTTCTTTGCCATTTTTGAGTTTGGTGCTTTTTGTTATTCATGATTTTTATTTTGTGATTTTGTGATATTTGATTTTGCCGATTTTTGTTTTTTGCGATACTTTAATTTTACGATTTTTGCTATTTGCGATTTTCGGTGTTGGCGATTTTAGATTTTGGTGATTTCGACTATATTTTTACTACTACTCACATTGGTAATTCATGAACTTGTCAAAAGTTTTAAGACTGTCATTTTCATAGTTTTTGATATTTTTTTTATAGGAGGTGCCACGCCCATTGGTCCAATAAGGGTAACTACTCACAAAACTAACGTAAAGTTTCAAGGCATTCACTCTTCAATACTCCATATATATGCTGCCATTAAATATTTTTTTTTTTATGGAGTTTGTCACGCCCATTAGTCCGATCTCGCCCATAGAATACAGACCGTGATATACTCATTGGAAAACTGAAATAAATATTTAGATTTTCGGACACATCAAACAAATTTATACTTTCTTATCCTTTGAATCGCACAAAACCCGTATTTGTATATAGTGTACTGTGGACCATATTTCGAGAAATCGGCCAAAAATCATTATTTTAATGATTATCGATTTCAAAGTTATGTTATTCATTTGAAAGTAAATATCAGTGAACCTCGGGGGCCAAAAAATTGCGATTCTATTTCAACTTTATCACAGCGAACACATTCTCCACAAATAGAATTTCTCAGTATTTTGCTAAAATTGAAAATTTCTTTATAAATTTTAATTTTTAAATGACTGTAACTTTTTTGTTTTTAAAGTAAAACAAATTTTGTACAATTTTGTAACTTCTTAGCAATTAATGCTAGAAATACAAAGTCACTGAAAGAGTCACTTAGAAATAAAAAAAAAAAATTAAAAAGGTCCAAATTTCCCGAAAATCTCCTACCTAACATAGCATAACTCCTGCCCATCAATAGCAATCAAAAAAATTTTGCATCTTCTCTGGTCCGAATCCTCCTCTGCACTCCTATTTCCCTTTGTATACACGCCAGTTTCCACCCGTGTGCACCAGAAAAATTTTTTTTGACCCAAGGTCAGATATTTTGTGCAAAATTTATGAATGCAAAAGTTTTCCACTATGTGGTTAGGGTATAATGCGTTTGCCCTGATATTTGCAACTACTTTTATTATGCAGATCGACTCAAAATCACTTTCGGAGTCGATTTAACAATGTCCGTCCGTCCGTCTGTGTGTTATTAATACAGAAGTTGGTCGTGCCGGTGAATATTTTTGCGTCAGTTTATTTGTTTTTTATACTGACCGAAAAAGGAAATGGTAAAGCTGATACGAGTATTGTATACTTATAAAAATGGCTGAGACATAATGCGCTTAATTTAAAATTAGTTTACAAAAACAAAGAGAGACGAGAGAATAAGAGATTCAAATTAGAGAGTTTACGTATACAACAGAAAATAAATTTAGCGATCAACTTAAAAGAAGACAAAGACAATACCAACGCAAATTATACTCTAGCAATAGCCTAATTTAGTTATTTTCCAATGTGATACTTAACGTTAAGAATTTTTTAATCTGTGATATTTTACTTATTTTTACATTTATTTTTATTTACATTTTGTGTTTTATGTTGTGCTTTATGTGTCGTATAAAATCAAATGTATACTTTTAATTTATGTGAAAATTGACGAAAGATTATATGTGAGTTATATTATTCTTTAAATGTTGAGCTATCCTTTTATTAAATACATGTTTGTTTTATTTTTTGTTGTTATGGTTACCAGATTCAATAAATTTAAATCGCTGAAGATGGTGGAAAAATCCCACCGAAACGTTGGATGAAAAATGGAATAGAATAATCTTTTATTTACATCAATTAGTGACCTTAAAAGCCTGACTAAAAACTTTATAAAAAAAATAACTAAAAGAAAGGCCGATATATAATCATTTTTATAAAAACATTAATAGTTGGAACTGGTCAAAAACAATACGAGCAATTTAATGATGAAAATTCATCAGATGCACATATATTTATGGTATATTTCGTTCCATTGTTCGGCTTAGAGCAGTCAGCTAGTAGAGCGACTGAAGATGATGTATGGAAAAAGGAAATTCCTTCTTCAACAAGGTATTGCAGACCAATAAAATTTGCATTCAAACAGGAAACCAAAGATGTCAAAACTGAAGAAGTTCAAAAAATAAAAGATCAAATTAAAGAACTTCAACCAGTAATATTTAAATTTAATGGCCAAGACATTGAAGTAGATTCTTAAGTGTGTTTCACAATGATTGATGGAAAAGTAGCATAAGGTTTAACCGAAACAAAGGCATCGCAAAGCTACATTATATGAAAACCCCCACCACGAGACGATAGTTTTAAGGATGCCTACGAATTTGGAATGTCCCCTCTTCATGCTAGAATACTTTTCATGAAGCATATTCTTAAATTGGGTTATGCTTTGGAATTTGGTCCGCTAGGCGAAATAGTAAGGATAAACAAAGAAAATGAAGAAAAAAAAAGCAAAAAACAAGTTCAAGAAATTTACCAAAATCGACCAACCAAACAAGGCAAACGAAACTCAAATGATGGAAATACTGCAAGGATATTTTTTTCCAATCCAGAAACTGCAGCATCTGTCACAGGTGTAGATCATGAATTAATAAGACGATTTAAAATCATATTACAAATTCTAGTATGCAAAAGAAAGATAAATGTAAAAAAATTTGGAGAGTAAGCCAATAAAACACAAGCTATACTTTATAACGAGAAATACTCTTGGAGACATGTGCCATCCACAGTTCATAAAATTTTGTACCATGGGACACAAATAATTCAAAACAATACGGTACCAATAGGAGATCAGTCTGAAGAAACGCAAGAAAAAAGGAACAGAGACTGCAGTTTCTTTCGCGAGCACAAAACAAGAAATATGTCCAGATGTTGCACTAACGAAGACCTTATCACTATTTTGCTGTGCACCTCCACCTCTATTGAATTAAACGAAGAAGCTCAACAACTTCTAAAAGATGAAAGTCAAGGCTATTTTGAAGATATTTTTACAAAAAAATTGTTTGATTTAAAGTAGTTTTTCAGTACACTAACAATAAGTTATAATCTTTTTTATATAGTTAACAAATTTTCTTGATTTAAAATTTTATGTATTTTATAAATTTACAAATTTGAAATTTTTGAGAGAAAGGTTTTAAGATTTTGTATTGGAAAAAATTTTTCATCAAAAACAAAAAGGTTTTCAAATTTAATTATTTACAATGAGTCGGGAGTGCTTCCAATGAGCTCTTACGTTTTGACGTTATAAAGAATTATAATAATAGATTATACATGCATGATAATACTGTTTTAAAAGAAATTGCACAATCTCAGAGGAATTACAATTGGCGTAATACTCAATATTTGTCTCCTCTTGGTTTTAACCATGAAATTAGTGATCTGTCGGCTCTTACACCGGATTTTTTTATTTAAAAACTCACCCTGGTACTCACAGGGGTTAATTAGCAGTTATTTTTAGTTATTATTATTATTATTTTTCTAGCTTGTAAGATTTTTTTTTTTTTTTTACTAATATTAAGTTTACAACTTTATTTTAAGAGATTACTCTATCGTTATGGCTAGCCTATGGAGCAAGGGCGTTTTTTCTTTTTCTCATTCAATATCATACCCTTACTGTCAAGTTTGTTACTGTAAATTACTCTTTCATAGTTTTAAGGCATTACATTATAATCTTAAATTTTCTTTATTTAATGTATTTTTTTTTTTCTGTTACTATTTGCATAAAAAGTCTCAATAAATATTAAATTAAATTAAATTATAAATTTACAATAAATATTGCTATAGAAATATTTAAAAAGACAATAAAAAAATGTTTACTTGTAACTATAGTAAGAAGATATGACTTTTTCATTGAAACATCTCTATCGGGAGCCAATAAATTATATTGATAATTTATATTTTAACTCGGTCTCTTTCAAAACTAAAGCCAATCTTTGGCCCTTGTGAATATTAGGACTAAAAAGTTTACGGGGCCAAAGTCTGCCATTTTCTGACAAAATTTAACTTACAAAACTTTTAAAATTTATTAGTTGTAAAATTAGCTGAGAAAATAAGACATCATATAGAAAAAAATACAACTTTTTTTAACCCTTTAACACTTCACGTTTGTACTAAAATTCAACTAAAAATCTAAATTTTTTTATTATCGGTCGACATTTACGTTTTATAGCAAAAACTAAAGGCTTAAGGCCAGCCTACTAAACAAAAAAAAAACCGCATATCAAAATTCCAATCCAAGCAAAAGTTATGGATTTTTACTGCCTTCTGATAACTTATCTCTATTATGGTAGTGCACCAAGTTTCAATTTCAGCTGTTCACAATTCTGTACGGGGGCGGTTCCAGATATAACGTATAACGGTGGCAGTATTTTGAAAAAAAAAAAAAAAAATACTGTGATGAAAAGTGGCAGCCTTATAAATAATATGATTTTAGTGCCAAGACGCAACGCTGTTCAGCATTATTTTTGTCGTATGAACCGTTTTCTTCTCAAATTCTCGTTAATTTGCTTCCTCATAGATCAAGCTATATGACAACAACACATTTTTGGGCAACTTATTCCCAAAAGCGACAGCAAGTTGGCCTTCTAACCAGTTTGCACTTTTTATATAAAAATTTTGTTGACTGTAGCTAACTTTTTTGTAGTGTCTTTTTAGTGCTTTAACGAAATTAGATAATTACTCTTGTATTCCGGTGTTAGACGAATTTAGTTTAATTTTATTTTAACGAAACTAAGAACATCTTTGTGGCCATTTCTTTATAACTGAATATTTTTATTTGCGACTTTTATTGCTCAAATATATTAGCGACCTGTAGTTTGATTATAAGGTTTACACGGTCACACATACGGACGGACGGACGGCCAGACATCGCTAAAACGACTCAGAAAGTGATTCTGAGCCGATCGGTATAATAAAAGATGGGTCTACGTAAAATATATTTGGTAGTTACAAACAGCAGCACAAAGTCATTATACCCAAACCACATAGTGGTATAGGGTATAAAAACCCACTATACAAATGAATTACCTGTATGTGTTTTGTTTACAAATTGCATTAGTGCACTGTTAGGTAAAATAAAATGGTATAACAAAGGTATGATAATAAAAACAAGTAAGAAAATTATAGTCGATCTAGACCGACTATACGATACCCTACACCAGGGGTGGCCAACTTGTATGTGCCTAAGATCGACTTTTTATCTCAAAAATGTGTCGCGATCTACATATGTAGTAAAACCAACTTGATAATTTTTATTAATCGTATTTATTACTTGAAAAAAAATACATATTAATTTTAATTAATGGGAGGTTTGCGTCTGCATATCTTCAACCAACCGTTCATAATTCGGTGTGTATGCAGACAAAGCTAATTTTAGTGAGTCTTCTGTATGGGAATCCGTTAATAGGGAACGATGTTTATTTTTTGTAATATTCAAATAAGAAAAAGCAGATTCACATAAGTATGTGGACCCAAAACATGAATTTATAAATTCGTTACATTTTGTGATATTTGGATATGTTTCCCTATTAACAAATTTCCAAAAGTCCTCAAGTTCTTTGGATTGTAGGATTAAATCGTTTTGCATGGTTAAAATTTCGTTTTCTAATGCGTTTTTTTTTCATATGAAAGGTGTCTGAAATTTTTGCGGCAATATCTTTTACATTTAAATCTCTTTTAAAAGGAAAATACAGATACTGCACAATATCTTTAACTTTTTTAAAATCTTGAAATCTGATCTCAAAATTATCAATCACCTTTTTAATTTCTGCAATGTATTTTTCAATGTTATAATTACAATTTTGATGTTTTTGTAAGTGATCGGACATATTTGGAAAGTTATTTAAATTACTTTGTTGAAGATCTTCTATTAATATAATAAATTTTGATTTGTATGCATTAATGCTACTGATCATTTCAATTATTGTCTTATTTTTTCCTTGCAATTCTAAATTTAAATCACTTAATATCGACGTAAAATCTGTAAGAAACGCTAAATCACTGAGCCAAGATTCATCATTTAAATTTGCGCATTCTTGATCTTGCTCTCCGAGAAAAACTTTTATCTCAGGTAATAAATCGCGATATCGTTGCATGAATTTACTTCTACTAAGCCACCTGACATCGGTATGTAATAATAATTCTGGTTGTCCTTCATCAAGTTGCAATTGGAAGAGACGCCGCTTGAGTGAACTGCCTCGAATCGAATTGACAATTTTAAATGCAATGTCCATTATTTCCTTTGTATTTAGTCTTTTGCTAGCTAACACTTGTTGGTGAATTATGCAGTGGAAGCTCAAAAAACTTGGGAATTCGTCACCATGCTGGCACAGAGTGATAAATCCATTTTTACGGCCAATCATTGCTGCTGCTCCGTCCGTTGTCATTGAAACTAATTTACAAATTGGTAGTTTCAAATTATTGACAAAGTTTTTAAACGAGTTGAATATATCTACGCCTCTAGTCCTTCCTTTCAGAGAAATCATACCCAATAATTCTTCTTTTGATGTATTATCTTGAAAAACCATACGAATATAAATGAGCAACTGTGCTGTATCACGTATATCCGTGGATTCATCCAATTGAAGGGAAAAACAAGAACATCCTTTAATGTCGTTATATAACTGTTCTCTTATATTTTCACTCATTTTCTCAATCCGTCGCATCACAGAATTTCGAGATAATTGTAGATTTTTTATTGCAGCATTTATTTCAGCCTTGTTTTTGAAATCATTGAAAAGCGAATCTGACATTTCCAAGAAAGCTTCTTTTATGAATTCCCCATCAGAAAACGGTTTACATTTTTTTGCTAAAATATGGCTTACTTTGAATGATGCAAGAGTTACCGCACGTGATTGCAACATGGGCTTTTTAAAAGCATTTTGTTGGGCTTTTAATTGAGCCTTAAGATCTCTAATTTTATTTTTTCTTATGTCACTATTTTGTGGGTAATTTGTTTGATAATTTTTATGTAAAGTTAAAAAATGCCTCTCAAGATTACCCTTTTTAGGAACAGCTACGGAAACGTTGCATATTAGGCAACAACATTTATCATTCACCATGGTAAAATAGTAATTAAGCTCCCATTCTTCGTGAAAATGGTAAGTCTTAGACTTTGTGGGTTTGCTACTCATTTGTATGGATACTAAAATGCAAAAAATATATACAAGTAGTTAAAATTAATACAAAACAAAAGAAAAAAGTACTTACTTTTTTGCACAGCAGTGAATTTAACAACAATTGACACTATCTGAAAACTCTAATGCAGGGACGCCCAAAATTTGCTTATGGAAGTTTTTTGCACAGCAGTGAAGTTAACAACAATTGACACTATCAGACAATAATGCGGGGACGCCCAAAATTTGAAGAAAAGAAAGAAAGAAAGAAGAAAATACTAGACGAATTCAAATCGTGCACTGAAAACAAATTGATGTTACATTTTTACAAAATAAAATCAATGAAAAATCGCAATGCTATTTAACACAATCAAACAAAAAATCACAGTTGATTTTTAAAAGTGTACGGTTTCAAACAAACCAACAACAAAAATGCATTGGTGACTAAAACAAAAACAAAATGCATGCAACTGCTGTATCAAACTGAACCCGCATTGTTTTTTTGTATTTTCTGTGTGCTCAAGTTTTGCACTATAAAAAAATGCTCAGTCTGCTGTTTTAAAATTTTAAAATACTACGTCTCAGTAATTATGCTTTTTTTTAATTTTTAAAATAAATAAAAAAAATTTTTTTAATAAATAAAAAAATAAAATTAAACTATGATCGACCAAATATCGCTTCGCGATCGATATGGCAATATATGTTGATTTCATAGGGGTCTTTTGTATGGGGGCTAGGTCTGAACATGGACCGATTCTCACCAATTTCAACAGCGTTCATCCCATGGCCGATAAAAGATCAAATACCAAATTTCATCAAAATATAGTCATATTTGCGACCTGCAGTTTGATTACAAGCTTTACATGGACACACAGACGGACGGACGAACGGACGGACATCGTTAAATCGAATCAGATAGTGATTCTGATTCGATCGGTATAATTAAAGATGGGTGTAGGTCAAATATTTTTGGTTGTTACAAACAGCAGCACAAAGTCATTATACCCAAACTACATAGTGGTATAGGGTATAACAAGTAAGAAAATTATAGTCGATCTAGACCGACTATACGACACTCCATACCATGCGTTTAGGGACCCTATCTCTTAGACCCAACTAATTGGATAGAGAAAATAAGCACAAACAAATTTTGAGCGGCATTTTTATTAATTTTTTTGGCTGCAGATCTGAAAAAGTTCATATCGGATGCTATGTCTATGTGGGGACGAGGTCCAAAAATGGAACGATCCTGACCATGGTTGGTAAAGTCTCTTGTATTTTGCGAAAATATATACAAACAAAATTTGGGATGAATCCAGTGCAATATTTTTGTTTTTTGATAGATTTAAGTGAAATTCGGGAAGCAGCTCTATATGGGGCCTATGACTAAGAGTTGTCCCATAGGGACCGTTTTTGGACTATTCATTAGTGGATGTAATAACCACATACAAACCCAATTTGACTAAGATCTATACGACAATTTGGATCTTATGTCAATTTATGTCGATATAATAGGGGTCATTTGTATGGGGGCTTGGTCTGAACATGGACCGATTCTCACCAATTTCAACTGCGTTCATCCCATGGCCGATGAAGGCTTTTATACCAAATTTCATCAAAATATATTCGTATTTGCGACCTGCAGTTTGATTACAATGTTTACATGGACACAGACGGACGAACGGACGGACGGACGGACATTGTTAAATCAAGTTAAAAAAGGATTCTGATTCGATCGGTATAATTAAAGATGGGTCTAGGTCAAATATTTTTGGTTGTTACAAACAGCAGCACAAAGTCATTATACCCAAACTACATAGTGGTATAGGGTATAAAAACCCAGGTTACTAATGAATTACATCCTCTGTGTATTGACATTCTTACTTACAAATATATTATGGTAATAGAACAAATAATGACCATTACAAGCTATAAAATAAATTTTATACACCATTGTATACCACTATGTGGCCTGGGTGTAATGACTTTGTGCTGCTGTTTGTAACTATCAAAAATATTTATCCTAGACCCTTCTTTTATTATACCGATCGAATCAGAATCACTAACTGATTCGTCCGTCCGTCTGTGTGTCCATGTAAACCTTGTAATCAAACTGCAGGTCGCAAATATGATTATATTTTGATGAAATTTGGTATGTAAGCTTCCATTGGCCATATTATGAACGCTGTTGAAATTTGTAAGAATCGGTCCATGTTCAGACCTAGCCCCCATACAAATGACACCTATGAAATCGACATAAATTGCCATAAGATCCAAATTGTCATATAGATCTTACTCAAATTGGGTTTGTATGCGTTTATTACATCCATTAATGAGTAGTCTATAAATGATCCCTGGAACAACTCTTAGTCGTAGGCTCCAAATAGAGCTGCTTCCAGATCTTCACTTAAATCTATCAAAAAACAAAAGTATTGCACTGATTCTTCTCAAATTTTGTTAGTATATGTTTTTGCAAAATGCAAGAGACTTTACCAAACATAGTCAGGATTGTTCCATTTTTGGGCCTCCCCATATACATATAGCATCCGATATGAACTTTTTCATATTTGCAGCCAAAAAAAAAATAATAAAAATCCCACTCAAATTTGGTTTATGCTTATTTTCTATTTCCAGTTAGTTGGGCCTATCAGATAGGGTCTCTAATCGCATGGTAGAGGGTATCGTGTAGTCGGTCTCGACCGACTATAATTTTCTTACTTGTTTTAGAGTAATTTCATTAAAATGAAAAAAGTGATCTACCCACGGGTCGTTATGGGCGCAAAAGTATATATAGGGTTAAAGAGGACACTTTCGCCTTTCTCCGGATGGTATACGTTTCTTGTTACCTTTTGCTCCGTGGAAGTCATTATCGATGATAGCTTGCGAATAGTAACCATTTATTTTTGATAAAAAACAAAAAAAAAATACCTTTTTCTGAAATTAAAAAAACAGTTGAGTTTGACAGCATGCCACGTCCACAATTAGCAATAGTTTAACATAATTTCTTGGCTAACTTAATCTGGATATATTAGCTACAAAAAGGCGTTAAAACTCAAAATCTCGATGACAAAAAAAAAATAGACTTTTGGCCAATGAAATCAAAAATTCAGCCACAGTACGCTGACGATGTGAAAATTTTCTACTGCTACGATCAATATGCTGAACATGCTTACCTTCAATCGGATTTGAACAACTTCTTTTTGTGGTGTAATCAGAATTTAATGGATCTTAATTTAAAAAAATATAAATGCATGCGCTTTCCCAGAAACAACTTCATCACTGTTGCCTATTTATTGGGTGGATACCAACTAGAATTGATTATACATTTCTAGATCTCGGTATAGTACTTGATCCAAAACTTAGTTTTGTACCTCTCGTAACCTTGATTGTCAACAAGACCAGAGGAGATGTCGCTTTCAGTAAACGTTAAGCTAAGGAGCTATACTGCTAAACAGCTAGTTACGACTGTGGTAATTCCGATTCTGAAATTTGAGATCCCT
Organism: Cordilura impudica; assembly: GCA_963682025.1. Classification (NCBI taxonomy): domain Eukaryota; kingdom Metazoa; phylum Arthropoda; class Insecta; order Diptera; family Scathophagidae; genus Cordilura; species Cordilura impudica. The sequence goes on from OY821520.1 coordinate 5,758,334, forward strand.
TTTATAAAATACTTGATGAATTTTGAATCTGTTCAAAAGCAATTTTTTTTTTTTGCTTGGTCTGTCATTGAATCCTGCTCTCCATTTGCCATCGTACACAGATAGGGCTGCTTTAATAGAATTGTCAACATCAAATAGTTTGTGATCAATCTAATTCAAGAAGAAGTCAGCTCTGAATTTCTATTAAATAAAATTTGTTTTAATGCTCCTCAACGTTTTGTAAGTCATTCCGAACCACTAAATGTTAAATTTTTTCGATCAAACTATGCTCTTGCGGATCCACTCAGGAGAATATATTGCGATCTTAACAACTTAATACATAGATACTCGTACAGACATAAATTTTTCATTGCCACGAAATGTACCTGTAATTAATGAAAATAAATACTCATTTCGAAATTTTTAGCGCTTAGAATTTAGAAACTTACTTGTAGATGGAATATCCAATTATTGTAGAAGTAGAACAAAATAAAACTGACTGTAGTGAACTCATAAATATTCTGTCATCCTACGAGTGACTTGCCTACTAAATTTGGAAATTTCTTAAATTTCATTGTGTGCTAATATTTTGTTTTAAAGTGTCATATTTTTATTGAATAATTTTGTAATTGAAACTACAAAACAACGTCATAATATTTAATAGTCTGTTCGAAAAAGCTCCATTTTACTTAACTGTGCAATAAGCAATAAAAATCATAATAAATATGAGTATATGTTTATATAAACAATGCTACATAAGCATGTAAAATGAGATTATGTACCGGAAAATAAAGAAATTTGTTCATAAATGTTCTTGTCTCATATGGAAATTGCCGCCTTGAGTAAAATAAAATACATACATGATATTTCTATGAAAATTGTTTAGTAACACGTACGAAACCAGAGTAGGGAGCACATTCAGCATGAATCTTTATATATGCTGAGAATGAAAATTTTTAAATCGGTATCATTTATATCATAGAGTTGAGTTACAGGTAGGACTGTTTGATTGCCATGGAAACAATTGGGACACTCTATATTTTTGATGTGTAAACATCTATACACGCAGGGGGGTAAATTTCAAAAACAGCGTATCCATGCAAGACAAAATTCGATTGTATTGGTGAAAAAATTATGATATTATGATAACCGGTTTGAAACTTAAATATGAAAAATAAAAAATGAAAAAAAATAAATGAAAAATAAAAAATGAAAGATGGAAAATGAAAATAAAAATTAAAAATTAAAAATGAAAAACGAAAAATTAAAAATGAAAAATAAAAAATTAAAAACGAAAAATAAAAAATTAAAAATATCTTAACATGAAAAATAAAAAAATGAAAAATGAAAAACGAAAAATTAAAAATTAAAAATGAGTAACAAAAACCCAATCAGAGGGACAACAAGTATAAAAAGAAAAAAATTTGTGTTATTTTATTATTTTTAAATACCCCCGAAGATGATTGGCGACGCTAATTGAAATATTGGGAAGAATAAAAATATTTAAATAAAAATCAAAAGTTTTTTATTTATTCAACGACCTACAGCCAAACAAAAACAACAAAATAAAAATGAATAATGAAAAATAAAAAATTAAAAATTAAAAATGAAAAAATAAAAAATTAAAAATTAAAATTAAAAATAAAAAAACTAAAAATGAAAAATTAAAAATGGAAAACAAAAAATGAAAAATGAAGAACGAAAAATGAAAAATGAAAAATAAAAAATGAAAAATGAAAAATAAAAAATGTAAAATGAAAAAAAATTTAAAAATGAAAAATTAAAAATGAAAAATAAAAAATGAAAATTAAAAAATGAAACATGAAAAATAAAAAATGAAAATTAAAAAATGAAAAACGAAGAATTAAAAATGAATAATAAAATATAAAAAATTAAAAATAAAAAATGAAAAAATAAAAAATTAAAAATAAAAAATTAAAATTAAAAAATATTAAATGAAAAATAAGAAAACTAAAAATGAAAAATGAAAAACAAAGATTGAAAAATGAAAAACGAAAAATGAAAAATGAAAAATAAAAAATGAAAAATGAAAAACGAAAAATGAAAAATAAAAAATGAAAAATGAAAAATGAAAAAAAAATTAAAAATGAAAAATAAAAAAATAAGAATAAAAATGAAAATTAAACAAGTAAGAAAATTATAGTCGGTCTAGACCGACTATACGATACCCTATACCATGCGTTTAGAGACCCTATCTCTCAGGCCCAACTAACTGGATATAGAAAATAAGCATAAACCAAATTTGAGTGGGATTTTTATTAATTTTTCGGCTGCAGATATGAAAAAGTTCATATCGGATGCTATATCTATATGGGAACTAGGCCCAAAAATGGACCGATCCTGACCATGTTTGGTAAAGTCTCTTGTATTTTGCAAAAATATATACGAACGAAATTTGAGAAGAATCAGTGCAATATTTTTGTTTTTTGATAGATTTAAGTGAAGATCGGGAAACAGCTCTATATGGGGCCTATGACTAAGAGTTGTCCAATAGGGATAATTTTTGGACTATTGATTAATGGATGTAATGTATACATACAAACCCAATTTGACTAAGATTTGTATGATAATTTGGATCTTATGGCAATATATGCTGATTTCATAGGGGTCATTTGTATGGGGGCTAGGTCTGAAAATGGACCGATTCTCACCAATTTCAATAGCGTTCATCCCATGGCAGATGAAAGATCAAATACCAAATTTCGTCAAAATACATTCATATTTGCGACCTGCAGTTTGATTACATGCTTTACATGGACACACAGACGGACGGACGGACGGACGGACATCGTTAAATCGAATCAGATAGTGATTCTGATTCGATCGGTATAATTAAAGATGGGTGTAGGTCAAATATTTTTGGTTGTTATAAACAGCAGCACAAAGTCATTATACCCAAACCACATAGTGGTATAGGGTATAAAAATGAAAAATAAAAAATAAAAAATGAAAAATAAAAAATGAAAAATAAAAATTTAAAAAAAAATAAAAAGGAAAAATGAAAACTGAAAAATAAAAAATAAATAATAAAAAATTAAAGCTAAAATATTAAAAATAAAAATTGGAAAATGAAAAATGAAGAAAAAAAATTAAAAAGGAAAAATAAAAAGTGATAAATAAAAAATGAAAAATTAAAATTATAAATTGAAAAATTAAAAATAAAAAATTAAAAATAACAAATTAAAAATTAAAAATTAAAAAAAAAAATGAAAAATGAAAAACGAAAAACTACAAATAAAAAATAAAAAAGGAAAAATTAAAAATTAACCGTTTAAAATAATAAATAATAATAAATATTTTTATATTAACAGAGCACCTGTAGTTGATTGCTATAAGCGATACGCTTTCTGTTTGATTTTAAGAAAGTGCTATAAAAAGCTTAAATTACTAGATGTTTACACATCTCCCCTGCGATCGGATTTACATAATTTTTTTTTAATCTCAAAATTTAAAAAAATTGTTAAAACGTTTGATACCATTTGGCGCAATTGCTTCTTTTATAAAATCTGAAGACGATGATGTACATGAACTTTTTTGGCTAAAATTAAACCTTTCATTGTAAATAAAGTATCTCTTAGTACTTCAAAAGAACAAATTTTTGAGATGAGGATTTCTTAAACATAACAAGTATTTAAATAAAGGAAGACTTAAAATTTGTTCATCCGTACTGAATGTTAAACTGATTTTCCAAAATTTAATTTTTGGTTAATCAAGAGTTCAAGGTTACAATTAATTTGAATTTCTTTGAATTTTTGAGGATACTGTACGAATGTTCTTAATCCTTGAATGGGTTTAATCCCACAAACGAATAATAATTTCCGTTTTTTTTTTTAAGTACTTATGTCTTTTTACAAAACACAGTTCGACTAAATTTCATGTACAACAAATTTAAATAAATTAGTAAGAACATGTTGCATGTAGCGTTGTTTCATTGTTCGCCAGACATTTTTGAATTTAATTTGTTTGAAGTGAGATTTACAGTATTAATTGGAAATATGCCATTAAAAGGTTCATGTAGCATTTCAATAAATTAAAGAACAAAATTTAAACTTAGCATAATTTTACATTTATTTTTTTAGTAATTGTTAATTTAAATAATTTTTTTTATTATCGCTGATGGCTGGTAACCACCATAGTTCTTTAAATTATGTTATGGAATCGTATGAAGTTTATAAGAAAAAATATTAAAATATTTAAACAATTTAAATTTTAAACGTATCGTTATACTTTGTATCATGTATCAGTGAATTAATAACTTAAGTAATGGAAAATGAATCACACTCTGATTATATTTATATATGGCAATTTTAAGTGCTAAGATGAGCAGCTTAATTTAGCATTAAAATCATTTAAAGAAGTTGGTAAAAGTTTTAAAATTATCGTTCTTATTAGTAACCCACCATCATTATCTTTATACCTGGTATAGCAAATGTTCGTTTAACAAATTCTTTTTAAAGGCAAACAAAAATATCACATATTTCATCGAAATTAATTGCCACTTCATAAAATTACTTATAAATCTTAATGTAGAACCGTAAAAATAAAAGAAAAAAAAAGCTAATGTGTTTATTATTAACAGATACAAAAAATAGAATAAAAATCAATTTATGTTACAAAATGTAATATTTCAAACTAAACAATTTGTCAATATCACCTGTGCCAGTGGCTATAATAAGATATTTATCTGGGCTAAATGGAGTACGAGTTTCATCAATCTTGAAGTGATGTGATTCAAACATTTGGATGAGCTACATAACTATATTAATTGAATTTGAACAAAGAAATATTTATTCTAATCCCCAGTTACACTACACAACGGCCATTCTAGTGGGGCGAGAAATTTCAAGTTAGAGAAAAAGTGCTAGGCCAGTTTAGTAAGACCCCCGAAGAGTTTGGCGTTCCTAATATTTGTTTACATAGTTTTTCCGCTATACTTGTAAGCCAAGAATAATTGTTGATTTCATTTTTCATTCTTCAGCGAATAGCTTCGACAAATCAAGTTGAACAAATTTTATCAAATGAAAACCGATCAAATTTTCATTTTTTAAATAAATTTTTTTAATAACATAACGTATTCCCGGCGTATGCTATTATTTATTAATAGAGTAAAACATACATGTTCGTATGACTGATATTTTTAATATTATATCAAAGATGCATCAGTATTTTTTACGTGGACATTAGGGTGGCCCTGTATTAAATGGAGGAGAAAAAAACTGATCGAATTTATAGTCTCACTACCTACAAAATTTTGGGACAGTCAAAAAAAAAAAAAAAATTAGAGGTGCCCCAACGCGACTGAAAATTTTAAGTGTGTTTATATGAGGATATATGACGTTTTTTTTTCAGATTTTACAAAATTTCTTCTTATAGTTCAACTTTTTCGACAATTTGTTATAGGAATTCAATATGAGTGCTAAATTATCTTTCCAAAAAGATATATAACTTTAAAATAAAATAAAAACTCGCCAAGAAGTAACAAATGCCCCCGACCACTTTTGTGCCAAAAAACTCTAGGTCATGAAATGTGATGAACATTTTTTCAACTTTAACAAATTGATTAAAGCTATAATTTTTTTCTGGTATCTATACCCATAACTTCTCAGTTATGAAGTATTGTTTTATTAACACGTTGCTAACCTATTGCGAAATAAGACCAAAAATGGAAAAAATTTTTGATAAAATTTTGAAAACTCCCTCTTTAAGTTTTAAAAAAGTTTCTTAAATGAAATTTCAAAAAATGGACGTGGGACTTTAAGGTTTTGTTAAATATATGCTAGAAGTGAACTGTTTGAATTTTTAAATTTTTAAATGCCTCCGCCAGAATTTTTTTTCCAGGATTTTTTTTGCGAATTTCGAGAAAAAATTTATTTTTGTGAAATATTCAGTAAATGTCCTCTTTCTAAAAGTTTTGTATCAAAAATTATCAGTTTTCTACTTTTAAATGTAATATTTTATCCTAGTTGCCTAGGGTTTCGCAAAAAAGTTATATGACCCCATTCACCCTTTTGGACTGGGGGTCACATATGATCTCATGATAATATAAGACAATTTATTCAAAAAATTCAAATATTTTTTAAGTGCTGTCGAATTTTTAGATGTGGCGCTTAAAATATAATAACCAAATGTGCAAAATTTCCATGCTAAAAATTTGGAATAAATCGGGCAACGTTAATCCATTCCTTCCCGAGGCTAAACTTTGAATTTTAGCATATTTCAAAAAATTAATTGTTCTAGTAAACTAGATGAAACCCTTACTATGTGTTGGGAAATAAAATTGTGCTATTTACTGATTTGTATGATTTGATGAATATGATGATTTTATAATTTGACTTGGTGCTACAAATGACCCCAAGCTAGTATAGGACGATTAAGTCAAAAAATTCAAATATTTTGCAAATATTGCTGAATTTTGGATCATTTTAACTCTAGGGGCATATAAGGGTAAGTTTTCGTAAAATATAGAGGCAGAGGAATTTACTTAACAATTCACACTGTAAACAAAACCATATAACAAACTTTAAAGTGCCAGATCCATTTTTTTATTTTTTTTTTAAAGAAAATTTTTTAAAACTTTGGAAAGGAGTTTTCAAAATTTTATCAGAAGATTTTTCCACTTTTGACCTCATTTCGCAATAGGTTAAAATTATGGTAATAAAACAATACTTCTCGTCTGACTGATCCAAGGTGTAGTGATAAAAAAAAAATTATGGCTTTAATAAATTTCTGAAGGTTGAAAAAATTTGCGTCAATTTTCACAATTTCTTTTTTTTTTTGTTTTTGGCACAAAAGTAGTTTGGGGCATTTGCTATTTCTTGGCGAGTTTTTATTCGATTTTGAAGATATATTGCCCTTTAAAGAGATAATTCAGAACTTAGATCGATTCTTATAACAGCTTGTCTAAAAAATTAAACTATAGGACAAAATTTTCGTAAAATATGAAAAAAAGTCATATTTTCTCATATAAGTACACTTTTTTAGATTTTCAATCGCGTTGAGGCACCACTATTTTTTTTTTTTTTTTTTGATTGACTCAAAATATGCTATCCCCATATTTCTAGGGCGTGAGTACTTTTTTTACGCTCGGTATAATGAAGGGCCACGCTAATGGTCATATTAGAAAAAGCTATTTTAATTTTACCTACAAATTTGCTGAAGAATGAAATGAGAAACTATTAATGGTTCTTGCTGAAAAACTAAGCAAAAAAGACATGAAGATATGGAAAAAATATTCTGGCCTAGTACTTTGGATACCTTACTATCTGTTTTCATCCCGATTTGGAATTTCACGCTTCCCACACAATGATCCCTTAAAATGTTTCACAGTGTTGTTATAGTACAAAATTGAATATTATATTTTCTTATTGTTCGGCTTTAGATCATGTATATATACATATTTTTTTCTAACAATAGAAAAGATAATAATTTTGTATTGTAAAAGAAATACGAAAAAGATTTAAATATAAAAACAAAAATAATTCAAATGTCGAATATTGATTTTATTTATATTTACCTTTTATAATATAATTATATACTAGAGGACCCCTGCTGCTCCGCAACATTATATTATTAATTTTTATAATATACTACCAAAATTTGCCAAGAGAAGTTAACGTACAGTAATGCCAAAATATGCCAAGAGAAGTTAACGTACAGTAAAAGTAAAGTTGATTCTCCACGCATAACTTTCCTCAAACCCAGCGAATTTAAGCAGTTAATAGCTCAAAAGAAGGATCCACTGAGTGTTATTGGACCTATGTCAACAGACTACGTTAATTAGAACACTAGTTATAGGGATTTTAGAGAAGAAAAATATTGAAAAAAATCGTGAATGCAAAGTTTATTCATAAATTCTTTTAATATATAAGAGTGCAATTTCTAGGCAGCTTTATTTTTCAACTTAGCCAATTTACAAACCAACACTTTTATGGTTTATTATTATTGTGAATGAAAATAACAAACTCATTAACAAATATATTAACAAATTTCAAAAACACACATAGCATATGTATAAATTTATGTATAAATATATATATATGTATTAATTTATGTAAATTTAGTAGCAACTTTATATGCAATTTACTCAAAATAAAGGAAAAATTTAAAAATCTGTAAATCCACAAAACGGCTAGAAAGAAATACCTTTCAAATAATATACGTTTGGTCAAAATCGGTATAAAATGATAGAACAAAATATCGGTTACAAGAAATCGCCTAGCCTATTAATATTATAGATACATACTAGGGTGGGTCAAATTGTATGGATGCAAAAAATCTAAAAAACCATATAGCAAAAACGAAATCTATTGAAAATTCTAAGAAAGGTCTAAAACGAAGTCCTATCCTGCGCCAATCGAATTGAAAATTAACAAAAAAAAATTTTTTTTCGCTTTGTTCTTACTAGGCGTAGATAAAGTAATAAATCTAACGGGCTATTATATTTTATAAAACCATTTTTTAAATTTTTGTTTTTATTGATTTGTGCACACGTTGTTCGAATTTCATTATTACTCAAATTAATTTTAAAATGGAAACATTAGCAAAATACGTCGATTCTTCCGATTCGGGAAGGGACTTGTTTTCAGTAAATGCCAGGTCAAGTTTTTTGTTCCGTACATTAGTGATTTTGGCTTACCAAATGAATTTAGTGAACTAAACCTGCCAAGTAAAGGTGATGTTTTAAAATATTATTTTAGAGAAAATGCAATATAGAAAACACTCTTAAAAAAGTCTTTATCCGGAAGTAGAAAGCAAAGTTAATGTTACAATGATCAATGAAAAAAGCGTCGTGAAAAAGTTAAACGTTTTGATTAATAACTATCAGAAGAGAATAGAAAAAAAAATAATATATTTTGCAGCAGTATGCAAATATACCACCAAAACAACGACACACAGTGGGATTTTTTGTGCAATAAGTAATTTTTTCGACACATAAAATGTAAAAATGTAATGATGCAGTTTTGTCGAAAATTGATTCAGTATGAAGAATCCATAAATTGTATCCCAAAAAAACGTTTATTTGTCTTTGAAATAATGAAGTAAAGTCACATGTAAATTTTTGTCCAAAATATTGAAAACTGTTTACGCACTTCTATAGTGTTTGTACGTAAGATAATTTTATTGCTCTGATTTAAATAGTGATTTTTTTCAAATATAGAATTTTCTGCGTATTTAAAAAAAAAATTATAAAGTTCGCTCATATGGTTTAAAAGATATGATAGAGTAAAATTTGTTCTAAAATGTGCTGTGATTGCAAACTTCTTTGGAAGAAAAAAAAGGTTGCTCGGTCGTGCTAGGTGCTCCCGCTATAATAAAATGAAAGGTAAGACTCCATACTATCAATTAAAAAAAAAAAAAGTTTAAATAATTAATAATCTTTTATAAAATCATAAAATTTGTCTCCAAATTCATGAAATTTTTAATTTTAAAAATTACAAAAAGATATGGCATACTTTTAGGCACGTGCGTTATTATTACATTTAGTTACAACAATAAATTATTTCGAATAGATTAAAAACAAAACCATATGATTTAACAACAATAAAAATAAAACAATTTGTCAAAACACCAACAATAAATTATTTCGAATAGATTAAAAACAAAACCATATGATTTAACAACAATAAAAATAAAACAATTTGTCAAAACACTAAATAGCGAAGTGAAAGAGATATTTTCTGTGAAGAGATATTTTATTTTCTGTGTTACATAGTGAACTGAGTTACGAACTCATTAATTGCAATGCAAGTTTGGAATTAATAACCGATTTCATTAAATCAAAAAATGCAATGCTTCAGGATGAAGAAATCGGTATAGTGAAAAGAGCTATTCAAAAGAGGTTTCTTGGTCATTTCAAAAAACGGTGGCAAGAATCGCACAAACTAAAATCCCATTTTTTTTTAAAAAATGAAGATTGGCTAAAAAGTACGTTTAAAGAGTTATAAAATTTTATATGTGTAAATGTTTTTCCTATTGTGTTTTTAGCTGTATTTGAAGTATCACTTAATAGCGAGCCTAGTTGTTCAACTAAACTAGGAAGGCCAGCGAAAGATTTCGAAGATTGTCAAGTTCGCACAAAGAGGTTCAAGGCAGCTGAATTAGCTTCAAAATATTCACAAGAACATTTGAATATGGCAAGTAAAGTGATGGGTGGAAATATACCAACTCGATGTTATATTCGTTCGCCGGCTGTACTAGCAATGATGATGGATGCAGAGCTTACAAACAGTCAGTATAAAGCCATCAAAAGTTTTTTAAAAAATGAAGGATACGATATTTTGCCACCATATGCAAACGTCAGAGAAGAAAAAAGGCATTGCTATCCAGATGAAATTGAAATATCTGAAAAAGCTGCGTCTGTTTCCTTACAAAGTTTAATGGATCATACGTTAAGCAGATTATTTCAAACTTTTCCGGATGAAGACTTAAATGGTATGACGGATAAATTAGAGTTGACATGTAAGTGGGGTTGTGATGGTTCTTCTGGACATGTTGAGTTCAATCAGAGTTTAGCAGCTGATGTAAGCGATAAAACTTTGTTACTGGCATGTATGGTTCCGTTAAGCCTACAGACGATTTCTCAAGAAGAATATTGGCGAAATAAAAGTCCGTCATCAACAAGATTCTGCCGTCCTATCTCCTTTGAATTTACCAAAGAAACAAAAGAAAAAGTGGTAAGCCTTGTTGAAAAAATTAATTTAGATATTGCTGCTTTCAAAAATACCGAAGTTGTAGCATGCGGGAAGCAATTTTCGATCAAGCACAATTTCGTGTTTACAATGTTAGATGGCAAGGCAGCTCAAACTGTTACAGGTACATCTTCAGCAGCTGTTTGTTACATTTGCAAAGCGAAACCTACTGAAATGAATAATCTTAAGTTAGTTTCAAGCAAAGCTATTGATGGTGAAGCAATCAAAATGGGCGTTTCCTCCTTACATGCTCGCATAAAATTTATGGAGTGCATACTTCATATTGCCTACAACAAACCATTTGAAAGATGGTCGGCGCTCAAGGATGAACACAAAAGTCTAAAACTGGAAAATAAACTTCGAATTCAGAAGGCCTTAAAGGAGCAGATGGGTATACGAGTGGATGCAGTCCAACAAGGAACTGGGTCTACTAACGATGGAAATACGTCCAGGCGTTTCTTTTCTAACCCCGCACTTGTTGCCGATGTGACTGGTGTAGAGGAGCAACTAATTGATCGATTTCGCATTATACTACAAATAATAACTTGTGGCAAAAAAATTAATTCCTTGAAGTTCAAGAATTTTGCTCAAGATACAGCAAAAGTTTTTGTTGAAAAATATAGTTGGTATTATATGCCAGTAACAGTACACAAAATACTGATACACGGAAAAGATATCATGGATGCGGCAATACTTCCTATTGGCATGCTTTCTGAAGAAGCCGAAGAAGCCAGAAATAAAGATTATAGAAATTATAGATTAAGGTTCTCCAGAAAGTGTGATAGAGTTGCAACAAATACAGATGTTTTTCATCGACTTCTAGTATCGTCTGATCCTTTTATAAGTAGCATTAGATGTCAACCCCGTAAGCAGGTTCTGGAACTTGATGAAATAGTTACAGAAATGATAGATGATGAATAAAAGTCTATATTTAAATGCATGTATTGAAATTTATTTATAAAATAATTAGTTTTGGTAAAGAAACAAAAAGTTGTGGGAAAAAATATAATATGGGTTATATGGGCGGTGAGTGGTGGGCGTTAATTGAGGTAATAAATTATTTTTTTAAGAAAAATGAATCTTGGCTAAAAAGAACGTATTAAGAATGAAAGTTAAGATCCAAATAAATGCAATGAATGCACGCATCATGCTTAAACGTTATTTGTTGCTCTCGGACTTCAGAAATTTTTATTTGCTTAGTTTTAATTTAATAATTTGCATACGTTCGTTTACACTGTTTAACATAGTCCTGTTTATGGAAAAATATTGTTACTTATACCTTTTAAGCCGAACTACAAAAATATTTCAGTTTGTCTCGAAAACAAAATTTTTTAATAAAAAACTTTTTTTGGGTTATTTTGGGTTAAAGATTATTTTTTAGCAATTTGAAAAAAAAACAAGAAAAAATAAAACAATAAATAAAAATACACCACAATATGAATTTTCAAGTGTTTAGCCGACTGAATCTTGTTTGCTATTTACATTATGGTTTGGTTGTGTTTTTCCACATCCCTAAAAGTATGCACTGAGAAATACTCTATGTGACCCAAACAATGGATAATTTTATAGTAAAAATTTGGCTTTTATTTTGAATGATTGGTTAATTAAAGAGAAACGGTAAGCCATGGCCTCCTAATTTTTTGCAAATGTTATGATAACATATTGGTCTTTAGTTATTCATATAGATGTAAGTGCTGCTTCACATCGATCACGAACTACAAAGGATTATATCTGTGTTTTCGAAAATCTTGAAAAATTAAAATTGTTATATGGGCGTTGGGCGTGGCAATTAAAATTGTAATATAATTGAGGACTCAAATGCAACCACTGGTAGTAATTTTTATTAACATAGATATGAAAATAAGGAAAATAAAACGATTTTTAGTTTGACGTTATATGGGAGGTAGGCGTGGTTGTGGGCGCATTTTAACAAAAATTTATTTTTCATCTAATTTGGCAGTATGAGAGACGTGTGCCAAATTTCAAAGCGCTACCTCGATTCCTTCGATTTTTTGCAGCAGCTTGTATGAAGAAATCCCACTGTGCGACATGTTGCTGTGGATTGATTCCTCATCACCTACAACACTTCATGATCAGCATACCAAAAACAAAAATACGATTCCCGAATTCGTGATAATCATCCTTGACCAACAATCAACTCAATTGCCAGACAGATTAGATCCTTCATACGATTCATCGCATATAGAAGGTGAATCTGAAGTTCGGTTTGCAAGACCATCTACAAATAGGACATTACAATAAAAGGTACGATGCCTTTTATTTTGCTATGATGTACGATATATTCGGGATTTCTGAAAGGGTTGCTTCGTGTTTTTTAAAGACACTGGTTTTAATGATATAAATAAGGAACCGTTTGTTGTGTATACATCTAAAGTAGCTCTCGAAAATTTTAAAATCAGAGAGTCAATTCGTAGAATGCAGTATAATGATTCAGATTTGTTAGCACTTTCTTTTGATGGGAGAACAAATAATGCACTAACAAGGAAAGAAATAAGTGGAAAATATTTTCCGGAACTTAAAAAAATCCCACACAGTGATTCTTAAAGAGCCGGAAAGCAAATTGTTTGTTCATATTAAAGTTAACGCTGAATATGCCAGTACAAAACATATTAAACTATACGAGTTCTTCCAGGAAAAAAATCTTTCTCTTAGCAACTTAATAGGGATTTGCTGCGATGGAGAACCTACTAGTACTGGCACTGAAAATTACATAAAGAGAAGGTTTGAAATTCTATTGGAGACACTGACATTTTACTGAACTTCCTTTTCGCCACCTATTTAATGTCTTGGAAATTTCTGCTACATGTGGACCACGTACTTCTAGTGGGACTCTCAGTAAATTAATTTAAACCTGCGAACAACTTCCGGTAAGTAAAAAGTTATTTCAAAATAGGCATAATTTTGTACTGAGCGCGGTTTTGGATTATTTTAACATACATAATTAAAACAAAAAATATTGAATAATGCAACACTTAATAAAAATTAAACTGAAATAAAAATTAGACTCGTAAGCTTTGATTGTATTTATATTTTTTTTTAGCTAATAAACTTTTTGTTGCAGGTTTTAAGATTTTAACTCAATTTCGTTGCGAAATGTGCCTCCAGGAATAGAAACTGAATATGGAAAAGATTTATTTACTGATGCTTTATATCTCTATCGTCTAGCCAATGCTGTGTCGGATGGTTTTGGTTCCTAAGATTTAGCCAATATGAAAACGAGACAAATATTTTTTTTTGCATTCATGACATAAAATATAAATTCTAAAGAATAGTACAAAATTTTATGATCATTATGAATTTTTGAATGATGTGGTAGTGTTTTTTTTTTATAAAATAATGGGAGCAGAAAAACTTTAGGTCGATTTGCACAGGATCTGATCACAGACCCTTCGTTTCTTGACAAATTTTTCTTAGAATTTCACGTAGATAACGTTTTTTCTATACGATTTTTGATGATAGAAATTGACCCACCTTAATATATACATATTAATTTGGGCCGATTTGTAGGGACAAAAATTTGTCGATACTGTGCCATTGATTTTTCGATAGCTTTTGGCATGAGGGAAAAAAACTTCCACTACGACATATCAAAAAAGTCATTGTCGAGGCACAAAAATTTCAATTTTATGACTTTATCTCAACTTTTATTTTTAAGGCTTTATTTAGTAGATAGTATAAAAAATCGGCTGATTTAATTTAGGGAGAAGATACATAAAGATTGATTTGGAGCCTTAAAACTAACAAAAAACAGTGAAACATTGAAAAAACAAAACTATTTTTCGACAAAAACTCGTCTAAAAACCAAAAAAAATTTTTTTTTTTTTCAGAAACATGATATCGTAATGAATAAGCCGATTTTTTTGTACTACATACTAAAAAACTAACTTAGAAATTAAGGTTGAGAAAAAGTCAAAAAATTTGAATTTGGGCGCCTTTTTGATATGTGAACTTTTTGATGGTGGAAATTTTTTTCCTCATGGCACAATATCGATTGCTACATTGTCCCACCCTAATATATAGTTAAACATATTTTATGTTGTATATTTTTAATTAGTTATTAAATTTCAATCCTGCATTTAAATGTATTAAAAATTGGTATAAATTATTCAAACATTTCCATAAATAAAATGAGCACATTCACGTGTGAAAAATTATTGTATTATATTGAGAATGTGCATCCACCAATAACAACGTACGTTGTCTAATTATAATAATTTTTTTTTGCATTAATTACACTATGCCACAAATTTTGGGTCAGCGCATGTAGCCTCAATGATTTGAACACAGTAATACAGAAAATCAAAATTACCAAGGCACAAGACCTAACTGGTGCCAAAAACAAAGTTGTGGCTTCTTGAGTTTTCTAATTTTTTTACCATTTTTTTTTTTATTATAAGTTAATATTTAATAAAAAACAAGTAAGAGTGTTAAATTCGGCTGGGCCGTATCTTTGATACCCTCCACCTTTTTCATTTTTAATTTATCATTTTCTATTTTTCACTTTCCATTTTCCATTTTCAATTTTTCATTTTCCGTTTGCCATTTTTAATTTAAAATTTTTCATTTTCCATTTTCCATTTTCCATTTTCAATTTTACATTTTCCATTTTTCATTTTCCATTTTTTTTCATTTTTCATTTTCCATTTTTAACTTTTCATTTTTCATTTTCCATTTTTCATTTACCATTTTTCTTTTTTCATTTTCCATTTTTCACTTTCCATTTTTCATTTTTCATTTTCCATTTTTCAATTTTCATTTTTCATTTTTAATTTTACATTTTCCACTTTTATTTTTTCTTTTTCCGTTTTCCATTTTTCATTTTAATTTTTCATTTTCCATTTTTCAATTTTAACTTTTCATTTTCCGTTTTTCATTTTTCATTTTCCATATTCCATTTTACATTTTTCATTCTCTATTTTCCATTTTCCATTTTTCATTTTTCATTTTTCATTTTTCATTTTTCTTTTTTCATTTTTCATTTTTCATTTTTCATTTTTAATTTTTCATTTTCCATTTTGCATTTTTCATTTCCCATTTTCAATTTTTCATTTTTCATTTTCCATTTTTCAATTTTCATTTTACATTTTGCATTTTTCATTTTCCATATTCCATTTTTAATTTTTCATTTTCATTTTCCACTTTTCATTTTCCGTTTTTATTTTTCATTTTTCATTTTCCATTTTTCATTTTTCATTTCTGATTTTCTATTTTTCATTTTCATATTTCATTTTCCATTTTCCATTTTCCATTTTCCAATTTCCATTTTCCATTTTCCATTTTCCATTTTCCATTTTTCATTTTTCAACTTTCAATTTTCATTTTCCATTTTTGATTTCTCAATTTTCATTTTTCATTTTCCATTTTTCATTTTCATTTTCCATTTTCCATTTTTCATTTTCCATTTTTCAATTTTCATTTTCCAATTTTTATTTTTATTAATATTTAATTTTTAATATTTAATTTTAATGATAAAAAAATATGTGGTAAAACTTGCTTAGGCCAATGTGACACGTGCAGTATTAATATACACACAACCGTAATGACTTCAACAATACGAAGAATTACAACATATCATAAGAAAAACAACAAACACGCTGAAAAATTTTATTTTTTTAAGAGTTTTTTCAAAGTTTCATTCCCTTTGACCGATTTTGACGATTTTAAATAGCAACTCCTTTGGGATGTTAATGAACGATTTTATACAAAAACGAACGGTCTAGCTCAGATATTGACGGCGTGATCATGATTCATACAGACAGAGGGACAGACGGACAGACGGACAGACGGTCATCGGTAAATCAACTTCCCTTGTTATAAGGATCAAGAAAATATATTTTTTTGGGGTCTCAGGAATATATTTCGATGCGTTACAAACGGAATTACAAACCAAGTTTTTATTATGCTTTATTACCTTTTTTTGTTAATTAAATTTACCGTATCGTTTCAGTTTTACTCAACAATTGTAGATTTGACAGTTAAATTTTTTTTTTCGTTTGCCTGCAAAGTTTCAGCTCAATCGGTCACTGAAAAAATGTTAAAAATCGATCCAGAACTTTTTCGACAGACAAAAAGATAAGCAGACAGTACGAGTTAAAATAGAAAAAAATAAAGTCAGTAAAAATATTTTTTTGTTTTCTTAAAAATAAATAAAATAAATAATTAAAAATAAATAAAAATAAATAAATTGGTATCCGATTAAAAATAATTTTAACAAAAATTAAAATAAAAATATTTAAGTAAACCAAAAAACCAAAATGAGTGCAGAACTAATTCAAAGTCTTTTTGAAATTGATGTATTACGTCACAGTTATTATATCTGCCTACCTCTATATCACCTCCACTCTTTTCTTCGTTATCATCAGAAAGATTTTTGCTCTACCCGCAAATTTCTGCTGAAACTGCGTCCCTTTATCATTAATATCTTAAAATTTTATTATATTGTTTCCATTAAAATATGCTTTCAAGGAAGAGAAATGCAAATCAATATATTTATCTGAACGGTAGCCACTTGGTGGTTGCGCTTACCTACTTTATCTAAATCGGTGGCTAACTGACGACGGAAATAGTTCAGTAGTGCGATTCTGTATATGATTTTAACAATAGCTGCTATTGTTAAAAATATTAAACAGCAAAGTTAGTGCTAATGTCATTCAGTAACTTTTTTAACAATAATGTTCACCGCTATGTCCTATCATAACGTCAGCTGTTTCAGCTAACTAAACGGCAACAATTTTCCCATTGTTTATTTTTAAATTTGTGGTTAACTTGCATTGTTAAAAAAGAAATAAAAAATTGTTCAGTGAATTTTTGTAAAAATTATAAATTATATAAAATAAAATGGTGATAAATGTTGATGTCTGCTCTGATTTCCTGCTCAACAATATTAAATATAATGTTCCACAACGATCAACACGTTTTTTCATCTCATTATCTCTTCGTGCGAATTACGCAAATGCTGACCCTTTTATGAAAATATGTACAAGTTTTAATAAAATGAATGTCTTATTTGATTTATCTGTAAATATTAGTGTTACTGAACACTTAATTCAAAATTTTGGTTTGTTAATTATAACTACATAATTGCTTGTACTGTCTGTAAGGATTTGATTTCCATAGACTAAATAAATAAATAAATAAAATAAAAAAATAAAAATAACAAATTTAATTGCAGTTTTTTTAATTTTGATAAAAAAAACATAACATTAAAAAAAATAACAAATATTTAGTGGTGAAGTTTCATTTTGTGATGGCTTTTAAATATTTGGCATATGGTCTGTCAAATAATAATTCGGAAATGACCGCATCAGTAAATCGTCGTTTACTTCGAGGTGTGGACAAACACCCTCCATCAGTCGTCCACGGAATTTGTACCGTTTAACTCCGGAAATCACAGCTCGATGATCAATTGAGAGGTTAAAGAATTACGGCAATCTCTACTGAGAAAAAGGTGTTGTAAAATTACAACCATTTATTATACCCTATACCACTATGAGTTTCGGGTATAATGACTTTGTGCTGCTGTTTGTAACTACCAAAAACATTTGACATAGACCCATCTTTTATTATACCGATCAACTCAGAATCACTTTCTCAATCGAATTTGCGATGTCCGTCCGCCTTGTAATCAAACTGCAAGTCGCAAATATGAATATGTTTTAATGGAATTTGGTATATGAGCTTTTATCGGTCATAGGAAGAATGCTGCTGAAATTGGTGAAATACGGTCCATGTTCAGACCTAATCCCCATACAAATGACCCCTATGAAATCGACATAAATTGCCATAAGGCCCAAATTATCATATAGATCTCAGTCAACTTGGGTTTGTATGTGTTTATTATATCCATTAATCATTAGTCCAAAAATTATACCTATTGGAAAATTCTTAGTCATGGCTTCCATATAGATTTGCTTCCCGATCTTCACTAAAATCAATCAAAAAACGAAAATATTGTACAAATTTTTCTCGAATTTGGTTTGTATATATTTTTTCAAAATATAAGTGACTTTACCAAGTATAGTTTTGATCGGTCCATTTTTCGAAATAGCCCCCATATATATATTGCACCCGATATGAAATTTTGCATATCTGCAGCCTTCTTATTTTCTATATTCAATTTTCTGCTTATTTTCTATATTCAATTAGTTGGACCGAAGAGATTGGGTATCTTAACCATGGTATAGGGTATCGTATAGTCGGTCTAGACCGACTTTAATTTTCCTACTTATTTTTCTTTATTCCTGAAGGTTCTGACAGCTTTACGTTTTTTTTGCAACAGGATGTTACCAACGAAGTTTGGAAAATGCAAACCATAATATGTTTCTAATCGGTATGTCTTATAATTCTTTGAAAAATACAAAAAAATTATTATGCATTTAAATTTAAAAATTAATGCAGGTGGTTCTTGTTACCCATTGGCTAACGACCCCTATTCCAAACTAACCAGAGGGAAGTCCAAATTTTCGCTACAATGAGGCATTATTAAGGTGACCATATTTTTGAAAAGTCTTCATGGCTAAATATGAACTTCACAATGTACTCGTCATACTTAGTAATAATCAAAAAAAAAAAGAAAACATAAAAAATTCAACATACAATAATAATAAAAACAATTTAAAGCAAGTTTTATTTAGATGTTTTACAATCTTTGGTTTTATACGTATTTCTCAGCGGAAGATATTTATTTGATTAAATTATTATTATTTTTTAAATACGCTTTAAATTCTAAGCAACTTAAGTTATAATTACATTTTGAAATTAAAATTTATTTCATTGTTTCTACTTTCATTTGTTTTTATCGCTTGTCCAAATATTATTGATGTGTAAACATCTATACGCGCAGGGGGGTAAATTTCTATTTCACAATACAATCACAAAAACAGCGTAACTTATATCGGTGTGAGCTGAAGGAGATAACGCTGTGTGACTTATAATTGTATTGGTGAAAAAATATTTTCAAGAGAAACTGTTCATGGGCAATTACCCAATGCATTTTAATTTTAATTTTCAAATTAGCTCCATAGACCAAATATTTGATACCATTTTTTTTCTTTTTAAACATTTTCTTGAACACTACCTGACCAACTATTTGTCAAATAGTGTACATATTATTTATTTTACTAGCCGACTGCATTTTGTGGAATTTTTGATGTGTATTTTTATAAATACTTTATTCTTCAATACTCTATAATTAACTTTTTATTCACAAACCACAACGATTTATAGAATTCCACCAAAATATTTCTGTATTTTCTTAAGTTTTATTTGAGTTCTAAAGAAATCTTTTTTTCTGTTATTATTACGTACGAATGACGATGTAATAATAGAATGCAAGTAAAGATAATGCAAAAGCAGTATTAACTGACATGGTTGTCTTTGTTGGTACTTTTTTCAATATAGTTAGTTGGCAACGCCTCAGACCATATAAACAATTATATGTTAACAACTTTCATTAATAAAAATTTTTAGTAATTATTACTATTAAGCATTAAATTGATTCTTACTAAGCATTAAATTGATATAAATTTGGAATATTTTCCAATAACTAGGATATAATATAAATAAATTATATTATTGTACATCATAAATCAAATTAACACATGACGACATCTTAATATAAAATGCAGTATATAATACCGTCATCCAAGTAAGGAAAAGCGTAGGAAAATCATATCATAAAAAATACACTCAAACCTGTTTTTGTGCGAGGGTTAGGGACCGCATTAAAAAAACTCATACAAAAAAATCGTAAAAAAATCATTTGAATTTCAGAAAATATCAATATAATTTAAGAAAACATCAATTGAATTTCAGAAAACATCAATAGAATTTCAGAAAACATTAATACAATTTCAGAAAACATCATTCTAGTTTCAGAAAACATCATTTGAATTTCAGAAAACGTAAATAGAATTTCAGAAAACATCAATATATTTTCAGAAAACATGATTCGAGTTTCAGAAAACATCAATTGAATTTCAGAAAACATCAATTGTATTTCAGAAAACATCAATTGTATTTCATAAAACATCATTTGAATTTCAGAAAACATAAATAGAATTTCAGAAAACATCAATATAATTTCAGAAAACATCATTTGAATTTCAGAAAACATCATTTGAATTTCAGAAAACATAAATGGAATTTCATAAAACATCAATATAATTTCAGAAAACATCATTCGAGTTTCAGAAAACATCAATTGAATTTCAGAAAACATCAATATAATTTCAGAAAACATCAATTGTATATCAGAAAACATCATTTGAATTTCAGAAAACATCATTTGAATTTCAGAAAACGTAAATATAATTTCAGAAAATATCAATATAATTTCAGAAAACATCATTCGAGTTTCAGAAAACATCATTTGAATTTCAGAAAACATAAATAGAATTTCAGAAAACATCAATATAATTTCAGAAAACATCATTCGAGTTTCAGAAAACATCAATTGCATTTCAGAAAACATCAATATAATTTCAGAAAACATCAATATAATTTCAGAAAACATCATTCGAGTTTCAGAAAACATCATTTGAATTTCAGAAAACATAAATAGAATTTCAGAAAACATCAACATAATTTCAGAAAACATCATTCGAGTTTCAGAAAACTTCAATTGAATTTAAGAAAACATCAATAGAATTTCAGAAAACATCAATTGTATTTCAGAAAACATAAAAAGAATTTCAGAAAACATAATTAGAATTTCAGAAAACATCAATAGAATTTCAAAAAGCATCATTTGAATTGCTGAAAACATTAACTGTATTTCAGAAAACATCGATTGAATTTCAGAAAACATCAATTGCATTTCAGAAAACATCAATTGAATTTCAGAAAACACCATAATCGACTTATTTTTTATGCACTGGAATATATGATGTTGATGTTTTCTTTAATTATTAGATGTTTACACATCTCCCTTGTGATCGGACTCACATGATTTTTTTTAATAATGAAAAAACCCTTTCAGTTGGAGCACTAGATCCTGGCAAACACAAGCTAAACTGCATAATTTTGTAAATATTTTTAAAAGATATATCATTTTCTCCAAAATGTTTAAAGATTTCCATCCACCTTTCCTCTACACATATTTCTTTCTCTTCCCAATCTTTGATCTTTTCCGAAGTTGCATAGTTTTTTATGCAGGAAAACTCATCAAACAATTCACTATCTTCTTTAGATCATTCCTTTTTTCCAAAATAAATGAAAAACATTTTTTAACTTCATCTCATAAGGGTGCTCTAAGAAGAAGAATGCATTTTAAAACCTGAACCTCCACGAATGCGGTGTCCCACTGGCTTAGGTAGTCAAGACAATTAGTATAATAAATTTTTATATGCGATTGAAATGCATGTAAATCAATGTGACCTTTTTTAACCAGTGCAGGAATCGATTTTTTGAATTCAAAGGGAACAAATTTTTCTTCCTTCGTGCTATGATTTTGGTTTTGAGCTCGTTTATGAGGAAAGCGGTTTCTAGCATTGAAATTTTCTGTGATTCAATTTTTAAAATATAATTGTGAATAACAGAAGCTTGGCAATGCCTAAATTGAAGCCAAATTTCAGCACAAGGATTACTAAAAAAATCTTTTAAAACAGTTGGACACTTTGGTTGTGCTAAAAAGTATTTTTGAAGAGGCTGAAAAAGTTAAAAATTCTATCTATTGCTGGGTTCAGAGTAAGCCATCTCGTTTTGCTAAAACCCATTAATTTACAATATTCCATATTTACACTTTCACAAAGTTCTTTAAATTCTACCACGCGGACTGTATAAATATAAAAAAATGAATATTTTTTTAAGACAACCATTTCAATTTCGATTGGAAGGCATTCCACACAAGATTGGACACAATTATTTATTATATGGGCAGCACAGTTTACACCAATTAATATCTTACCAAGATACTGTTGAACTTTTGTGAAAAGATTCTTTTTACCCTGCCTGGCTGCACCGCCAAAATTACAGTTTGTGTTATCTGCACACAATGCTAGCAATTTGCTTTTCAAGTCAAATTTGTTCAACAAATTCAAAATATATTTACTTAAAATATCAGACGTTTCTCCATTCAGTTCATCAATTTCTAGAATTTTTACTTGCACTCCTTTTTGCAGTGCCAAATATCGTACAAGAATCGGGCACACTTTTGTACTTCCGTGGTTTGGGCAGTCAGAAAATATTACAGATTTCTAATCCTCTTCCAATTCTTTTATGGCGTTGGGTGCTAACACATTGCAAACAATAGATTCGCACTTAGTTCGGGCACATGAATATTTTTCATGAAAACAATTTTTGATTAGTTTAGACGTGCAATCGTTTGAGCGAAAAGAGTGGCTATGTTGAATCGTGTGGTACGCCCATGTTCCTTCGTTAATGCATGTAATTTTGCAATCATCATCAAACGTCTTAGATGAGTAGAATGAGGTAGTTTTTTTATTACATGATGCAGAAGGATCCATGCGTTTTTGCTTTACAATTTTCAAATGCTGCTGAATATCTAAGCTGCCGCCATTTCCTACGGAAAAAACTGAGAAAAATTTGGAACTCCTTTTGCAGCGCTACATTGAACAAACATTTTCTTCTGGGCGCCATGAATCTAACAAAATAATACACAAAATAATAATTATCAGAATAATTTAAATTTTATTGCAACTAATTTACCTGCTTTGCTACGCACACAACAGGAATGTTAAAATCACATTTATTCACGGTGATATAGAGCTGTCCTTTTCTTACCTTCAGATTCCGTAAATATATTAAACACACCTGATGGCTAGTTTTGTAAAGCGTTGCCAGATTTATTTTTATAATATAAATAGATACATATATATATATTTTTTGCAATTTATCATCACGAAATCAAGTTTAAGTGCTGTTAATAAAATTTTCATTATACAGGACAAAACAGAACATTAAAAAAAACAGTAAATTTTTTAAGAATTAATTTTTACCGTACAGAGCATTGAAATACAGTACTGTTCTGTAAAATACAGTACGTATGGTCACCGTAGGCATTATGCAAAGCACGAAACCCAATTGCGTCTTCTTTTTGAGGGTGGGTTGTTTGTCATTCTATAGATAAGTATAATTTAGTCTCATTCCACACATGAAATAATAAAAATACACATGATTTACTTACCTTGAGCAAAAATATTAAATTATTGTTAGATTTATAGTCATTTTTCAGACATATTACAATTAATTCTGTAATTAATATGCAAATTTTAATTTTGTTTCAATGGTGCGTGGTAAAGAAGAAGAAGAAAGCATATATTTCAAAAATACATAACTGCACTGTATTCTTAATCTTTATATTAAATTATTGTTTTTTATAAATTTCTCTTTCTTCTTTTCTTAATTTTGACATTTGGTTTGACAAAGATGCCACCTTATTGACACTTTTAACATCTTTGTTAAAATTAAGTTACTGAATCGATCTATTGTTACCACAAGCAGTAAACCGAGTTGGTGACATTAGCGTTAATGTTTATTGTTAAAAAATACACAATCGCACTACCGATGATGGTGAAAAAAGTATATTTTAAAAGACATGTTGACAGCAATGTTTAAGAACGCCGTCATCATTATGTGCACATATCTATAATAATGCTCAGACCCATTTTTTCCCAACAAACCTTCACTAACTTCTGTTATTGAACACCAAGCTGTCAATTCCATTTCATTTAAAACTTGTGCAAAGGCCTGATATTTTCGAATATCTGGACCATTTACAATGCCTAAATGAAAACAAATTACATTAAGTTAAGCTTGTAAATTATTTTAATTTCTATCACCTTCCTTGATAACAAAAATAATAAAAAAAAAATCTTTGAGTGAAATGATTTTTACAAAAAAAATAGTTTACATTTTCTTTGTTGCCATAAGCACTATTATACATAGGTTAAACATTCCTTGACGTAATATTTTAGTATCACACGTGTAAAGTATCATAAGAATTTAATTCCGTACATCGCAATCAATTTGTGTTAGGCATATCATGCTCTACTCGTCTATTTATAGCATAAATTATTTTCATCTTATATGCGGAGTCATGTAACTAACAGTGTTATTTTTATTTTTATAGAAGAAGTAAAAATTTTCACGTTTCTAGACATGCGCCTCAGATTAAAATCATTATCACTTTTCGTATGATTCTTGAAATGTTTACTTTGCTTTTATGACATGCATCATAATCAATCTAAAAACAGATTAAAGAATTTTTTGTTAGGTAAGTTGTTTTACATTTCACTTAACGTATCAAAGCAAAAAAACATTTCAAATAAATACCAGCCAAAAAGAGAAAGATTGTTAAGAAAAATTTTATATAAAATTTAAAGTTGGTACTAATGCTAGTTTCGAGAATTATCACGCTGTCGTTTATGACAACCATAGTTGTGAAAAAAAGGTTTAAAAATAGCAAATGACAACTATAGTTGTTACAAAATTAATTTCCTCTATATATTTTAATATTGCCCGTTCTCAGTATAACGATACATTTCTGTATAGTTATATTTAAACCACATTAAAATACCTGGCAGCATGGGCCATATATAAGTGTAACGACTGTTATTCGTTATAAATTTTTATCTAAAATATTCGAAAATAAAAGCATAGTCTCATACAAATTCATGATATTTAGAATTCGACAGCT
This sequence comes from Cordilura impudica, assembly GCA_963682025.1. Taxonomy (NCBI): domain Eukaryota; kingdom Metazoa; phylum Arthropoda; class Insecta; order Diptera; family Scathophagidae; genus Cordilura; species Cordilura impudica. The sequence continues at coordinate 5,783,699 of OY821520.1, forward strand.
CAATTCCAAAACATGCTAAGTCGAAAAAGTGAGTTTTGCAGGAGCAGCTCTTAAAGTTAACAGGCGATATTTCGAAAACTATACGAGATAAAACTTTGAATCTTTCACTGTTTTTATTATAGATTTAATAAAATTCTTTTCGCGCTTTCCAATTTTAAAAATTTCATGTGTAAAATACTTGAAAATGACATAGCATTCTTTAGAACGCAGAAAAATTTATCAAGTAGTCGTGTAAGTCGTTTGATGACCTTTTTGATTTTTCCTTAACGTTTTCCTTGGTCGTCCATGTGTACATAGCATTGTTTGGCTTGAAATATATCTGAAGTATTAAATTTAATTTGCATACATTGACAAAAGTACATTTTAAATCTATAATACTAGAGGATTGTTTATTTTGACTTTAAAAAACAAATTTTTTTTTTCCTTTCAGAATTTTCTTATATCTTAAATATATTTACGCTGATCCCTGACTCACTGACTGACTGACTGATTCTGTAACGTTGAAATAATACACATAGCACTCCCTACAATGCTATGCGAAATACACAAACAAAATTTTATCTTTCTCATTTTATACAAACCCATACAAAATTTTCTCTCTTCTATGTTACCGAACAGTGCTGCTAATAAAATCTTCTGAAAATCGACAATTTTGGAAACTAAATCGCCAAAATCGTCATTTTTAAAACAAGAAATTGCCAAGAAAATAAAAATAAAACTCGACAAAATATTACAAAAGAAAACAATAAAATTTAATTAAATCATTCATATTACGAATATTATTACAGCATTGGTTATTTCTATATAACGGGTGATTTTTTAAGAGCTTGATAACTTTTTTTTAAAAAAAAACGCATAAAATTTGCAAAATCTCATCGGTTCTTTATTTGAAACGTTAGATTGGTCCATGACATTTACTTTTTGAAGATAATTTCATTTAAATGTTGACCGCGGCTGCGTCTTAGGTGGTCCATTCGGAAAGTCCAATTTTGGGCAACTTTTTCGAGCATTTCGGCCGGAATAGCCCGAATTTCTTCGGAAATGTTGTCTTCCAAAGCTGGAATAGTTGCTGGCTTATTTCTGTAGACTTTAGACTTGACGTAGCCCCACAAAAAATAGTCTAAAGGCGTCAAATCGCATGATCTTGGTGGCCAACTTACCGGTCCATTTCTTGAGATGAATTGTTCTCCGAAGTTTTCCCTCAAAATGGCCATAGAATCGCGAGCTGTGTGGCATGTAGCGCCATCTTGTTGAAACCACATGTCAACCAAGTTCAGTTCTTCCATTTTTGGCAACAAAAAGTTTGTTAGCATCGAACGATAGCGATCGCCATTCACCGTAACGTTGCGTCCAACAGCATCTTTGAAAAAATACGGTCCAATGATTCCACCAGCGTACAAACCACACCAAACAGTGCATTTTTCGGGATGCATGGGCAGTTCTTGAACGGCTTCTGGTTGCTCTTCACTCCAAATATGGCAATTTTGCTTATTTACGAAGCCATTCAACCAGAAATGAGCCTCATCGCTGAACAAAATTTGTCGATAAAAAAGCGGATTTTCTGCCAACTTTTCTAGGGCCCATTCACTGAAAATTAGACGTTGTGGCAGATCGTTCGGCTTCAGTTCTTGCACGAGCTGTATTTTATACGGTTTTACACCAAGATCTTTGCGTAAAATCTTCCATGTGGTCGAATAACACAAACCCAATTGCTGCGAACGGCGACGAATCGACATTTCACGGTCTTCAGTAACACTCTCAGAAACAGACGCAATATTCTCTTCTGTACGCACTGTACGCATTCGTGTGGTTTGTTTAATGTCCAATAAAGTAAACTGAGTGCGAAACTTGGTCACAATCGCATTAATTGTTTGCTCACTTGGTCGATTATGTAGACCATAAATCGGACGTAAAGCGCGAAACACATTTCGAACCGAACACTGATTTTGGTAATAAAATTCAATGATTTGCAAGCGTTGCTCGTTAGTAAGTCTATTCATGATGAAATGTCAAAGCATACTGAGCATCTTTCTCTTTGACACCATGTCTGAAATCCCACGTGATCTGTCAAATACTAATGCATGAAAATCCTAACCTCAAAAAAATCACCCGTTATAAAAATGTATTAGTGGTGAAATTTCAATGAAAAAAATTTAACACAGCAATCAACTTAATAATTTTATTGACATGTATCTATAGCTGAAACATATAATATAGGTTTAAAGTATCGCCGTAATTAAAACTTAAATCTTAAATAGAGATGCTTTTCAAGGTATTTCCATTTTGAAACGACTTGACCCAGAATTAAATCTATATATATTTTGTGATTTCCATTTACACTGAACAAAAACTATCAATTTTCGATAAAAAACCCATTAATTGTTAACCCTTGAAATCGTAATTTTTATACTACTGAAAATTTTAAATCTTCAATCATTATTTTAACAAATTTAACAAATCATTTTAACAAATTGAAAAATCGTCGAAATTACAATAAGTTGTCAAAATTGGCAACACTGCTAAAGACAATAGCACTACATATGCAGATTTCGTGTTACATATGGAATAAGTTTAGCGCAAAAAATGCATAAAAAAAATTCAAAAACTCTTCATAACTACTTCAGGAAACATGTCACCTTTTAAACGCATTTCGATTTTTTTTTATTTCACATGGTCCGGTAACGAGTTGTGATGTTCACCGCAAAACAACAACGTCTCCGGATATTTATTAAAATTTTTAGTTGAAAATTTTTTCAAAGATTCTTCAAATGTTATGCTATAACGTATATTCATGTCTTCAAAAAAGAATTATGCAAAATACGACTTTTATTAACTTTAAGAACCTTAACCCCCCCCCCCCCCCCCCACCACTTTAAGAAACTTTTAGGAACCTTGCTCTACAACGTTTTTTTTATGCTATTCTATTTTTTCTACAATAAGATGGAGTCAGTTATAACGAACTCGGCGGGATCAACCAAATTAATTCGTTATAGACTAAGTTAGTTAGTTAAAAAGTTATAAAACTTAAATTAAATTATTAAAAGATACATATTAATAGTTTGTTTTAATAAGACTAACATTTCCGAGTTTCTATCAAAATAAAAAAAAATCAAAATAAAAACTCCTTATGTATAAAAGCAGAAAGTATAAAGCAAAGGTTGGCTACTGGACCTTTTACAAAACTTCATTTGAAAATCGAAGTTTTTGGTTTGTATTTTTTACAACTGTTTTTCTATTTTTTTTTTTAAAGAAATTTTATAAACATTAAAATTAATTTTTTTTTAATATATAAAATATAAGAAAATTCTGAAATGGAAAAAAAAAATTGTTTGTTGATGTCAAAATAAACGGGCGCCTAGGAGCCACACAATCCACTAGTTTTCTATATTAAAAAAAAATTAATTTTAATGTTTATAAAATTTCTTTAAAAAAAAAATCGAAAAACAGTTGTAAAAAATACAAAGCAAAAACTTCGATTTTCAAATGAAGTTTTGTAAAAGGTCCAGTAGCCAACCTTTGTTTTATACTTTCTGCTTCTTTACATAAGGAGTTTTTAATATTATATGATTTTGAAAAAATATTTTATTTTGATAGAAACTCGGTAATTTTAGTCTTATTAAGACAAACTATTAATATGTATCTTTTTAATAATTTAATTTATGTTTTATAACTTTTTAAAATGCATCAAAATAAACAAACTTATTCAACTAAAAAAAGTTTTTAAACGTTTCAGACAACCAAACTCCATTTTATTGTAGAAAAAATAGATAGCATAGAAAAAAAACGTTTTAGAGCAAGGTTCCTAAAAAATTTCTTAAGGGGGAAAAGGTTTTAAAAGTAAATAAAAGTCGTATTTTGCATAATTCTGTTTTGAAGACATGAATACACGTTATACCAAAACATTTGAAGAATTTTTGAAAAAATTTTCAACTAAAACTTTTAATAAATAAGTCCGTGACAGCTAATATCCGGAGGCGTTGTTGTTTTGCGGTGAACAACATAACTCGTTACCGGAACATGTGAAATAAAAAAATTTAAATGCGTTTAAAAGGTCACAAGCTTCCCGAAGTACTGACGAATAGTTTTTAAATTTTTTTGTTTTTTGCACCATTTTAAAGTGAAAAACGATTTTAGCAATACAATTTTGGGAATTTGTTGTAAAAAAATGGGCAAGAAAATGGAATTAAAAAAAAAACCTTCTTGGTTACCTGACGATTTATGTGTAGATATTGTGTCTAAAATTTCAAAAGAATCGTTCAAGAAGATTTTGAGTTATGATGTTCACGGACTTCGAACATTTATTTGCGAGAAAATCGGTTTAAAGTTTTTTAAAAACGGATTTATATACTACATACCGTATGAGGCCGGTCGCTGAAAACGCTGTATGTTCTTAAGTTTTACTCTAATTTACTTAAAATTTTGACACAACACTCTCGACATGTTGTACATTCAGAAAGAGAAATGCAAACAAAAATTTTAAAACCTACCACCCCTTAAGGAAGTGCAAACACAAATGCACCTACACAAAAGAGAAAAAAAATGTCATATTTCATCATACATGTTAACTGAAACAAGTAAGAAAATTATAGTCAGTCTGGACCGACTATACGATACCCTATACCATGCGCTTGGAGACCCTTTTTCTCAGGCCCACCTAAATGGATATAAAAAATAATTTTTTTTATTAATTTTTTTGGCTGCAGATATGAAAAAGTTCATATCGGATGCTATATCTATATGGGGACTAGGTCCAAAAATGGACCGATCCTGACTATGTTTGATAAAGTCTCTTGTATTTTGGAAAAAATTATGCAAACAAAATTTGAGAAGAATCAGTGTAACATTTTTGTTTTTTGATAGATTTAAGTGAAGATCGGGAAGCAGCTCTATATGGGGCCTATGACTAAGAGTTGTTCCACAGGTATCATTTGTTAACTACTCATTAATGGATATAATAAACACATACAAACCCAATTTGAGTAAGATCTATATGACAATTTGGATCTTATGGTAATTTATGTCGATTTCATAGGGGTCATTTGTATGGGGGCTAGGTCTGAACATGGACCGATTCTCACCAGTTTCAACAGCATTCATACGATGGCCGATAAAAGCCGATTCACTAATTTTCATCGAAATATATTCATATTTGCGACCTGTAGTTTGATTACAAAGTTTATATGGACACATAGTCGGACGGACGGACAGACGGACGGACGGACATTGTTAAATAGACTCAGAAAGTAATTCTGAGGCGATCGGTATAATAAAAGATGGGTCTAGGTCAAATGTTTTTGGTAGTTACAAACAGCAGCACAAAGTCATTTTACCCAAACCACATGGTGGTATAGGGTATAACAATACTGAAAGAAGGTGCCCAGTAGATCTACTTGGTCGCAGTGCACTATGGCCGAAATTGCGATTTTAGCGGCAAAAAGTCAATTTTTCAACTTTAAATTTTTACAATTTTTTTGATGGTGTTCAATACCCAACATATTTATAAGAAAAAGCTAAAAAAAAATTTACTTTTGGCAACCCTGTTTATGTACAAACAGCTGTTAATGTTTACATATTTTTTAGTACGTGTTAATACAAGTGAAGCAGCAAAATTTTTATAAAATTAAAAACTGTTTTTTTAATAATATATTCTTGTAAAAAAAACTTTGTAAATATGAGATCTAATACTCGAGGTGAGTATTTTTACTATATACACATATAGTTTGCTAAATGTTTGTATTTCGTACTTATTTTGGTGGCGTAAAATTAAAAATGTCATGAAGTGTCATTGGAACTATTTACATGTGGTTATTTGTACAAAACTCAAGTTTTATGTCATGCTAAAAGTGTATGCATTTGACTGCTAATGAACGAATTTTTAATATTTTTGTAGAAACACTCAGGTTCAAAAATTCTGAAATATTTCACTTTTGGTTGAGAAACAACAGGAATGTTTCGAATTACATAGAAGGAAAGATTCCATACGAAATTGACAGTGAATTAAGTAAATTAATATGTACTAAAGCTCGGAACTTATCTAATTTTATTAAACTAAAATGGGATAAACAATCCAGAAATGAGAACACATTTAGAAAATATATTAAGGAATGGTTGGGTCGAGAAACAATTTTTTTATACCGAAAAAGATTATGCTATCGGGCGACCAAAAATGACTTATGATAATAGCTGCGAAAGAAATAAAAGGAAATTAGCTTCCGAATTAGCTTCCCAGCAAGGAGACTATGAGCAATTATTAGTTCATGCTTTGAAGTAAAATATAAATTATATATGACATTAATAGATGGGAAAGTCTTAAATGTGTTGACAGAAACTAAAAGTGCACAGCAATGCCCCATCTGTCATGCCGGTCCAAAGCAATTTCGATCTATAAGAAACTTTGATTCTCCTAATTTTGAAGCGAAAATGGAATAGGTTGCCTTGCAGGAAATGCATCTGAGGCGCGAAACAAATATTATAAAAAAGATCGAACTGGTCACGCTCGAAAGGATTCAAGAGTGCACAAGGTAATTACCTTGCACAAGGTAATTACATGTATCATAGAGCTATGGATAGCTCTGACCCGTATATTTCAAGCTTATGTTTGCAAGAACGTACAAATAGTTCAGAAAAACTTCCGTTTCCTCGAGAAGTAATTGATCTTTTTAAAATGCTTGAATTACCACCAGAACTGCTATTACCTTCGACATCTCAAGAAGCCTCCAGCTGCAATTATAGTTCTGATTCCGATGTTAGATTAGAGTCGTTAAATAATTATTCATTGGAATTAGAAGCAGATGAAAAGGGGGCATTAACCGCTCATTTTTTTTCTCAAGTGGTGAAGCTAGCTTGCCAGGAAGTACTATTTGCCATTACTTTTAAAAAAGGGGGCGTGGCCCGCCCATTTTTTCTAAAATCGAATTTTTTCTCACTAGAAGTCTACACAACAAGGTTGGTGAAGCTAGCTTGTCGGGAAGTATTTTTTGCCGCTAAAATCGCGATTTCGGCCACAGTGCAGTGTAGGAGGAGATAAAACTCAAAGCGAAGAGTTTTATACCCTATACCACTATGTGGTTTGGGTACAATAACTTTGTGCTGCTGTTTGTAACGACCAAAATTGGTTTGTGTATATTTTTTCAAAATGTAAGTGACTTTATAAAATATGGTCAGGAGCGGTCCATTTTTCGACCTAGTCCCCATATAAATAAAGCACCCGATATAAACTTTTTCATATCTGCAGCCAAAAAAATTAATAACAATGGCACTCAAATGGTTTATTCTAATTTTCTATATCCAATTAGTTGAACCGAAGAAATAGGGTCTCTAAACCATTGTATAGGGTATCTTGTAGTCGGTGTCGACCGACTATTATTTTCTTACTTGTTTTTTTTTTTTTAATATCGCATCGATGAAGGGACATTACGAGTATCATACCAAATTATAAAAAGCCGTTTTACGGGATAGGCTGAATTCCATTCATTTCTGCTTAAACGGGTTTAAAATAATTTTCATAATTTACGTAATTACTTATTTTTTAAGCTAAAATACGAAGTTTAAATTTAGTGGTGTTTGAATAAATTTTTCTTTATTGTTCCACAAAATTGTGTGTAGGTTTTATAAAAACAACTAGGAAAATTTTACCAACACCTATCAACAAATTTAAAATGTTTTCGCATCAATGTTTTTATCAACCACAGAAATATGGTTATGACAATAGCTTAACTTTAATTAATTTTCGATAAAATATTTTCAGTGTTTTTCTTTAGGTTTAAATATAATAAAATAATTACTTTGTGTAAAAAAATATTAACAACAATAATAATAATAAAAAATAATGATACGTAACTTCAGCGAGTTGTTTAAGTTTGTTTTTTTGAAGAATTTAATGTTTTTGTGTAATTTGTATATGGATTTTAATTTGCAATTTGTATATTTAATTAAATACATTTTTGAGTGCAAATGCAACTGAGTATTAAATTAAGTAACTAATATTAAATATACACTAACTAAAAATCTTCTTGTTAAATACTAAGCTGAGAGGTCAAAGCATTTTATGAGAAACAGCCAAATTATCACATAAAAAGTACAAAAATTTCCAAAATAATCTGACATTCAACGCTAATCACATATTTATCAACTTATAAGTTTTCAGCTTACGGTACAGTTTCTACTCCTTTTGTAGGACAATACATTAAGTTGAACTTTGAACTGTTTAGAGCAAATTTAATTTTGACTGGTTTGTACTACCCAGTTAAATACCCTAATAAATCTACGTTACTTTTGTTACTTGCAGAACATTTAGTAATTTCTCATCACCAAAATTGTTGTGGTGAACAGCAGAAAGATGAACGCTCATTTATTATATTACTGTTGAAGGCGAACTTATTGAAGTGTAAGATTCGATTAATGTAATTTATCATCAAATGTAGTTCAAGCAAAAATAGAAAGTTTTCAATAGATTTACCAAAAAAAAAATAAAAATAAATTTCTAATTTTTCTACGACTGACAGGTGATGTTTCAGTTCGAGCAGGGGTGAAAGTAATTTTTAGACATTTCAAATTCATGTTAACAAATATCGTTTTAAATGCCACAAAAAATTTACAATTTTTTTTTTTTTTGAACTCAAATGATATTTAGAAAGTATACCTTTATTTCTTATTTATTGCAGCAACCCAGCAAAAAAGAGTATAAATGTTTATTTTGAATTTACGACATTGACATTGTCATAGGACGCAAATATTCTCGCTATTATTTTACCTCCTTGTCATTGTTATTTCGTGTGAAATTTCAATAATTATGTTCTATTGTATTATTCGGTTTCTTTTGAAGTACTTCATATTTTTTACTTGAATATGGAACGACGAGTCTTAACCGGTATGATTTTAATAAAGGTTTTCAGAAAACACTTCAATTATTTTCTGACTATTCAACTGAACTTTGTGAGTTAACTGCCTTTTTTCGTTACACCTTAAATTTTTAAATAAATTTAAAAGTGTTCTTTTAAATTTTTTTTGGCAAGTATATTTCTGTAAAAAAAAAACTATAAATTTCTCTGGAATCTTGTTGTAAACAAACATTGGATTTTATTAATTTCATATTTCCTATTTTCTTGTTGTGTTAGCAAACAGGAACTTTGCTTTCTAAGAATTTGACATTCATGCATCATGTTGAGTATTTGACCTGCTGTTATGCGTAAATGGGTTTCTTCTTAGAAATTGTATAACTCTGGGAATTTAAGAGTGTGCGTGTGTGTGTGTTTGCTCATCTTTCACCTTTTTCTACAACATGAGGATGTGTTCGTGTTGGTATTTCAAAACACTTCCATGAGCACATGGTGAGTGAGAACACATAACGATTTATTTTATTGTTATTTCATATCGTTATTAATTATTTCTTTTTAATATTCTCAATTTTCTATCAAAGGCATAATTGGAAACGCCGAACATTTATAAGATTTCATGGTCTGGATGAACAGGTAAAAAATACATAACTTTACCCTAAACTGTTCTTTAGTCTGTCTTTCCTTTTTACAACTTCTTTGCACATTTATTAATTTTAGGCAATTCCAAATTGTTTAATTTTGCTGGACAGATTTACTGGTCTAATTAAATAGAGGTAGTTTTTCATATCTGAAAAGGGTGTGTCGCAATAGTTTTTTACCATTTATCTGTTATTAAATTTTTTTTTCCAATTTTGTCAGGTATTTAACCTATATAAATCAAGTTCCGACTATTAATAATTTTTGAAAAATAATTTTTGAAAAACTTTTGTATTAATAAATTTTGCCCAAAATATGTGACCTTGGGTCAGACAAATTGTTCTGGTGCACCCGGGCGGAAACTGGCGAGTATAAAATTTGGTATAGGAGCGTAGGGGAGGGTTCTTACTACAGAAGATGCAAGATTTTTTTGATGGCATTTGATGGGCAGGAGTTATGCTCTATTAAGAAGGAGATTTTCGGGAAATTTGGACATTTTATATATTTTTTTTTTTTAATTTCTCAACGACTCAGTGCCTTAACATTTCTAACGTTAATGGCTTAGAAGCTTCAAAATTTTACAAAACTTCTTTACTTTAAAATCTTTTAAAACAAAAAAGTTACAGTCATTTAAAAATTAAAATTCACAAAGAAATTTTTAATTTTAGTATAATACTGAGAAAGTCCATTTTCAAAGACCCTGTTCGCTGTGATATAGTTGAAATAGAGTCGCAAGGTTTTGGCTCCCCAGGTTCATTGATATGTACTTTCAAATGAATAACACAACTTTTTGGCCGCTTTTAAAATTATGGTCCACAGTGCGCCCTGTCTAAGCTATGTTATTGAAAATATTGATAAAAATAATCTAAAAAATAAAAACAAAGTTTTTTTAAAACTCTGTGCGTGACGACTGTGCATGATTATTTGAAAATTAATCTTTGGTCACAACAAGCCTTTGGACCAAGTTCCAGATTTTTTGGATGAGGGGAAATTTGGGTTTAAGTCACTGACTGTGAATGTGCGTGTCTATGTCAAAGTTAATCTTTTTTCACATCAAGTCTATCGACCAAGTTTCAGATCGATCGGATAAGGGGAAATGGGTTTTTAAGCACTTCGTGACTATGCGTGACTTTGCGTGACTACCCCAAAGTTACTCTTTAGTCACAACAAAACTCTGAGCCAATTTTCAGATCAATTGGATGAGGGGGAATGGGGTTGCCCTATGAAAGACAGGCAGACAGACAGACAGACAGACAGACAGACAGATTGTATGAGTGAAAAGAAAGAATTGAAAAAGGGGGAAAATGATAATATGCTGAAGATTTCATTCGATAAAATTATACCAGTTTGATTTGCTGGATCTATTTACTGAAAAGTGCAATGACATATCATCAATGATTCTTAAGTTATGGCTGAAAACTAAGCAAAAAAAACATCAAAATACGGCAAAAATGTAAAATGTCGTAAGAAAGATTTGGCTTGAGAACATTAAACCCTTTGGAAATTTCATTATACTGGCCTGATGCTTTCACTCTAACTTGGAAAATCGTTACCACTCTTCGGATGATTTCAAAATGGTTTACATTGATCTTGATGACATGCAGGACTTTGTTTATACCATAGACGGGCTCTTTGCAGTGCCAGTAAAATTAAAGCAGAAATAAATTTTTACTGTTACAGCAATTTAATTCCCATAATGAGTAATCAGTGAGAATTTACTTATAACTTTAATTTTTTTCAATAATCAGCAAAAATTTACTGGTACTGCAAATTAAATTTCATTGACAGTAAAAATTCATTGTACTTCATTAAAATTTTGATTGAAAAATAATCTCATCTGTTATTATTATTTTTGTTTTTTTTTTTCATTTCAATAAATTTTTTTTTTTTTATATTATTTCAATTGTGATTTCTGCCAAATTTCCGTATTAATTTTAAGTATAATGAGACCTTTTCATTTTCAACTTTACCTAGGCTTTTATGTGGGTCGCAGTGGCTTGTCTAGCTTTTTGCATAAAACAAATTTGTGGTTTATCCCCAGAAATAATATATGCAACCCAAATAAAAGCTGATATGTAACAATTCTTCAATGATTTAGTTGGAAGCTAAAAAATATACTGCCAAAAATTTGAATATGAAATTTTAACTCTTCAATATAAATTTGAATGCGTGCTTATCTGAGTATTAAATTAAATAACTTATTTTAATCATAAACTAACTGCAAATCTTTATGTTAAATTAGAATCTGAAAAGTCAATGCATTTTGTGATAAATAGTTAAATTATTGCTAAGCTAAGAAAATTTACAAAACAGCCTGACATTCAAAAGTTAATAAAATATTTATCAACTTATAAGTATTCAGCTTACGATACGGTACGGTTTCTATTCCTTTTAAGGACGATTCATTTCCTACTTCATTTAGTACCCTAATAAATCTACGTTTTTCTCTTTCATTACTTGCAGAACATTTCGTAATTTTTCATCACCAGCAGGAAGCTGAACTATATTTTATTTTATTTCTTATAACTGTTGAAGGCGAACTTATTGCAGTAAGAGATTCGTTTAGTATAATTTATCATCAAATGTCGTACAACCAGATTCATAGATTCCATTTTCTAATTTTTCTTCGACTGACAGGTGATGTTTCAGTTGTATTCGTGGAGTAAGGGCAAGTAATTCTTGGGCGTTTTACAGATTTAGGCGAAATAGCATTTTAAATGGGACAATATAATTGTATTTACACTGAAAAGACTGATTGATTTTTAGAATATATACGATTTTCTTTTTATTTACTGTACCAAAAATTGAAAAACGATTTAGTAAACCAGGCCTACAATTTACATATTGGGCAAGAGTATATTTTCACGGTAACACCTTGTTATCATTACACTGCACAACAGCGAAATATGTCCCCGTTTGGAAACAATTTTTCTTAAAAAAATATGCCAAATAAAGATATGAAAATCAGTTTTCAATACACTGAAATTCTTTGATTTTCGTCGCTTACCCTGTACTCTAATTGTTTGGACACAACTTGAAACTGTGACCTTTATAGGTTAAAAGTCTACATAACTTAAACCTAATATCATCATAAAATGTGTTTAATAATGTTATATATGAAATTTTAAACATTAAAAATTAACTAAACACTTCCATGTGCCGCAATAAAAATAAAATTCTAAAAAACTCTCAAATATTTGCATATTATTTAAGATTTTGAATACATTTTTATGTTTAGAAAACAACATTAGTTTTTCCTTCAACGAATTTTTTCCATTTACATTAGTTAGTTAAGTTTGATGTGAAAGAAGAAGAAAAAATTTTATAATAAAAAAAATGTTTTCATGAAAAATGTTTCATGTAGAGTTTGGCTAATTGAAATGTTATTACCAATAAAGAAGAATGTTCCACATATTTTCACTATTGTTAGAAAAATCTTTTTTCTATAGCCAGCATGATAGCATGTACTCTGTAGTAGGCAAAACTGGTACTTTTAATAGATTCTAAAGCTGAGTAAAATATGTTTTACGTATATTCAATTCACTATTTTGAGCTTCTAACCCATTAATGGCTGTACGCTGCACAGTGCCTTTTTTTTTAGGGGTGTGAGTGATCAAAAATCGATAATTATTGAACGGCTTAAAATATTTTTCTCGCAGGTTTTTGCGTTATTGTCTATTAAATTACGTATCGATTTTGTGGCAATTTAACCCTTGTGTGCTCATGGGGTCAAAACGACCCATTGTGGAATTTTTTTTTTAATATATTACATAGTTAAATTGTCTGCTGAACGCACTTAAATACATAAAAAAATTTCGTTAACATTTCACAAAAATTTATAAACAATTTAACCCGAATCTGCCAAAGCTACCATACGGTAACACCACATATTTGCATAAAAATAATTATTGTCCATTTCGACTAATATAGAAACGAAAAAAACTCAAAAAATATTCTTCTGGGGTGATTCGGGTTAATTAGAGTTCATTAAAAAAAAAAAACATCCTTAAATATATGTATATTTTTACCTAAGGCATTGAAATAAAAAAACAACATAAAAAATACATAAAATGCAGTAAATTTCTTTTTGCTGTGTAAACATCTATACGCGCAGGGTGGGGGTAAATTTCTATTTCACAACACAATCACAAAAACAGCGTAACATGTGAGCCGTAAGACATGTGAGATGTAAGACGTAAGACAAAATCGGTGTGACTTATGATTGAATTGGTGAAAAATTATGATATGCAATAACCTGTTTGAAAATGAAAAATAATAAATGAAAAAAAACAAGTAAGAAAATTATAGTCGGTCTAGACCGACTATACGATACCCTATACCATGCGTTTAGAAACCCTATCTCTTAGGCCCAACTAACTGGACATTGAAAATAAGCAAAAACCAAATTTGAGTGGGATTTTTATTAATTTTTTTGGCTGCAGATATGAAAAAGTTCATATCGGATGCTATATCTATAAGGGACTAGGTCCAAAAATGGACCGATCCTGATCATGTTTGGTAAAGTCTCTTGTATTTTGCAAAAATATATACAAAAAAATTTGAGAAGAATCAGTGCAATATTTTTGTTTTTTAATAGATTTAAGTGAAGATCGGGAAGCAGGTCTATATGGGGTCAAAGGGATCATTTTTGGACTACTCATTAGTGGATGCAATGAACGCATACAAACCCAATTTGAGTAAGATCTATATGACAATTTGGATCTTATGGAAATTTATGTCGATTTCATATGGGTAATTTGTATGGGGGCTAGGTCTGAACATGGACCGATTCTCACCGATTCAATGGCGTTCATTCCATGGCCGATAAAAGCTTATATACCAAATTTCATCAAAATATATTCATATTTGCGACCTGCAGTTTGATTAAAAACTTTACATGGACACACAGACGGACGGACGGACATTGCTAAATCAACTCAGAAAGTGATTCTGATTCGATCCGTATAAGTAAAGATGGGTATAGGTCAAAGATTTTACAAACATCAGCACAAAGTCATTTACCCAAACCACATAGTGGTATAGGTTATAAAATAAATTAAAATTTAAAATAATCATAGAAAACGAAAAATGAATAATGAAAAATGAAAAATAAAAAATGAAAAATAAAATTGAGAAATGAAAAATAAAAAATGAGAAATAAGAAATGAATAATAAAAAATTAAAATAAAAAATGAAAAAATAAAAAATGAAAATGAAAAACGAAAAATTAAAAAATAAACAATGAAAAAATAAAAAATTAAAAATAAAAATGAAAATTGAAGAATGAAAAATAAAAAATTAAAAATAGAAAATAAAAAATTAAAAATAAGAAAGGAAAAATGAGAAATAATGAATAAAAAATAAAAAAAAAAGAAATGAAAATTAAAAAATTAAAAATAAAAAACTAAAAATGAGAAATGCAAAACCAGAAACGATGAATGAAAAATTAAAAAATTAAAAATGAAAAAGGAAGAATGAAAAATGAAAAACGAGAAAAAAAAATGAAAAATTAAAAATTAAAAATTAAAAATTAAAAATTAAAAATTAAAAATTAAAAATTAAAAATTAAAAATTAAAAATTAAAAATTAAAAATTAAAAATTAAAAATTAAAAATTAAAAATTAAAAATTAAAAATTAAAAATTAAAAATTAAAAATTAAAAATTAAAAACTAAAAATTAAAAATTAAAAATTAAAAATTAAAATTAAAAATTAAAAATTAAAAATTAAAAATTAAAAATTAAAAATTAAAAATTAAAAATTAAAAATTGAAAATTAAAAATTAAAAATAAAAATAAAAATTAAAAATTAAAAATTAAAAATTAAAAAATTAAAAATTAAAAATTAAAAATTAAAAATTAAAAATTAAAATTAAAAATTAAAAATTAAAAATTAAAAATTAAAAATAAAAATTAAAAATTAAAAATTAAAAATTAAAAAAATTAAAAATTAAAAATTAAAAATTAAAAATTAAAAATTAAAAATTAAAAATTAAAAATTAAAAATTAAAAATTAAAAATTAAAAATTAAAAATTAAAAATTAAAAATTAAAAATTAAAAATTAAAAATTAAAAATTAAAAATTAAAAATTAAAAATTAAAAATTAAAAATTAAAAATTAAAAATTAAAAATTAAAAATTAAAAATTAAAAATTAAAAATTAAAAATTAAAAATTAAAAATTAAAAATTAAAAATTAAAAATTAAAAATTAAAAATTAAAAATTAAAAATTAAAAATTAAAAATTAAAAATTAAAAATTAAAAATTAAAAATTAAAAATTAAAAATTAAAAATTAAAAATTAAAAATTAAAAATTAAAAATTAAAAATTAAAAATTAAAAATTAAAAATTAAAAATTAAAAATTAAAAATTAAAAATTAAAAATTAAAAATTAAAAATTAAAAATTAAAAATTAAAAATTAAAAATTAAAAATTAAAAATTAAAAATTAAAAATTAAAAATTAAAAATTAAAAATTAAAAATTAAAAATTAAAAATTAAAAATTAAAAATTAAAAATTAAAAATTAAAAATTAAAAATTAAAAATTAAAATTAAAAATTAAAAATTAAAAATTAAAAATTAAAAATTAAAAATTAAAAATTAAAAATTAAAAATTAAAAATTAAAAATTAAAAATTAAAAATTAAAAATTAAAAATTAAAAATTAAAAATTAAAAATTAAAAATTAAAAATTAAAAATTAAAACTTAAAAATTAAAAATTAAAAATTAAAAATTAAAAATTAAAAATTAAAAATTAAAAATTAAAAATTAAAAATTAAAAATTAAAAATTAAAAATTAAAAATTAAAAATTAAAAATTAAAAATTAAAAATTAAAAATTAAAAATTAAAAATTAAAAATTAAAAATTAAAAATTAAAAATTAAAAATTAAAAATTAAAAATTAAAAATTAAAAATTAAAAATTAAAAATTAAAAATTAAAAATTAAAAATTAAAAATTAAAAATTAAAAATTAAAAATTAAAAATTAAAAATTAAAAATTAAAAATTAAAAATTAAAAATTAAAAATTAAAAATTAAAAATTAAAAATTAAAAATTAAAAACGAAAAATGATATATGAAAACTAAAAACGAAAAATTAAAAATTAACCGGTTGAAATAATAAATAATAATAAATATTTTTATATCAGCAGAGCTTCTGCAGTTTATTGCTATAAATGGTACATAGATGACGCTTTCTGTTTTGATTTTAAAAAAGTGCAATAAAAAATATTTAATTACTAGATGTTTACACATCTCCCCTGTGACCGGACCCACATGATTTATTTTTTTTTTAACCACAAGATCTTCAAGATCTGATAGCATTTCTTTTTCAAAATTGTGTTTCACATGATATTTTAGTGATGTGATTAAAGGATGTGAAGAGATCTGTAACATTTTCATTAAATCCTGGTTTTGATCTTTTCGCTGCACTTTCTTGTAACTATGTCTAAGTCTAAATTCTTTATATTCTTTGTTTTTCGCTTCTTGAGCCTCTTCTGACATTTCGCCAATAGAAAAGATGTGATATTTTATGATATTTTCACCATGGGATAGTACCTTATGCACAGTTGGCGATAATTTTATCCAGCTTCCATATAAACTGTTATAAATTTTAAGTGTCTCCAAAGCGAATTTACAAAACTTTTCAGAATCAATAACATTATGTGAATTTATAGCAGTCAGCAACTTTTTAAAGTTATACAAAAGAGTTTTATCAATTTTTTTTATAGATGCTGTATCATCAATGTTACCAAAAAATCTTCGGGCAGTGTTACCATCATTAGTGTTTCCAAATCCCTACTTTAGATAATCAATTCTCAAACCAGTAACTTTTCTGAACTGCTCTTGCATTCTTTTTTTTCGTCAGTTCTTTGTTGGGTTTTTATTTTCTGCTTCTCTTTAAATGTTTTTTTTTTTTCTCAAAATCTGGAGTATTTTCTTTATATTTTTGAAATTCTATGTCATACGCAATCTTTAAAACGAATACGTGGCATGCAGTGGTGATAATCCTAACTCGTACATTCTCTCAATTTCATTATGTTCTGGTGTTTCAATATTTTTGCTTAAAATCACTTTGTTTAGCATGACAGACAGTGCACGATGTGGATGATTTGTTTCCTGATCATAAGACCGGACACAGAAAATGTAATAGTTGTAAATTCAGCCAATATACACTTTTTTACCTGAAATAGCTTGAGCAGCTTTTCCATCTACCATTGTAAATTTGAAATTGTGCCGAATTTTAATTTCCGAACCTTGTTTTGTTGTGTAAACTGTATTTGTGAGATTCTTTATTTGTTCTGATATAAAATTATACTTTTCCACAATAAGTTCCTTGATTTCCTTCGAATACGAAAATTCAATTGGACGACAATACTGTACAGATGATAGTCGTTGATATCTCCAAAGTTCAGCATAATTTCCATGCTCATATGATGTACTTGTAACTTCTTCACTTAATCGAAGAGTGACCATTGATATCATAAACATACTATTTGAATCACAGTGGTGCTCATCTATAAGCCGAAGTATATGTAGATATGAAACTGTTTGATTTAGGATACTTACAAATTTTTTGTTTGTATTGACTCTGACCAGATGAGCCCTCACAACCCCATTTGGTATAAAGAATCATGCTGGAAGAACAATATTTATCTTGAGTATCAAAATCCAAGGTTTCCAAAATTCATTTGGCGGCATGGTCGAAGGAAGATTGCGATGGAAAACTGGCAGAAGTATTTTTTCTTCGGTAAGATTTTCGAGAGACGGTAATCCTCTGTAATTTTTTTTGTTTAAACCGAATGCAACATTTTGTACTGCCGATATAACAAGTCCAGGTCAATATATAGTGCAAGAGCTTCTGAAGTTGTGAATTCACTACAGATTTCTTCGGGTTTTTTGATCGCTTTTTTCAGTCTTGCATTAACCTCAGAGTCATTGTATTGCAAGGACTCCACCACAGAGACCTTTTCATATTCCTTCTGCTTTCGCAATAATATTTCATAGGTTTCCTCTAAACTTACATATTCTGCCAGAGCGTCCTGAGTTTAAGTATGATTTTTGTGGTCTGCCACGTTTTTTTTAAATTTAGCGAACTCGCAAGCCATTATTTTTAAAAACACATTTTTATCCAATATTCTGAAAATCTTCTAACGAAACTTAAAAGCACATCTTTATTAAATTCTTTATTTTTGGTATTTATACCATTTTTTTTTAAAAAAAACTCTTACAAGCAAGTTATTAAAAATCAATTTTCGAGACAGTAAACTTTTTTGTTCTGAGTGTATTTGAAAAAATTCTTCACAAAGATCTTTTACTAATATATTAAATTTACTTATTGTAGGAAAGTATTTAATGTATATTAACTAAGACTAGCTGATTCCAGCCCTCGAAATACGAGTGCAAATTCTAGAAAATTTTGTTTTTTCATTAAATAAGGACCCTAAAGGTATGCTAAACAATTAAAGCCAATTCGCAAATCAACACAAAAAACAAACTCATTTATATTACAAACACATTAAGAAATTTGATAAACACATACATAGCATTGTATAATTTTATGTATGTGTTAGTATCAACTTTAAATACGATTTGCTAAAAATAGAGGAAAAAAATTAAAAATCTGTAAATCTGCAAATCGGCTCAAAGGAAATATCTTTCAAATAATATACGTTTGGTCAAAATCAGGATAAAACGGTAGAACAAAACATTGGTCACAAGAAATCGCCTAGCCTATTAATAATATAGATTAATGAAGGTTTTTGTTCAAGGTTAAAAAAAGTAATAGAAATATTAGCAATTAATTTTACGAAAATTAGATTTATAATTTATTTGTTTATAAAACAATAACAAAGCATTTTGATAAAAAATAAAGAATATTTTTTTTTTTAGTTTACAGTATATTTTTAACCAATTTTAAATTCAAAATAAAACGAAAAATTTAGTTTAATGCACTCTAACATCCAAGTTTGCTGAATTTGCAGCTGAATATCTTAGTAAACATAGATGATATATTAGAGCAAATTTTAATGGTAAGGACTAAGACCGCGGGGAACCGAACAATAGTTAAAAGCTTAAGTAAAATTCGAAAATTATGTAAAAAAAAGGTTTTTTATAAGCTAAATTTGAAAAGCTAAACCAACTTCAATTAGTAACTTAGCTTACATATATTATAAAAAATAAATGTATCATTAAATAAAAAAAAAAAATATTAATCAAATATCTATAACCGATTGGTCGGAGTGTATCATTGAAAATGAAAATTTTTTCAACAAAATTTTTGTTTTAATTTTTTACTAAATTTAACTGACTTTGAATTCGAATATCTTCGCAGCCAATAAAGACAGCGCAAAACCAAGGCCAGGCTTGAAAAATTCAGAGTTCTTGGCATAAAATTCAATGCTTAAAATAAAAAATCGTCAAAAAATTTTTATTTTCTTGCCGATTTTTTTATCACTCAGCTGAGAATAAAAGTGCACAGTGCGCCAACAGCAGTTTCCAGTGTTAATGATACTCCAGTACAATAATAATTTAAAGTTTAATTTTTGTAATTGCCAACGTGTAAAGCTTTGTAATCTAAAAATCTAAAATATTTTGTTTTAGTTTATTCTTACAGCAATAGGGGTATACAATTACCCATAACAAAAAAAAAAAAAAAAATAAAAATTCCACTGCAGGATGCCATCAATTTCGAATTCGGCGCTCCATATCCTATATGAGAGCTATTATTTTTTGATTACTTTAGATAATTTTATTTTTAAACAAGTAAGGAAATTATATTCAGTCTAGACGTTCTATACTATATTCTATATATGAGATTTAAGAAAGAGTATGAGATTCAGATTTGCTGAGAAGATAATTGAATTTATAATCTATACTAATATATAATAATAATCTATACTAATATAATAAAGAGGTAATGTGTGTTTGTTTGTTTGTTTGTTTGTTTGTTTGTAGGAGGTAATCTCCGTAACTACCCATCTGATTTTCCTGAAATTTTCACAGACTCTTACTGCGGATATGGGAAGTGCTATAGGCTATAATTTTTTAAATATTTTTGGTGGGCGTGGCACCTCCCACACAAAGTAAATTTTTAATATCATATACATATATTGAGTACTATGATAGAGAGAGCTTTGCAAATTTGTGTGAGGTCACCTATTGTTAATATTAGTAGCTACTCTGGAAATGGGCGGGATCAGATAAGTGGGCGTGGTACCTCCCATACAAGTTATAATTCAATATGATATATCTCGAGTACTGTGATAGAGTGAGCTTTTCAAATTTGTATGATATCACCTATTATTAATGTGAGTAGTCGGAAAAAAAATGGGCAGTATCGGACCAATAGGCGTGGCACCTGCCATACAAAGTAAATATAAAATGCCATATATCTGGAGTAATGCAATAGTGAGAGTCTTGGGGCTTTGTGTGAGCCCATAAGTTATTCATTTGATTAGTTAAACAAAAAATGGGCGTTATTGGAGCTGTGGGCGTGGCACCACCCATACAAAGTAAATATATGATATCATATAACTGGCGTGCTAAAAAAGGAAGCTTTGACACTTTGCACGAGCTTATCAGATCTTAGTATGAGTAGTGTAACAAAAAACTGGCGGGTTCACACCAATGGGCGTGGCACTCCCCATGCAAAGTAAAAATTTAATGTCATATTTCTGGAGTACTGTAAAAGAGAGAGCTTTGTGGCTTTGCGCGAGCCCATAGGTTCTTTGTGTGATTAGTCGAACAAAAAAATGGGCGTGATCGGGGCAGTGGGCGTATCACCGCCCATGCAAAGTAGATATCTAATATCATATAACTGGTGTACTATAAAAGGGAAAGACTCGACATTTTGCATGAGTCCATCAGATATTAATGTGAGTAGTCCAATAAAAATTGGGCGGGATGGGATTAGTGGGCGTGGCACCTCCTATGTAAAAAATAAAAAGCACTACGAAAGCGACAGTCTTTTGACAAGTTCATTAGTTATCGATTTGATTTGTCGTGGAAAATATATCGCCAAAATCAAAAATCGCCAAACCCATAAATCGCGAAAAATTGCCAAATGATATTCTAAGTTCAAGGCCTATAGTTAAGTGTTGCCAGATCTAATATGGATAATCCATCTTCTCATGGGCAGCTACATGTACCTTGCTCCATGGTAGGAACGCCGAAAAATCTGATAATTGTTGTACCGAATGAAAAAACAAAAAACATTGTATATCAGCATCATTATAATCTATACTACCATTATATAGAGGTAATATTTGTTTGTTTGTTTGTTTGTAGGAGGTAATCTCCGTAACTACTCATCTGATGTTTTTGAAATTTTCACATAGTCTTACTGCGGATATGTGAGTGCTACAGGCTTTAATTTTTTTAAATTATTTTTAGTAGGCGTGGCACCTCCCATACAAAGTAAATTTTTAATATCATATATATTAAATACTATGATAGAGAAAGCTTTGCAAATTAGTCTCAGGTCATCTATTATTAACGTGAGTAGTCAGACAAAAATATGGGCGGGATTAGACAAATGCGCGTGGTTCCCCCACACAAACTTAATATTAAATGTGATATATCTAAATTACTGTATTAGTGAGAGCCTTGGGACTTTGCGTGAGACCTTCCATAACGATTAGGAAGGGGGGAGGGGGAGGGGGAGGGTGTAGCGAAGCACACCGGGTTACATCTAGTTTATTTATATAATTTATATAATCAAAATAAAATTTGACTGGCATTGTCATTAGTTTGTGGCCTAAAGGTATATACGGTCTTAATCAAATAATGAAGTCACTTTTTTCAAAAACATATTCATATATATATAAAATTCGAGAAAACTCTATGCGATAGTTTTTCTTTTTGGCAGCTCTAAGTAAATATTGTATTTAAAATCAATGTTTTAGACAATAAATCTAAAATATTTTTTTATTTCATTTTTTATAAATAACGAAATAAGTATTGATAAAGTAACATACAAAAAAAAGTGTCGCTAAACTTCAGTAACGTTACTAATTATTTTTTTTTTACTATGTAAGCTTTTGATGAATTTGTAAACTGGAAATTGTAAACCGAAATGTAAACTGACAAAAAACAAGTAAATTCAATTGAATTCAAACACTCGAATGGTGAACATCGATTTAAAACAAAACTCTTTGTGAATTATAAATTACCAATTGGAGTCTTTTTATTTCTTAAACCCTAACCATAAACTCCCTCATCTTAAAATCCCAAACTCCTACAACAATATTTTTAATTTCTCAATTTATGAGAAATTATAAAATATTAACTCTTTTTTTCTTAGCGCTGTGGATTGCAGGCTAGTAAAATTTTAATGTAGCAGTCAAACCCTCTCTTGGTTAACTCAACCACCCTAAACCCGACATTGTCAAAACCCTAAGTGGAATCAGCTGCCAACGATAAAATATATATTGAAAGTAGCTTTTTATGGGTACTAGGGTGGCTCTCGGTCTCATGCCCTAGAAAAATTCGAATAGCAAAAAAACTGAGAAATACAAAGTTTTGAGTCAATCAAAAAAAAAATTAGAGGTGCCGACGCGACTGAAAATTTCAAGTGTGTTTATATGGGGAGTATATAGGACTTTTTTCAGATTTTACGAAAACTTCATTCTATAGATTAATTTTTTTGACAAGATGTTATATGAATTGATATCAGTACTAAATTGTCTTTTCAAAAAGTTATATAGCTTAAAAAACAGAAAAAGCGTTGCTAAGAAATAACAAATGCCCCAGATCACTTTTGTGCCAAAAACTCCAAGTCATGAAATGTGATGAACATTTTTTCAGCTTTAACAAATTGATTAAACCCATAATCTGTTTTGGTTTCTATACCTACAAGTACTCAGTTGTAAAATATTGCTTTATTAACATATTTGTTAACATATTGCGAAATAAGACCAAAGATGGAAAATTTTTTTGATTAAATTTTGAAAACTCCTTTTTTAAGTTTTAAAAAATTTTTATAAACAAAATTTCAAAAAATGGATCTTGCACTTTAAATTCTTTTTAAACATATGTCAGAGATTAACTGTGTGAATTTTAAAGTAAATTCCTCTATCAGAATTTTTGTTTTATCAACTTCAACTTTATATGGGGATATAAACACATTTAAATTTTCAATCGATTTCCGGTGCAACTTTTTTTATCCGGTTGTCCCCAGCCTTCACATTTATTAGTTTTATATAGAAAGGATACAAACCGGACCCGCCTCTCCCAAAAATGGAAATTTTAAAAATGTCCATATGACGTAGGACCACGCCAGTGTATATTTTATACTGCACAGTGGGACGAATCGCCATTCAAATTAATATACACATCACATAGTTATACTGTCTGAGCTGGGGGCTTTTTTTAATGTTCGCCGTGAATTTGGCCATCGATCCTCTTTTGGGATTTTCGATTTTGATTTCTGGAACATGTCTCCAGAGAAATGATTTTGATTTTGATGAGCGCAAGAATGGATTCTTTTGGAAAAATTTTCGATTAAGAATCCTCGTTGCAATAAACACTAAAAAAAACTGTCTGAATGAGAAAAATTTTTCATTTCTAATTTTTTTCGTTGAGTTAAAATTTTTAGCATGATTTTAAGTCAGGCGGGGAACCGTTTACAAAGCAAAACATAATGTGTAAACTATACCGCTGTTTTATATTCTGCACCAGTGTGTGGTAAGAGTATAATGAGTCTGTCTTGATATTTCTAACTACCAAGAATATTGAAACCCCCAGAAGCGAAATAGAAAAAAGTTGTTAGCAACATTTTATATGACATTAAATGTGTCTGAACAAAAAGGCACTGAAATCTTTAGGAAGTGCAAATAAATCTTTTACGCAATACGATAAAAAAAAAAAACAAAACATGTTATACCGTTTTAATAAACATATTCGTGCAACAATTCAAATGTTGTGTTGGCACTTGCATACAAATATGTAGGTATACAACTTTGATTTATGTATATATACAATTTCGAAAAAGTTGCTAGCAGAAATGTTTATATTCATTCTCGAAGCATGTGTAGAATCATCTTAAATGGTTGAATGATAAACAACAATGTTTCCTACAAATCTAACCATGTTTTGTTTTTTTTTTCTTTAGTCCGTACACTTGATGAACACGCACTTTCGGAGATGTTTGTACAAAATGGTGAAATTGAAATGTACATAAATGTTGGGTTCTTAATATTTGCTGCTACGGCACACGTGATTTATGTCAGTCCACCATGAAAAGTGTAACAAAACACAACGTGGAAAAATGAGCTCTTCAATTAGTTAACAAAAAAAATTTTAATTTTAGAATAATTACGGCAAATACCATTGGAAATAATATTTCTTTTTCGGTCAATGAAAAAAAAAAAAGAAATTTATTATAATAAAAAAAAAAATCAAGACAAGTTTGAGTTTTAAAAATGATTCCATTGTTGAAATTATAACAAATTTATCAGACTAATATTAATATTAAATTAATTTCAACTTAATCTTCACTAACGTTAAATTATTGTTGAAGTAGAAAAAAAATCGGCCATGTTTTAAATAATTAATAAATTTACCATCAAGGAGTATTACGCGGATAGTAAAGGGCTTGCGACTTTAACCTCGTGACAGATTAAAAGTACTGACTTCACTTTAACAACGCCAAACTGTCTAGTAGTCTATGAAAATATTACAACTTATGCAGCCGACAATGCATATTTACTATTTATGAACTTGACACAAAGTAACATTACGGCGCATTCTTCTGCAATGTCAACTACATCTCCTACGTCTACTGCCGGTAGCTACAACCTCACCACCGCTCCAACCACTTCTATCACCCAACGCCAGTCTACCCATATGGTTGATACTCGTATGTTACAGTGTAATATTACTATGTGCACTTGTTTACAACCTGTTGGCCATTTCCACCCTCGTACAAAATCGTTGTATGCGAACGATTACAAATGTCTTTCTACTAAATTTGGCCATTTCACATTGTGCAACGACTATTGGAAGAAAATTTATATCTAAAATTTAAAGAAAATAATTTTGCAAAATTTTTCTCAGTTTATTAGAGATTAGGATAATGACTTTTAAAGCTAGCAAGCAATATAAAATTAATGCTTAATTGTAGTTGTTGCCAAGGAAGTTCATACGCAAAATGCAATTAAATATTAAGTATTGATTTTTTTGTTAAATTTTTCACAGGCCAAGGTCAACCTAAGAAAAATGGGAATAGGCTGACACAGTATATGCTTAAATAAATTTTCATATATGAATATATAGATATATACTAAGCAGCCGTATAATTGGTGGTGGTGTACTAACATATAACATTTTTTTTTTTTTTTGTGGCTTGTTGTATATTAATGGTGGGTTGAACATTTATTCGCTGCATTAATTGAAATCAATTGCAAAAAAATAAAAGACAAAAGATACAAATAAAATTAATTGGAAAAACTGTTTAAAAAAGAAATAAATTTGTGTTGGTCGTTGAATGACAAACAAGCAATTTTTTTTTTAAAGATAAGTGGGCAGGATGAAATTAATTAATTTGCTTTAATATTAATATTCTACATGAAATATTATCACACAAAATCTTTAAGGACTTTTACAGAACACTAAACTAGGTCAAATATTAAATTAATTATTAAGACATTAATATCTTTCTTCCTTTTGTAATAAAAATATATATAACAAAATTTCAGACAATTAATGCAAAATAATAAATAACCAGTAAAATTATTATATTTAGTTTTGGATTAATATTGGATACCTTCCACCTGGATCGTTGTTGTTTTCTCTACTAAGTCTCCAATATAGGTGCAATTATTTGTAGAAAATTATTTTTTAGCAGAACATATTTTTTAAAGTTTATAAATCGTGCAGATGTTGGTACAGCATTCAGTTAATGTTAAGAGTTAATTTTATGCCTTCACACCATTGTTCAGCGGGTATTTATAAGTTTGTCATTCCCTTTATAACGCATCAACATAAACTCCGGACACCATATAAACTATATATATTCTTGGTCCTTTAATAAGAGAAGTTGATTTAGCGGCTACCATCTCTCCTTCTCTCCCTCTGTCTGTCGAAATAACGATCACACCCTCAATAACTAGTCCAGACTCTTAGTTTTTGCACAATACCGTTTATGAACATCCTGGTCGAGTTGCGGTTATAATTATCAAAAACGGTCCAATGGCTAACGAGATATGAACGAATGCTTGAAAAACCTATGGAAGAAATAAAGATGTTCAGTGAGTTGTTGTTGTTTTTCTTAAGATATATTACAGCAGTTTTTATTATTATATTCGTTGGAGTTATGGTATTTAATTCATGAGTGCGTATTGTTATACTGTACGTGTCACATTAGCTAATGCAAGTATTTCCCCATAATTTTTTTTTTTAAAAATACCCTTTTTGAAAAACAATCTTCTTTTAAAACCAGTCTTATTTAGAAAATTAAATTATTATTATTAAAAAACAATTTTTTCTTAAAAAAGTATGTTTTCTTTTGTAATTTTTTATTTTCAAAATAATCAAACTCTCGGTTTCTTTCAATTTTTTATAAAGTGGTGTTCGAAACACTTGCAACTGAAATCACAATTTGCATAATTCTTTATTTTTTTAAACACAGACATCCAGCACACACCCTCCACACCTCAGTGGCAGAGGGTAAACATAGGTTTGTCATTCCTTTTGTAACGCATCGAAATAAATTCCTGAGGCCGAAAAAAATTAATTTTCTTATTCCTTATAACAAGGGAAGTTGATTTACCGATGACCGTCTGTCGTCTGTCCGTCTGTCTGTGGAAATTACGATCACGCCGTTAATATCCAAGCTAGACCGTTCTTTTTTATATGTAATCATTTATTAACATCCCAAAGGAGTTGCTATTTAAAATCGTCAAAATCGGTCAAAGGGTTCACGAGCTATGAATGAAACTTTGAAAAAACTCTTGAAAAAATAACATTTTTCAGTGTGTTTGTTGTTTTTCTTAAGATATGTTGTATATGTTGTAATTCTTCGTATTGCTGAAGTCATTCAGTTGTGTGTACATATGTTAATACTGCACGTGTCACATTGGCCTAAGCAAGTTTCACCACATATTTTATTATCATTAAAATTAAATATTAAAAATAAAAAATTAATAAAAATGAAAAGTGGAAAATGGAAAATGAATAATGAAAAATGGAAAATGAAAAATGAAAATGGAAAATGGAAATTGAAAATTGAAAAATGGAAAATGAAAATCGAAAATTGAAAATCTAAAGATGAAAAATGGAAAATGGAAAATGAAAAATGGAAAATGAAAAATGAAAATGAAAAATTGAAAATCGGAAATGAAAAATGTAAAATGGAAAATGAAAAATGAAAAATGAAAAATGAAAAATGAAAAATGAAAAATGAAAAATGAAAATGGAAAATGAAAAATTAAAAAATGGAAAATGAAAATTAAAAATTAAAAATAGAAAATGGAAAATGGAAATGGAATGAAAAATGAAAAAAGAAAAATGAAAAATGGAAAATGGAAAATTAAAAATTAAAATTGAAAAATGGAAAATGGAAAATATAAAATGAAAAATGAAAAATGGAAAACGGAAAACGAAAAATTAAAAATGGAAAATGGAAAACTAAAAATGAAAATTGAAAAATGGAAAATGGAAAATGGAAAATGAAAAATGAAAAATGAAAAATGAAAATGAAAAATTAAAAATGAAAAATTAAAGATGAAAAATGGAAAATGGAAAATGAAAAATTAAAAATGAAAAATGAAAGATGAAAAATGAAAAATGATAAATGAAAAATAAAAATGGAAAATGGAAAGTGAAAAATGGAAAATGAAAAATGAAAAATGGAAAATGAAAAATTAATAATGAAAAATGGAAAATGGAAATGGAAGATGGAAAATGGAAAATGAAAAATTAAAAATGGAGAATGGATAATGAAAAATTTTAAATTAAAAATGGCAAATGGAAAATGAAAAATTAAAAATGAAAAATGAAAAATCGAAGGTGGAATATGAAAAATGAAAAATGAAAAATGAAAAATGAAAAATGAAAAATGGAAAATGGAAAATGAAAAATGGAAAATTGTAAATGAAGAATGAAAAATCGAAAATGGAAAATGAAAAATGAAAAGTGGAAAATGAAAAATGGAAAATGAGAAATTAAAAACTAAAAATGAAAAACGAAAGATGAAAATTGATAAGTGAAAAATAGGAAATGATAAATTAAAATGAAAATTGAAAATGAAAAATGTGGAGGGTATCAAAGATTCGGCCCAGCCGAATTCAACACTCTTACTTGTTTATTATACTCTTTCTTTTAACCCATATTCACTCTGTCTGTCTGTCTGTCTGTCTGCCATGGGTGGACCCCATTCCCCCTTATTCAATTTATATGAAACTTGGCCCATAGTCTTGTCGTGACTAGAGATTAATTTTGTGGTAGTTACCCACATCCACGCGTGGTCACGCACAGTCACGGAGTGATCTAAATGTTATTTCCCCTCATCCGATCGATCTGAAACTTGGTTCGTACACTTTCTGTGAAAAAAAAGAATTACTTTGTTTTAGTCACGCACAGTCACGCATGGTCACGCATCTGATCGATCTAAAACTTGGTCGATAGACCTGCTGTGAAAAAAGATTAACTTTGACATAATCACGCACTGTCACGCAGAGATTAAAGCCCCATTTCCTCTCATCCGATGGATTTGAAACTTTTTCCATAGTCTTGTTGTGGCCCAAGCTTAAATTTAAGATATTCAGACACAGTCGCGCACAGTCACAGAGATATTCAAAACTCATATGCATAAGAAAAGAAAGAGTATTAATAAAAACTTTGTCTTCTTGGGTTAGATTATTTTTTTTTATTAAATTAAGTTATTGCATTTTATTTTACAAAAAAAAAAAAATATGTTCATAATTTTACAACAATAAAAAAATTATGTTCAACAAAATTAGTCTATATGCAACTGTTCAAAACTTTTGCAACTCTCAAATAAATTATTATACAAATCCAAAAATTGATTTCAATATTCCGTATTTTGTAGCATAGCCGTCATTTTTTATTGCTTCAGAACATCTTTTAGGCATTGGGGGTATTAGCTTTTTAATATAATCTTCGGGAAATTCATTCCACTGCTCTTCCAAATCTTCAAAAATTCATCAATATTTTGGAATACTTTTTTTTACCAATATACCATTTTGAAATCATCCACATGTTCTCAATAGTGTTGAGATCATCTAACCAAACTTTTACAACCCCTGCCATATGTTTAGGGTGGTTATCGTGCTGGAATGTCCATGAAAGTGGCATTTCCCATTCAGCATATGGAAGCATAACTGATCTTAAAAGCGTGTATATATTGTGGCCGTCATTGTATTAGTAATCCGGTGAATTGGGCTAACCCCATTTCCCGAAAAACATCCCCACACAATAACGTTTCCACCTCCATGCTGCACTATGGCGGTTGTGTATCCGAGATTGAACATTTCGCCTCGTGAATCGAATGTAGGCTCTTCCGTCTGAACCCCGTAGATTGAATTTGGACTTATCGGACCATAGTACGTTCTTCCATTGCTGTTGAGTCAAATTTAAATGGGTAAGGGTAAAGTTAAGCCGAGCTTTTCTATTTTTTCCCAACAGGAAGGGTTTTTTGTGCATCTAAAACTTCTAAGACCATATTCTCGGTCTCTTCTTTTAATGGTGGAAAAACTGGCATCTACAGAAGGTACAGTTTTAACTTCTCTAGAAACTGCTTTAGGATATTTCGTGTAAAAATACATAATTTTTCCATCTTCTCTTACAGTAGTAATACGGAATCTTACTCCTTTCTGAGTTGTAAGGATGATACCACTATTAACCATGCGAAAAATTGTTGATTTTGGAACGGAAAATTTTAATTAAATGTCTTTTTGAGAAAGTCCGTTTTTAAAGTCATCTAAAACCTTGAAATCAGAATTGTATTTGTTTCCTGCTATTTTCCACAAAAGTAATTCTCATGATATTAATACTTCCAGTAGCTTATTAAAACTGTTATAGCAAAATATTTATGATGAATTGTTTAATAAAGAGCAAAGACCTGAATCACGAGTTAGTAAAAGGAATGCGATTGTCGTTATTTTCTAGCATTTGTTAAAAGTTTAGTTAAGAGTAATGCTATATTCAGACAGACAGCAAAGTTCGAGGTTTGCTCTCTCATTCACGGTTCGCTCCCCAATCATGATTGAATCAATATGTTTCACCATACAAAATTTTGAGAGCGAAACATCTTGTTTCATTTTGAATGTAGTTACGAACCACGAAAAATTTTCTATCATCTCCAATTTTTATCAAAATTTATCGCCTGTTTATCTGAACTATGTGTGCAGTAAAATAAATAAAGTCAATGAAGAAATAAAAAGTTTATATTTACGTATATATATTTAAATAAAAACAAACAAACAATAAGATTCCTAGTCAAATATTTCCAAAAAAAAAAAAAAAATATATATATATAAACATCAAAATGATACAAGAACAATCGTCTGAACATCAAGGTTCGCAATCGTGGTTCAGAGAGCGAACCAAGTGGTTCATTTTGCCGCCTGAACATAGTATAAGAGTAATAAGAGTTGCAAATATTTTGAACAGCTACATTTTGAATACGTCTTTCAAAATTAATTTTTTGTTGTTTTAATACGGAATCTGTTTTTTTTTAATACTTTTTAATATTAGTAACGATTTGGAGAAACTTAATCAATGAAAAGTTAAAATGCGATCTCAGTTTATTTAAAAAATCTTTAAACTTGAAGTACTCTCAATATTGTGCACACGCATATATAAAGTTGAACACGCACACACATACACCTACAAATAAAATCCACTTAAAACTGAATTACCGCGCTGACCAAGCATATTCCAGGCTGGTCAGCTATAGTATAGTATGGACAATCTTTACTCAACGTACTTTACTTACATAACTTACATAACGTTAATAAATTGTAACTGTTGTTTTTTATGTAAAATTAATATTTACCATAAAAGTAACATTTTCATACTTGTCTAAGTATTGCACTCCAAGTTCTTTATTATTATTTGCTTTTGGTAGATTGCAGAATGTAAAAGATTGCCAAAGGAAAAAAGAGTTTGCAAAAGTTTTCTCAGAAGTTTATGAACATAATCACAATTACAATGTATTTGCAACAAAATCCGCAATATTTATATTTTATTGTGATATTTTATTTACTTCTTCTTTTGTTAAAAAAAAGTTTCTTTTACTTTTTTATCGAACTTTTCAAATGCAAGAAAAACAATATTGTTTATCGTGATGATGATAATAATTTTTAACATAATCATAATTCATCATTACAAAAGAGTACGAAATTGTAAATTCTATCGCACTTCATTTAACTCAAGAAAAATAATAATAAAAATAATCATATTCAACAGAGTAATTCATTCGTATTAACGAAACAATATTGTTTTTATACGTATTCATGAATTTAAAAAGCAACAAGTCAGGTTATTTTTGAATTTTTGGCATTTTTAATTTGAAATAATGGAATCAATACTTTAGCCCATCTGTTGCATGAGATCTGTTGTATTTTATGATGGAAAATTGTTGTAAATTTTAAAGTAAAGTACATTTGTATTCCTCTTACGATTTTTCTATTTTCAACGGAACTTTTAAAAAGTATATTTTTATGTTATATTTAGTCAGACATAATCTAGAAACATATAAATATTACGACGCACACAAATTCTTATCCCAACCAACATAAAATTTAACCTAACAGAAATGTTGAAATTGTTGCTTAAGATTTCAAAACCTTAGCTAGTCAGAGGCCAATGTATGAAGTTGAGTATGATATCAAATGAACAATACGTAGAACATTTTCCGATCATTGTCAGTTTTAGCTGAAAAACGAAGCCAAAAATACCAAGATAAGGAAAAATATATAACTTTTTCAAGGTTTTACTATACCGGATAGTAATTTGCTCACTAAAATATTCTTGTTAGAATATTCCTTTGAGTAATTAAAAGCAGTTTTATTGATCATGCTATAAGATATCCAATCAATTTATCAATATTTTTATCAAGAGTAACGTTTCAGTTTTAAATTTATTAAAAAAATACTCTTCGATAATATATATTTGTTGGGATGTAAGTAATTTTATAATATTATCACAACAACATTCACTCTCGCCCCCTCGGTATAAACATTAGGACGGAGCGACAAACAATTCTCGAATTTCATGTCGTCTCTAGATGGAATCTATGTAAATGAACATAAAAATACTAAACTGGAAATTTAAAGCCGATCAGAGTTCATTGTTAGAGTTGCCGCAGCATAACTCAAATAAATGTTCATAACTTTTAATTTTATTCGTATAATATTCTGTAACTAGTGGATTGTGTGCCGCCTAGGCGCCCGTTTATTTTGACTTTAACAAAAAAATTTTTTTTTCCACTTCAGAACTTTCCTATCTATACTAATATAATAAAGAGGTAATGTATGTTTGTTTGTTTGTTTGTTTGTAGGACGTAATCTCCGTAACAATCCATCTGCTATTCCCGAAATTTTCACAGATTCTTACTGCGGATATGGGAAGTGCTGTAGGCTATAATTAAAATCATATACATATATTGAGTATTATGACAGGGAGAGCTTTGCAAATTTGTGTGAGGTCACCTATTGTTAATATTAGTAATTACGCCGGAAATAGGCGGGATCGGACACTTGGACGTGGTACCTCCCATACAAGTAATTATTCAATATTATATATCTCGAGTAGTGTGATAGAGAGAGCTTTTCAAATTTGTCTGGTGTCACCTATTATTAATGTGAGTAGTCGGACAAAAAATGGGCAGCATCGGACCAATAGGCGTGGCACCTGCCATACAAATTAAATATAAATTGTCATACATCTGGAGTACTGTTATAGTGAGAGTCTTGGGACTTTGTGTGAACCCATAAGTTATTCATGTGAATAGTTTGACAAAAAATGGGCGTGATCGGAGCAGTGGGCGTGGCACCGCCCGTACAAAGTAAATATATGATATCATATAACTGGTGTACTAAAAAAGGGAAGCTTTGACACTGCACGACATCATCAGATCTTAATATGAGTAGTCGGACAAAAAATTGGCGTGGCACTCCCCACGCAAAGAAACTATTTAATGTCATATATTTGGAGTACTGTAAAAGAGAGGGCTTTTTGGCTTCGCATGAGCCGAAAGGTTCTTTGTATAATTAGTCGAACAAAAAAATGGGCGTGATCGAAGCAGTGGACGTAGCACCGCCCATGCAGAGTAGATATCTAATATCTTATAACTGGTGTACTATAAAAGGGAAAGACTCGACATTTTGCACGAGACCATCAGATATTAATCTGAGTAGTCCAAAAAATTGGGCGGGATGGGATTAGTGGGCGTGGTACCTCCTATATAAATTATATGAACTACTACGAAAGCGACAGTCTTATGACAAGTACATTAGTTATCTATGTGATTTGTGATGGAAAATACAGCGCCAAAACCAAAAATCGCCAAACCCAAAATCGCGAATAATAAAAATCGCCCAAAAATAAAAATCCTCAAAATCATAAATGGGCAAGATCAAAAATCGCTTTAAACTAAGATTGGCAAATGATATTTTAAGTTCAACGCCAATAGTTAAGTGTTGCCAGACCTAATTTGGAAAATCCATGTTCTTCTCATGGGCAGCTACGTGTACCTTGCTCCAGGGTAGGAACGCCGAAAAATCTGATAATTGTTGTACCGAATGAAAAAACAAAAAGCATTGTATATCAGGAAGTATCAAAATAAAAAAATCTATACTTATAATCTATACTAGAATAATAAAGAGGTAATGTGTGTTTGTTCTTTTGTAGGAGGTAATCTCCGTAACTATTCATCTGATCTTCCTGAAATGTTCACAGAATCTTACTGCAGATATGCGAGTGCTACAGGCTGTATTTTTTAAAATATTTTTAGTGGGCGTGAGACCTCCCATACAAAGTAAATTTTAACATCATATATTTTGTAAATTTGTCTCAGGTCATCTATTATTAACGTGAGTAGTAAGACAAAAAAATAGGCGGGATTGGACAAATGCGCGTGGCACCCCCCAACAAATTTAATATTAAATGTGATATATCTGAATTACAGTAATAGTGAGAGCCTTGGGACTTTGCGTGAGCCCTCTCATAACGATTCGTGGGGGGGATCAGGAGGAGGGTGTAGCGAAGCACACCGGGTTACATCTAGTATTTTATATATTAAAAAAAAAAAATTTTAATGCTTTTGAAAATTTCTTAAAAAAAAATAAAATCGGAAAACAGTTGTAAAAAATTCAAACCAAAAACCTCGATTTTCATATGAAGCTTTGTAAAAGGTCCAGTAGCCAACCTTTGCCTTATACTTTCTGCTTCTATACATAAGGAGTTTTTAATATTACATGATTTAAAAAAATATTTTATTTTGATAGAAACTCGGAAATTCTGGTCTTATTGAGACAAACTATTAATATGATCTTTTATAATTTAATTTATGTTTTAGAACTTTTTAAAGGGAAATGCAAAAAATGGTTTTAAAGCCAACCACCCCTTGAGGAAATGCAACCACCTACACAAAAAAGAAAAAAATATTCATATTTCATCATACATGTAAACTGTAAAAAGAGAACTACATTTTTTGCAAAGTTATCTATAAATCCAAAGAAGAAAAATAAAAAAAAAAATCGCCTTTAATTCTTCCATGATAATTTCAATAGATTATTCAAATTAAAATCTTAAATATACCTCTTTACGTAATTTATGTTTATCTAAATTTTTTAAAAGCAAATTATGCAAAAATTAATATTATGAGTGAAAAAAAAATTATTTTCCCACCTCTCTTCTAAAATTATAATATTTAAGGCCACTACATACTTTTCAACCGCTTGACATCAATCATCGTGAACGCGTGCTTGACGTTGGCATATACATTTGCTGTACGACCTGTACAGCATGAGAAAATACAATACATTCATCAAAATCTCTCATCCAGCATGCTAAAAATCTAAAATATTTGATTTTCCATCCAAGATCGTCGGTGTCACACATACTAACAAATTTTCACTAATACCATCATAATGCTGGACGGGAATTTGATTAGTCTATATTGCCCTTTAAACTCGATATTGAACTATTTTTTCAAGGGCTTTTCAATAGAGAGCTATAAACGAAATCATACGTTGGACAACAACAAAATCCACATGGAAGATCTCTTTTTTCTCAAATATTTATCAAAAAAGCTTACTCTTTGGTAAGTGCTGGCCATCAGAGAACCTGAGCGAAAACACTCTTAACAATACAAAACAATTTTGAGATGAAAAACAAAACAGGCAAACGGATAAGTTTAGTTTGATAAAAGAAGTATGTATGCATATCGGACGACGTTAAATAAGAAAAATAAAAATGTTTAAAATTTCATTCATTATTTTTTTGCAGTATTTTTTCATTGACCAACAATGGGAATTTAAAGAAGAATTTGAATAGATATTAGTTTTTTTTGATGCATTTTTTGCGCTCAACGTATTCCATATGTAACAAGAAATCTGCGTATTTAGTGCTATTGTCGTTAGCAGTGTTGCCAATTTTGACAACTTATTGTAATTTCGACGATTTTTCAATTTGTTAAAACGACTTGTTAAATTTGTTAAATTGATGATTGAAGATCTAAAATTTTCAGTAGTATAAAAATTACGATTTCAAGAGTTAACAATTAATGGGTTGTTTATCGAAAATTGATAGTTTTTGTTCAGTTTAAATGGAAATTACAAAATATGTATAGATTTAGTTCTGGGTCAACTCGTTTCAAAACGTAAATACCTTGAATAACATCTCTATTTAAGATTTAAGTTTTAATTACGGCGATACTTTAAACCTATATTATTACAGATACATGTGTTAAATTTTTTTCATTGAAATTTCACCACTAATACATATTTATATATAGAAATAACCAATGCTGGAATAATATTCGTAACATGAATTATATAAATAAATTTTATTGTTTCCTTTTGTAAGATTTTGTCGAGTTTGATTTTTATTTTCTTGACAATTTCTTGTTTTAGAAATGACGATTTTGGCGATTTAGCTTCCAAAATTGTTGATTTTCAGAAGATTTTATAAGCAGCACTGGTCGGTAACATAGAAGAGAGAAAATTATATGTGGGCTTGTATAAAATGAGAAAGATTAAAATTTGTTTGTGTGTTTCTTTGTATAGCTTTGTAGGGAGTGTTATGTGCATGATTTCAGCGTTACAGAATCAGTCAGTCAGTCAGTCAGTGAGCCAGGGACCAGCGTAAATATATTTTAGATATCGAATTTGCAATATGTCATAGTTGTTCCAAAGAAAATTGCAAATATGAAAAATGTTTTATATTAATGGATATACTATAGTTAAGAGATTACACTGAAATAAAAATTAAAAAGAAAACAAAATTAATTTATACATTTATTGAGCTTGAGGCCAATTTTGGAATTTTTGTTGTAGTTTTTTATTTATACAGTATTTCGCTATCCGCTGGATAGCATCTTCAACTTAACTAACACTAATATACCACAAGATACTCAGTGGCTTCTCTCGTTAGGCCAAAAACACACTATCCCGACAGACAAAAAACGATTCCTTTCAAACGTATTCAAACGTAAGATGACAAAGAAGATCAGGAGATAGCTAGGACAAAATTAACATCTATGCTAGAAAATCATATGAACAAACAAAAACTTTCAAGAAGAGATCGCTTTATACTCAACAGAGTGGGTCAAGCCAAATCGTTTTTGCACAAAAATAAAAATATATTAATATTGAATGCCGACAAAGGAAACGTCACTGTTGCAATGGAAAAAACTGACTATGAGAGTAAAATGAATAACGTCCTGAATGGCATGTTGACATACAGGAGAATAACTAAAGATACTACTTCATCATTACAGAAAACGAACGGTGAGTTGGTCGAAGATCTTTTTAAGTGCAATATTATAACTGTGATAGAGATAAAATAGACTTGAAAATGACGCGGCAATAGCACCTAGAATATATGGGCTTCCTAAGATCCATAAGGAGGGTTTTCCACTTAGACCAATCTGTGCATCAGTTAACTCACCGTCTAGCGGACTATGTAGGTTTTTGACAAATATTCTGAAAAAAAACTTACAGAAAATTCGGAATATAATATAAGGGATGCCGTGCAATTTAGGAATAAGGTTAACAGTAGTAGTATAGATGACCACGAAAAACTAAATCCATTTGACGTAATTTCTTTATTTCCAAGCATACCGGTGGAATATGCAATAAATGTTATAATGGAGAAATGGCATGAAGTAGAAAAACATACTAATATAAAAAGAGACTTATTCTAAAAATATTGAAATTTTGTATAAAAAATACTCGATATTTTAAATATAAAGAAAAATTTTACACTCAGTACAAAGGTCTACCAGTGGATTCAACGGCATCTCCAATCATAGCTGACATTATTATGGAAGAACTCCTGAAAGCATGTATTGAGAAAATGGAATATAAACCAAGATTGCTAACAAAATACGTTGACGATATATTTGCAATTGTTAGAATCAGTGCAATTGAAAATACCCTTGCACAGTTAAATAACTTTCAAGGACAAATTAAATTTACGTTAGAAGAAGAGCAAGAAGGAAGACTACCATACCTATATACCTTGTTGGTAAGAATGGATGGTAAAATTAAAATTGATTTGTACCAAAAACCTACGTCATCAGGTGGTATAATAAATTTTTCTTCATGTCAGCCGAAAAATATTATTATGAACACTGCCAACAATTTGAATAAAAGAGTTCTCACAATCAGTGATAAACAATTTTATAAGAAAAATATTAATAAAATAAAAGAAATTTTAATAAACAACGCTTTTCCAAAAAACATTATAAAAAAACTATTAAAAAGCCACCAAAACACCGCAATAAGACATGTGGAAACACCTATGACATACAAAACTTTAGCATATATACCAAAAATATCGGAAAGAATAGGATAATCGAGGCTATATAACGAGGACAAATTCAAAATTGCATATACGACGAGTAACACGTTACAACACCTTTTTTCAAATACAAAAAGTAAAATAGATAAAATGGAAAATTCCAATGTTATTTACAAGATAAATTGTACTGGCAACGACAACGACATATGCAAACAAGTATATGTAAGAACAACAAAAAACAAATTAAAAACGATAAAATCCGGAAACAGATCAGATCTACGTAATAGAAATAAATCAATGACACAAAAAACTGCACTAATGGCCCATTGTGCAGAAAAGCATCATCTACCAAACTTAGATGAGATAGAAATTTTACAAAGAGAGGACAAATACAACAAACGGTACACACTCGAAATGCTGCATATTATAAATATACATAAAGAGAATAGAATGAATACAAAACTGACACTGATAATTGCGCTCAAAGCTCCCGGCACGTCATAAAAAAATACAAAAATTAGTACAATATGAAATGTAAAGGAACAAGGATCCATTTTTATTAATTTTAATTATTGTTACTCAAATTATATTCCTGAAGATGCTATCCAGCGGATAGCGAACTATTGAGTAAAGCTCAATAAATGCATAAATTAATAACAACAAAAAGGTCGAAGAAAACACAAATATTTATTAGAAAACAAAATTGTTTAAAATGTGCGGGTAGCGATTCCTTTCCTGTATATTTTCGCTAAACTTAATTTATTAAAATGTTTTAATTTTTGAACTTTATTTTAGCAATTCATACGATTTTGCTATTGATCAAGTTGCATTTCATCAACGAAAAAAATATTCGATTTAACCCTTTCAGAGCTAGCTGTGTCGATTTTGAGATCTTAGGTTTCAGGTGCTTAAAATATAAATAAATACTTTTTTCATGATTTCTTTTACCGGTATTCAGTGATTGTGAGTTCACTTGCGTACTCTTTACACAAAGGAGAATTAAAAAAAAAATAAAGTGTACTTTGTTAAAAATAATTTTTATATTGATGGTTTAAGAATGACCACAATCGTTTTACTGCTCAGTTCTGAAAGGATTAATTCAGTTTAATACATTTGTATAAAAATGGAATCCCATCTACCTAAAATTTCACTTTCAGTATTGAAATCTATTTGAAGAAATAAAATTTAATAAAAATTCAAATGCAACATCACTCCACCCTAATGGATGAAATGTGTTTAATATCCGATGCGTAAATTATGATTAGGGATGACATACAAAGGAATTGTTTTACTTTATTTTAATTTTTTAATATTCACTTGAGATTTTTCATAAACAAAATTACCATTAATGAATTGGAGTGATATAAAATTTAATAATATTTTGAGTGTGCGTTGTCATGTAAATTACTATCAGACATATATGTATAATCTGATACTTGCAAATTGTACTACAAGATTATTGCACAAGAAAGGTTTTGCGTTCTAAAAAAGGAATTGTAATAATCCAAGGAAGCTACATAAGTATATTCGTACATAAATGTTTTCCAACAAATTTGATTATACTGATTTTCTGCAAAAATGGTCAATGACTCTTAAAGACGACCTCGGTTCAATAGGCAATTAAATCCTTTACCGCAAATCATACTCCACAAATTAAATGTGAATTTTATTTTATTTACACCTTCAACTTTACAAATATTCCTAAATAAATAATCTAACTGGTAAAAATAAATTTATAGTCGGTAAACAATGACCATACAATGCGCTAAACCATGAGTTTAATGAAGGGGTCTTAGTTGCAAAAAGAAATTCTTGATGACACACCTATAAAAGATGCTATTTTGATATGGGGACTAACTCGAAAAATGGACCAATCAGAACCATATTTAGTAAGTTCACTTATTTTTTGTAAAAATTTATATAAACCAAATACGAAAAAAGAATCGTGTGAGTCCGATCACAGGAGAGATGTGTAGACATCTAGTAATTAAAAATTTTTTATAGCACATTTTTAAAATCAAACAGCAAGCGCCATGTTTTTTTTTTTGTTTTTCTGCTTAGTATATATTTATTTCAAAATAATAATTCATTACAATTTAAAAGCCTCAGCGCCATAAAGGCATTATTGATGCGAGTGAGCGGAAAGACCATTCGTTGGTCCAAATACTCTATTCGGATTCACCAGAACAGAACTAACAGAGAAAGTCGACAGATGGATTAAAAAAGGATCAGTGGATTATTGGAATGGACAAGTACTACTTTAACACTCAAAAAAATTATTGCATAAAAGCGAAAAAAGGAGCAGGGATGCCCTAGAATTGAACAGATCCAGTCTAAGACTTCTATGTGGCGAACTCACGGAGTAAAATGTTGCATATCCAAGGCACAAACTTTTTGGCGAATTCGAAATCAGGGTGGAGGCATATAAAACATTGGCGGTGAAGGATATCATCAAGCTACTAAACGCTGTAATGAACTAATAAAACAGGAGAAAACATGAATCTGAAAGAGGGTGCACAATAGATCTACTTGGCCACAGTGCAGGAGGAAATAACACTCAACCCGATAACATCGTAAATCGTAAAAATCGTAAAGTTCACTTTGCTAAAAAGAATTTTTATAGTGATGCTATTACATTGAATACAATCGCTTTACTACTCAGATGTGAAAGGAAAAAGCGGGTTGAACACCTTATTATTTTTATACGTTTAACCCTTTGACGACCACAGGCAAACTCGCTTGCCCAGGGATTCTTGGCTCATATAATTGTCCAGACAAGAGATAGAGGAAAAATATCCATAACATAATTTTAGGTAAAGTTCTATCTGGCTAACTTTGCCTGCTAGGAAAATTTAAGTTGGTCAAAAAGGGCCCCAACTTCAGGGGGCACCTGTTTAAGACTCGGGTATATTTTGGGGACACCCCCTTACCTTTGAAAAAATATTCGAGGGACGTTTGTGTAATTTTAAATCTGCCCACAGCTTCCCCAAACATGTTTGCCAATAATGTTTGCCACTGAAGACCAAACAATCTTAATAATTAATGAATTATTTGTAATTTTGATTTTGTTATCGCAACTTTAAAAACTCATTTTGTGCTTATGGAATTCTTCTTCTTTCCAAGAGTTTCACAAAATTTGTCACTCGAATTCCTCTTTACTCAAAAATGGAGTACTGAAAAATAAAATTGGTTGCAAATTGTATTTGCTTTCACATTATGGAAAATAAAATATAGAAAATGCAGAGCTAGATTTACAAAGACCTTACCGAACATAACAATTATATATAAATTGAAACCGGACGAGTCTACTTAAAATTCGGTTTGACGGCATATTTAAACTTTTTACATAGTTTCGCGCAACTGCTTTGAATTCCAGTAGTTACTTTATGTGAGGTCGAACTGTATATAGGAAATCATCAATTAATTTTTAAAAATATAAATTAAATATATAATATTTAATTATTATTTATTATGAAAACGAAAAGGAGTCATAATTTATGTGAATAATTGTAAAATATGATTCATTTTCTAAAAAAAACATA
This sequence comes from Cordilura impudica, assembly GCA_963682025.1. Lineage (NCBI taxonomy): Eukaryota > Metazoa > Arthropoda > Insecta > Diptera > Scathophagidae > Cordilura > Cordilura impudica. Next base: position 5,825,704 of record OY821520.1, read on the forward strand.
AAAAGCATACGATCCTGTACTTCAAGTTAATTTTTTAAATTGTTTAAAGATTTCCATATTGTTCCTTGAACTGTATTTTACCCAAATGAACCCACATATAAATTCTATCTTAGCATGCTTCAAAAACTATGACACAAAAAGAAAATATTCTTCAAAAATAAATACGAAATTATATTGAACAAGTTTCAGTCTTTGAAAATTTATGGAAATTAATGCCAACGAGTACTTATATTTTATCGACAAATACAAATAAAATCGAAATATCTGTGTAAGAATAACTTCTATTTTGTTAGTGTGAAGTCGTGTCATGACAAATGAAGACGGTTAAGGCTTTTTATCTTCTACAAAGGTTGACTTTATTTTTTTTAATATAAAAAAGGTATATTTTTTCCAAAGTAAAAACCTGTGATAAATCAAGTGTAATAAGTTTGCGCTTAAATGAAATGAATAAAGAAAATCAAAAAAAGAGCAATAAAAGCCATGTAATAAAAAAAGCATGAGTCGCAAGAAATGTTGGCATAATACACAACGATTTGCAAAAAAATGGAAATCACTTTAGATCTCGACATTCAAAAAGCTCATCAACGGTAAGTAATCTAACGAATTTTAAAAAAGATACAAAAAAAATATATATAGGGCATGAAAAGAAAGATAAGAAATGTGTTTATTGTTTGAACGATTTTCATTCACACTAAATATTTTATTTACAAAAGGATTTTCATGAAATATATAACATCTTAAAAGGGGCAGGTGTTAAAAAATAAGCTTGAACCAACATATAATTTAGTGTTTTTTGCGCATTTAGCCTAAAGTGTGGATGTCTGCCTAGACCATAATTTTAAGGTATCTCCACAATAGATAGTCGAGCGAGCAGAGTATTCTACGGAATCCAAGATTTACAACATTACACCATTTTCAGGCTCACTGTCTGTGGGGTGAAAATTCAAGCTCAGCCGAAAATAAATCCTCTAAAGAGTTTGTTGTTCTCAGATCAAACATTTTTGTATGATCTTTTATATTGTTTACTTAACTTGATGCTTGCTTGCTTAGTTTTTCAGCTATAACTCAAGAACCAATAGTGTTTTTTCCATTCTTCAGCCAAGTAGTAATAAATATTTTTTATTTAGTAATATAGTCATGTACAAATATGTCGGAGCACCGCGGCGTATGTTTGATTTAATTTAAAAAAACAGTCATACATATTTCTACACCCCTCTTCTAATCTAATAATAAACACTAGCTGATTCCAGCACTCGAAATTCAAGTGCAAATTCTAGGAAATTTTATTTTTTCATTTAATAAAGACCCTAAAGGTATGCTTCACAATTCAACTCATTTTAAATGAAGAAAACAAACCCAACAACAAATTTAATAAACACACTCATAGCATTGTATAATTTCATATATGTGTTAGTAGCAACTTTAAACGGTCATAACTCCAAAAAATATTTCAGACGGTGAAAATCTGTAAATCTGGGTAACAACTAAAAAGAGCTACCTTTCAATTGATAAATCTTTTGTCAAAATTGGGGTAAAACTGTGAAACTTACATCTGGTTCAAAAAATCGCCTAGCCTATTAATCTTATATATTAAAAGAATTTATGGATAAACTTTACATTCAAGATTTTTTTCAATCTTTTTCTTCTCTCAAACCTCTATAACTAGAGTTCTAATTAACGTAGGCTGTTGACATAGGTCTAAGAACACTCAGTGGATCAAGCTCCTTCTTTTGAGCTATTAACTTAAATTCGTTGGGTTTGAGGAAAGTTATGCGTGGACAATCAGCTTTACTTATACTGTACGTCAACTTCTCTTGGCATATTTTGGCATTACTGTACGTTAACTTCTCTTGGGAAATTTTTGTATTATATTAAAAAATTAATATAATATAATATAATGCTGCGGAGCAGCAGGGGTCCTCTAGTATTATCGATTAAGATTTTAAGTTTTCATTCGATAATACTAGTGCAATTTGTTTTGCTGAACCAATTTGCCCTGAAATCCCATGATTTGGAGTTTCTAATCCTCAAGAATAGCTCAGGTTGTATCCCAAAATCCTTTGGAATCGTAGTCAAACAGATTCCTGTATTGAATTCAATTGAATCGATCTATTCAAAAACCTCTTAGGGCACATCTTTTTCCAACGTAAGTCGATACACTCCTTCCTCGTGCCTTATACTGCGTGAACGCTCATTGCAAAACAACATTAGTCAGTGACTTAAGAGATTTTTTAATGCACTACTAGATGTCGCTCTTCCAATTTGACAACAGTCGTCATTAATGTCATATTTGAAGATTCGTTAACATCACTTGTCTTTTACTCAACTATTTTGTGCGAAAAATAATTTTTGCTTGAAAAATGTCTTCAAGTGAAACTGAGACTAATGGTGAGCTTAAATTTTTTGCTGTGTCAATATCAATACGCGCAGGGGGGTAAATTTCTATTTCACAATATAATCACAAAAACAGTGTAAACGTAATAGGTGAGAGCTCACACATAACGCTGTGTGACTTATGATTGTATTGGTGAAAAAATTATGATATAAAATTTTTTTTTATGCCACTTTTCTAAAAGCGTCATCTATGTATCACTTATATACGTTTATAATGCGATATTTTTAACGCTTTACAGCAAAGGGTTGTTGAATTAGCTGAAAAAGCTTTTGCTATAAGTGATACATAGATGACGGTTTCTGTTTGATTTTAAAAAATGACAAAAAAAAAAATGTTTAATTACTAAATGTTTACACATCTTCCCTGTGATCGGACTCACATGATTTTTTTATACCCTATACCACTATGTGGTTTGGGTATAATGACTTTGTGCTGCTGTTTGTAACAACCAAAAATATTTGACCTAGACCCATCTTTAATTATACCGATCGAATCAGTATCACTTTCTGAGTTGATTTAACAATGTCCGTCCGTCCGTCCGTCCGTCCGTCCGTCCGTCCGTCTGTGTGTCCATGTAAAGCTTGTAATCAAACTGCAGGTCGCAAATATGAATGTATTTTGATGAAATTTCGTACATAAGCTTTTATCGGCCATGGGATGAACGTTATTGAAATTGGTGAGAATCGGTCCATGTTCAGACCTAGCCCCCATACAAATTACCCATATGAAATCGACATAAATTGCATAATTGTCCAAATTGTCATATATATGTTACTCAAATTGGGTTTGTATGCGTTCATTACATCCATTAATGAGTAGTCCAAAAATGATCCCTTTGACCCCATATAGAGCTGCTTCCCGATCTTCACTTAAATCTATTAAAAAACAAAAATATTGCACTGATTCTTCTCAAATTTGGTTTGTATATATTTTTGCAAAATACAAGAGACTTTACCAAACATGATCAGGATCGGTCCATTTTTGGACCAAGTCCCTATATAGATATAGCATCCGATATGAACTTTTTCATATCTGCAGCCAAAAAAATTAATAAAAATCCCACTCAAATTTGGTTTTTGCTTATTTTCTATGTCCAGTTAGTTGGGCCTAAGAGATAGGGTCTCTAAACGCATGGTATAGGGTATCGTATAGTCGGTCTAGACCGACTATAATTTTCTTACTTGTTTTATATTATAGCCACTTAAAATCTTTTGCCACGAATCGTTATTCTCGATATTTGTACTCTGTTTGCAACTTTATTGTTATAATTCTAACTTTTTTTTTCAAATTTTTTGAATATTGTTCAACTGAGAATTCGCCTTCTATTTAATGCTTTGGAAATGTTTGTTACCAGTGGACCCCGTTCTGCCAGTTGGACTCTAAGTAAATTAATTAAAACTTCCGGCTGGCGTAACGTTTTGTACTTCAACTAAGTGCGGCTTTCGGTTATTTTAATATAATTAAAACATAAGCAAAACTCCCCACAGTTGATCGATTTATTGTGACCGATATTTTGTTCTACCGTTTTATCCCGATTTTGACCAAACGTATACTATTTGAAAGGTGTTTCTTTTTAGCTGTTTTCCACATTTACATATTTTTAAATTTTTTCCTTTATTTTGAGTAAATTGCATTGAAAATTGCTACATTTGTAATGTGTTTGTTAATGAGTTTGTTATCTTTATTCACAATAATAATAAACCATTAAAGTGTTGGTTTGCGAATTGGCGAAGTTGAAAAATAAAGTTGCCTAAAGATTGCACTCGACTTTCGGGCGCTGGAATCTGCTAGTAAATACTAAACTCCCAACCTTTGATTTGGTTTTCCTTTTTTTAGCTAATAAACTTTTTTTTGCACGTTGTTTCACATTTAAACTCGACTTCTTTGAAAAATATCCAGCCAGGAATAAAAACTTAATATGAAGTTTTATATTTTTATCACCTAACCAATACTGTGTCAAAAGTTTTTTGTCCCCACGACTTGGCCAACATGATACCGGGACAAATAGTTCGCACTCGTTGGTTAATAAAACTCAGCAGACTTTGGCACCCATACGTTGCAACTGGTTCACCGTCAAGTAGTTCAATCATTTTAGCAACTTGCATTATGAGAGTCTATGTGCCAATGTACTTTAGTGTTAAGTTATATAACTGATTTATATATCGCACGCGTACTTTTTTTTATAAATTTTTGCGGTCAACTCAATTTTTACCACAAGACCTATGAGGAATTTTAAATATATTAATCCAAAATAACGCCTCTTGCGCTCATCGCGAAAAAATTTTATTAACAATGCTTTTTGATGACAGTAAAACTGTAAGCGAAAGAGCCATAGAAAAATTCTGCATTATCATGACCAGCTGTATGATGCAACTAATTTGAGGGTTTATAAGAAGCATTCAACTAACTTCGACTGCACAGATTATGCGAATTTGATTGACTTAAAGGATGACAATATATCATCTGAGCCTTATTACAGCAAAGAATAGAGATGAGGTTATGGCAGTGACTACAGAAAGTCACACCAGACAATCGCGAATGGAGAGTAAAAGAGATTTAAAAAACTGATTAAACATATGAATAATCTAACCTTTCCCTTTCTTTCCTTTGCATATGAGTTTTGAATTTCTCCGCAACTGTGCGTGAGTTTGCGTAACTATTCTAAAATTAATCTTGGGTCACAACAAGTCTATGGACCAAGTTTTATATCAATTAGGTAAGGGGGAATGGGGTTGGCCCACGACAGAGGGTATGAGTTAAAAGAAAATGTTTAAAAAGCATTAAATTACTTTAAACAATATTAGTTTTCCATTTTATTAAAAAAAAAAATTGTTACCGAAATCTATCTTAGTAATTTTTTTAGTAAAATTCATATCATCACCAAGTTGTGTTCCATTTTTATCAACAGTCAAAATGTATAAAAATGTTAGTTGAATTTCATGAAATGATAGTGCTAAGTTCTTTCAAGTGGAGTTGTATTTGTTTTAAATAATTTTCTAGCAGTCTTTCTTACATTGTATTTTTATACCCTATACCACTATGTGGTTTGGGTATAATGACTTTGTGCTGCTGTTTGTAACAACCAAAAATATTTGACCTACACATATCTTTAATTATACCGATCGAATCAGAATCACTATCTGATTCGATTTAACGATGACCGTCCGCCCGTCCGTCCGTCCGTCTGTGTGTCCATGTAAAGCTTGTTATCAAACTGTAGGTCGCAAATATGAATATATGTTGATTAAATTTGGTATACAAGCTTTTATCATCGATAGGATGAACGCTGTTGAAATTGGTGAGAATCGGTCCATATTAAGACCTAGCCCCCATACAAATGACCCCTATGAAATCAACATATATTGCCATAAGATCCAAATTATCATACAAATCTTAGCCAAATTGGGTTTGTAAGTATATATTACATCCGTTAATTAGTAGTCTAAAAATGAGCCCTATTGGACAACTCTTAGTCTTAGGCCCCTTATAGAGGTGCTTCCCGAACTTCACTTAAATCTACCAAAAAACAAAAATATTGCACTGATTCTTCTCAAATTTTGTTTGCATATATTTTTGCAAAATACAAGAGACTTTACGAAACATGGTCACGATCGGTCCATCTTTGGGCCTAGTCCCCATATATATATACGATCCGATATGAACTTTTTCATATCTGTAACCGAAAAAATTAATAAAAATCCCACTCAAATTTGGTTTATGCTTATTTTCTATATCCAGTTAGTTGGGCCTGAGAGATAGGGTCTCTAAACGCATGGTATAGGGTATCGTATATTCGGTCTAGACCGACTATAATTTTCTTACTTGTTATTGTTGTATTCAGCAACTTATTTTGTTATCATTCATTACATAAAATATTAAATTCGAAAGAAAAATACAAAATTCTATGAGAATTTTGTATATTTTGAATGATGTGATAGTGTTTTTGAATACATCTATACAGTTTATAGAATAATGGAAGCAGAAAATCATTAGGTCGATTTACGCAGGATAGGACGGCAAATTTTTCTTAGAATTTCACGTAGTTTTTATTTTCGCTATACGATTTTTGACAATAAAAAATTGACTCACCCAAATGAGTTTGATTATAAAGCTATTGACAAAAAGAACAAAGTTTAGGTAATTTAGATAAAACTTAATATAACATTTAAATACATAAAAACCCTTTCATTTCCTTTCCTTGCCATCATTTCTATAGTTATAACCAAATAGTTATTGAAAGAATTTATATCTAATATTACGAAAACAAGAACAAACTGATGCTTTTGTTTATCGAAACAAAATGTTTCTACAAATATAAATATATGTTTATGTTGTTACGCAATTAGTGGTTTTAGGTAAATTAAACAAAATTGTAATCATAAACCATAACAAAAAGAACTCCTTGTTTAGTTAAGAACGCATTCGTAGATTGAACTTTGTACAATAAAACTTAACGAGGCAAAAGTTTTGCTAAATCTTAAATGTTGAATGTTAAACGTACAAAACAAAAATAATTTCAAACGAAAAAATAATTGAAATAAACATAAAATATTTCCATATATTAATGAAGTAAAGCACTGTTACATTGCCTGAATTTTAAAAATGCGTAAATAATTTAAATACTACGCTTTCAGGTAGAAGATCGAATTATTTACTTAATTCTAGATAGTCAGAATATGCATATGTGTGATTATTCCGACATCACAAAACAAAATAAAAAATGAAAAATACAACAGAAATTCACTTTAACACTTTAAAAAACATTTAAAATTACTATATTGCACTAGTCAGTTTTAAGGTGCTTAAGGGGCCGTTCCGAAATAACGTTGATAATAAATGATAAAGAATAAAAATTGAAAAATAATTATTTAATAAACTAACCCATAAACACAAAGTTTTTACTAAAACTCTTTCTTTCCTTAGACATATCAGTTTTGAATCTCTCCGTGACTGTGCGTGACTTTGCGTGACTATTTTAAAATTAATCTTTGGTCATAATAAGTCTATTGAAAGAGTTTCAGATCGATCAGATGAAGGGAAGTGGGGTTTAAATCACTCCCTGGCTCTGCGTGACTGTCACGCAAAATTAGTTAATTTTTAATGTGGCATAAGAAGTTCGGTTTGTGCTAACAAAAGCGTGAATACATGTTTCTCAGGGCGAGGCTTGATCATTGCACTTTGATTGAGCTGAGCTCCACGATAATTCCTGATGTGAATAACTCGGGCATAAAATTCTTGGTAGTCCGGGAATGGCGTTTGCGTACGCGCGACATTAAATAATAAATTTTAAAAATGTATTTTAATTAAATATTAAAATTTTTTCGAATTTTAGCTTTTTTTGACATCTGACAAAAAAAAATCTTTGAAACACAAATTTTTTACAGGGTATATACTTTATGCTTTTACTACTACTTTTGAATGCAACTATGTACTAAAAGTAGAACCCTTAAAATCATGCTATTTTTTGCAACCGTAAAAATTGCAGTATTTTGTATAAATTAAATAATTAACATTTATATTATTTTTAATATGCGCTTATTATGGATATACATATGCAGAATATATGAATGTTATTTATAGTATTTTGATATTTGCAACGGTAGCACGTATCAATTTGTAACATTTTGTGATGTCGTAAAACTCGCAGATTATTGATATTGATTTTGAATAGTTTCTTTTATTAATTAACTAACTTAAATATTACACCAAAAATATTGATATTGGTGAATTTTTATATTATTACCACAACGACCATAAAAATATCAAGTACAGCCAGCTATGGCAAAATACAAAATTTAGAATAACAATATAGGAAAACTTCATATTTTTTACCTTTTCTGTGATTTCTCGGCACCTACGAAAGCTATTGTCACGATTTAAAAAACAGAAACCTTCTTATGATATTGGTGAATCATTCTCACTAAAAATAAGCGCCCTAGCTGTTCTATTGGGAACGTTACCATGACAAGAACAACACAGGCATATCATATTTTTTTAAGACTTTTTTTACTCCTTCGTTCAATTCTCGGGACCAGATAAACCGATTTGGACGATTTTAAACAGCAAAATTTTCAGGATGTTAGCGACTCCTTTTTTATGCCAACGAGCAACCTAGTTGTGCGATTGAAGCCGTAATCGTGATTTCCACAAACGCACAGACAGACAGCCAGACAGATGAACAGACGGACATCGCTATATCAACTCTGCTTATTATAAGGATCACAAATATATATATTTTATGAGGTCCAGATTTTTTTTTCTAATTATTACACACGGAATGACAAACTTATATATACCCTCTGCACATTGGAGTGGAGGGTATTATTCAGTGTTGCCATTTTAGCATTTTAGTTGGTAAATTTAGCAACTTGTTTTAGCATCCAAAATTTATGAAAAGATGCTAGATGCTAACTTATCATCTTTTATTAATAAAAAGTTGCATATTTTTGTTATTTTTTTCATTAGTTTTGAATATTTAATTTTAATTTTAATGGTATTGATATGTTTTAATTTCTAAAAGTGTAATACGAGAATTTTGTGTACTACTCTTTTTACCACTCTGCTCGTTTCTTTCAACAAATACATACAACAAAACATTTTGAAATAGAAAAATGTAAGCAGCTCCAACAGTTTTTAATGAATTTTTAATTCATTAAATGCCAAAAAATATTGTATTAAAAAATGCCAAAATTTTCAATACAAAACACATTAAACCGGATAAAAGAACCGATAACCAATATATTTAGAATATATATTGGGATACAACACTGAATACAACCTCTTTATGGATTGAAGTTAACAACAATTCTATTGGCGAAAATCCATTTAAAGAGTTATCAATATTTGTATTGTCTTTATTAGCCGAAGTTGAACGTTTGTTTACTTTAATGGCTTTAGTTAAAATCAAACTTTGAACAGAATAAAATCCGAGTTGCTATATGCTGTAAAACGTTTATAAATGAAGGTTTAAAATTGAAAATGGGTGCTCTTACACTTTCAATATACCGAGCGATGTCGTTGATAAAAGTCGATCGTCGAAAAAATATCAGAGCCACGAAGAACTTGAAAATGAAGACATTGAAGAAATATTAGATTCCATAAAACAATTACGATAATCGTATATTTTGATAATGTCAATTCTGTTATATTTTAAATTAAAAAAAACCCTCTAAAATTAAAATTATTTAATTTAAAATTAAAAAAACTCAATTTGATGTTAAAAAAAAATTACAGATGAAATCCAAAATAATTTTAATTAAAATTTAAAAAATATAAATCGAAACTTATGTTTTATATTAATTTTTCGATTTAAAAACCAAAGAATTTATTAATAAGTATTTAATTTTTCAATATAAAGGTAATAAAATTTAAAAAAAAAAATTTTTGCATGACTATTTTAAAATTAATCTTTGGTCATAATAAGTCTATTGACCAAGTTTCAGATCGATCGGATGAAGGGAAGTGTGGTTTAAATCACTACGTGACTGTGCGTGACTATGCGTGACTACGTGTGACTATCTTAAAATTAATCTTTGGCAACAACAAGTCTATGCACAAAGTTTCAGATCCATCGGATGAGGGGAAGTGGGGTCTTAATCTCTCCGTGACTATTCGTGACTATGTCAAAGTTAATATTTTTTCACAGCAAGTCTATCGACCAAGTTTCACATCGATCGGATAAAGGGAAATCGGTTTTAAATCACTCCGTGATTGTGCGTAACTGTACGTGACTATCTCGAAGGTAATCTTTCCTTACAGCAAGTATATCGACCAAGTTTCAGATTGATTTGATGAGGGAAAATCCGTTTTAAATCCCTCCGTGACCATGCGTGACCATGCGTGACTGCGCGTGACTAACTCAAAGGTAATCTTTTTCACAGCAAGTGTATGGACCAAGTTTCAGATCGATCGGATGACGGTAAATGACATTTAGATCACTTCGTGACTGTGCGTGACCATGCCTGACTGTGCGTGACTGGCTAAGTCGAAATTAATCTTTTTTTCACAGCAACCTTGTATGGCCCAACTTTCAGATCAATTGGATAAAGGGGTTCCCCACGACAGAAAGACAGACAGATAGAAGGACAGAGAGTATGAGTTATAATAAAAGTATTTAAAAATGTTAAAGATTATACTTAAATTACCGAAAGCTAAAAGCTAAGGGTTATAATCTTCAGGAAATTGTTTGTGAACCTGTGGGCTTTCATGAAAAGGAAGTGGTGGAATGATTCAGAAGATATGGCTTGAAAGCAAAAATACAAGAAATATGGGACTCTATAACCTCTGAGCAATGCAAATATTGCAGATATCGAGCTGAAACTTGGTATATTTGATATATATAACACTCTTAATATTTAAACAAAATTTTAAGTTAATTCGACCACGCCTACTCTACGATCGCCCATGTATGGAAACGTAGCGTATATGTATAAAACAAAGTTTTGAGTTTAGTGAATAAAAAGCTAAAATTTGAAAGGGAGCTGGGATATTTTTATTATTTTTTAAGTAAGTAGTGGTAAATATGAAAATGTATAAAAATTTTTGTACAATGAACAATTATAATAACTAAATCCTTACTTAATAATAAACCTTTCATCAATTTATTCTACTACTGAACTATTTCTAAAAATTTATAGTCAAATTTTCTTTCAGTTATTTTCTACAGCTAATTCAAACGAAAACCGATTTATCTTATCTGATGCCGAGTCATCTGAGTCGTTATCAAAACTGTAGTCATTAGGTGAAGATTGAGCATTATTTGGAACAATATTGTGGGGTGTTTCTAAAAGCTCAATTACATGTCGTGGAAGGGTTTGTTTTTTATTTCGAGCCGCTCTTTTCTTAATACACAGACTTGAGATAAGGGGATCCGATCCTTGGAACATATCCATCATATTATTTATCCGGGAATTCTGTCGAGCGTGCAATTGCCTAGCACGCTTGTAATGTTTTTATCTGTGATTCATGAACTAGAATCATATGTAGAGTTGATGACATCGGATATCATGGGTTATGCATAATGTGACCATACGTCTCGTTTTTAACGGAACCGTCCCGTTTTCAGCTTCTTTGTCCCATTGTCTCCGACAACAACTTGAGAACGCAAAAATGTCCCGATTTCAGAAATTCGAAAAAAGAGAGAGTTGATTTGTTAAAAAATGTAAGAACAAATCTTCAACTTAAAATACATCACAAGTCAACTGAAAAATAATTTCATCTAAAAAATATTTAAAACGATTTAACTGAATTTCTTATGAACTTGGTTGAATCAATTCATGGTGCATGAACTTAAATTACTGTTCCTGAAACCAAAAAATAAAAAATTTACCCCCTCTCAAAATAAGAATACGTTGCACTTTACTTGTACGTCGCCTGTCAAACTAATAATCAAAATAAAACAAAAAAAAAAAAAAACATTGCAAAAAATAGAAATTGCACTTCTATAAATTTGCTTGGTTAACCTGAAATGCAGCAATACAAAAAACATCTTCTGTTCTTTCTTTGTTGCAGAATATGAATAAATCTATAATATTAATAGGCTAGGCGACCCGATGTTTTGTTCTACTCTTTTATCCCGATTTTGACCGAACGTATATTTTTTTTCAAAGGAATTTCTTTTTAACCATTATGCAAATTTACAGATTTTTTAATTTTTTTCTTTATTTTGAGTAAATTGCATTTAAAGTTGCTACTAGCACATATTTAAAATTTTTTAAATTTGTTAATGTGTTTGTTAATGAGTTTGTTATCTTGATTCACAATAATAATAAACCATAAAAGTGTTGGTTTATGATTTGGCTAAGTTGAAAAACAAAGCTGCATAGAAATTGCACTCGAACTTCGATCGCTGGAATCTGCTAGTATGAATAAATATGTTACGAAACTTGAGACAAAAATATAGTAATCGTTTTTCTTTTCATAATGATGTTTTTGTACGTAATCAAAGAATTTCAATATAGAAGAGGCCAAAGTGCAGTACAGAACAAAAACTGAACTACCCAGGGATGGCAAATATGGTTTCTGTTATTGTACCAACCAGACAAACAAATTGTACTTTTTCGATCCTCACGGTACCAAAATATTTTCCGCTTTTTTTTTTTTAACAGTTTTACCGTATTGAGTCAGATTTGCTTAGAAACTAAAAAGACTTTAAAAAAATTTAAATTTAGGGGGGTGAAACAAAATTTATCGTTAATTTTATGTAGTCGTATAATTACCACAAAACTTTGCAAAATTTTACTATAATTTTTATAAATGGCACACCTTTTTTGTGTGTCCGCCTGCCTTGGACTCTTCAGCTGCTGTTGAAACTTGGGTGTTAGTATTTAAACATTTTAAAAGCAATTACCTAAACCATTCAAATTTATATATATTTTATGTTATATATTTTATATTTGCCTGGTACAAATGCGCTGGTTGAATGTGTGTTTTCTTTGATGAAGTGGTGGACCGAAGATAAAACTCAATTAAGGGTTATCAGTGCTTAAAAGTGTGTTAACTATTAAAGTTAATATTAAAAAATTCTGCCATATTTGAAATCGTCACCTAAAATTTTTAAACAAATTTGCGCCTCTGAAAAATACCAGAGTTCAGAAAAAAACACACACTGAATAAAAAACTCGTACATATATGTAAACAAACATAACTTAGACCAACACACACATATTTTTATTTTCATATCAATTATGTTTGTTTTTAAATTTTCTTCGGTACCCAACACAACCATGACTGTGTTCGTTTTAATATTTCGTTATTTGCACGAACATTTTTGTATCACGTACTTTTCGTTTCAATCACACATAAAGCACACATTTTTCAGTGTTGCTTTATTTGAAGTTCATGTTCTGGTACGTCTACTGAAAAAAAAACAGAACATGTACAATAAACAGGTTCGAGTTCAGTTATACTTTAAGTCGTGTTGTGTCTCGTGTAGTAAGAAAAAACAGAACATGTACAATAAACAGGTTCGAGTTCGAGTTCTGAGTGTTGCTTTTTTTGAAGTTCATGTTCTGGTACGTGTATTGAAAAAAAAAACAGAACATGTACAGAACAGTCGTGTTTAAAATATAACTGAACTCGAACCTGTTTATTGTACATGTTCTGTTTTTTTTTTTTCAATACACGTACCAGAACATGAACTTCAAATAAAGCAACACTCAAAAATGTGTGCTTTATGTGTGATTGAAACAAAAAGTACGTGATACAAAAATGTTCGTGTAAATAACGAAATATCAAAACGAACACAGTCATGGTTGTGGTGGGCACCGAAGAAAATTTAAAAACAAACATAATTGATATGAAAATAAAGATATGTGTTGGCTGCTTTTGAACTGAACATTGTGTGTTTCATGTGTGTATTTTCTGAACCTTGAAAAATACAACGATTTATAAACAGTTTTTTTGTAGTGTAACGTAAAATAAATAATGCCACCTACTATGGACAAATTAAATATTACTATATTATCTATACATTTCAATTTCATATAACTGAACCCATTTGAATTATTCGATGTTCCGTTTTCAGGTAAAAAAAATATGGTCACTTTAGTTATGCAACATGTTTGAGCTAATGTTTTATTTGAGAATATTTGAAATTTTAGAGCATCGACTGCAAATTCGCAGTTAATACCTATTAGAATAGTATGCAGACTCCCAAGTAACTCCAAGGCGAATTCTAAAATTGATGCTAATAATTTCGTATTTGAAAAAGCTTTTCCCGCAGTGTTGCCATCGCTCGAGTTTTCGCTCCCATTCTGTTTTCGCTTATCCATATGCAATCCCATTCCTTGCCACAATCTTCTTTGTATATGTTTTTCTTTTTTTGGCAATCATTTCTAATTTGGCAATATCATTTCTTACTTGTAATTTTTTAAACCCCAGGCCGTGAGCGTGACAAGGACAACATACAAAATCATATTTTTTCAAGACTTTTTTTAGTTTTTTAGTCAGATCTCGGGCCCTATTCGACCAATTTGAACAATTTTAAACAGCAAACTTCTCAGAAAGTCAGTAAATCTTTTTTGTGCAAGCGAGGACCCTTACTGCTCGATTGAAGTTGTCATCGTGATTTCTACAGACGGACAGACGGACATCACTATATCAACTCCGCTTGTTATAAGGATCACAAATATATATTTTTTATGGGGTCCAGAATTTTTTTCTAATTATTACAAATGGAATGACAAACCTATATATACCCTCTGCACACCAGGGTGGAGGGTATAATAAAAAACTTGCAGAGAAGTAAAACGTTTGTCGATAGAATGTATTATTGACAAAACAATGTTTGGTGAACAAATTAGTACTAATTTTGGTTTGTAGACTTATACTGTTTCAATGTATTGTTCACAATGGTCTTCTATGTAAATGGGAAAATACTTTGACTAGAATAAACAACTCGTAATGCTAACTAACACTTATGGTACAATAAACAAAGCATTTTAAAAGTTCTATTCATAAAAATAATGTGTACATCATTCGAAATGAAGCTGAACAGTTTGAACACAATTTCATTATTGTCGTCATCTTCGTCGTCGACAGAATCGTCAACACGGTTAAAACTGTATTTGTCATTACTTGATAGGTCACAACAACTGCTAATAATAGCACAAGTAGTCACAGTAGCCATCATCAACACCCACAAATAATTCAGAAAATAAAATGCAGTAAACGGATATAATCTATCGGCACCAGCAACACAATAATAAACACCAATTACAATTCATCAGGTAGAGCTGCGGAACAGCAGTGAATTAATATCGTCATGGGGACTGAAGTAGTTTATTTTGTCACTTGTTATTTGAATCTCTTCTAGACTTCTCTTTAATTCTGTTAGCTGAACTAAATAACAGGATGTCCCCTGGCTTCCTTTTAACTACATAAATTAACTATTTTTAACTCAATTTCATTATATTACATTTCGTTCGAACACATAACCCTCGTAGTGGGCTGATAGATGAAATTCCAAAGAATATTTCATTTTTAAATTAAAATCTGTATAGAATTACAACGCACACTTGAAAGTAAGCAATTTTCTAATTTTGGAGTATTGTCCGGTTAAAATCCATCCCACTGGTACCACTTAATTGTACAATATCAGTAACGATTTTTAAATAGGTTTATTTTTAGAAATGTTACACGTTTATTCAAGTCTTTTTGTATACATCCGCTGCTGGGTTCTGTTGCTGCAAGTCTTGTCTGTGTATATTTAATTTTATAACTTAATTTACTTAATGTAATATTTTTGGATGACCCTTAAAGACGTTATTTTTCAATAATACAATTAACGGTAAATGGTTTATTTAGTTTTTTAAATCACTATTAAAAAAATAAAAGAATAATTAGAAAAAAAATTTTATGGAACATTTTTGATTAGTTTTTATTTTATCTAAAAGAAAAATTAAATAAATCGAAAGTTAAGATATGTATTTGGAGTTTAAAAGGCCTTAGTCTGAAGTCGTTTATATTTAGGAACAAAAATACATTTTTGGATGTAAAATCGAGATAATTATATATTACCAAATTTACTACTCTTGGGCTTCCATCCAAAATTACCATTCTTAGCATTAAAGTTTTAAACAAAAATAATTATGATAAATAATTAAAAAAATATATATAATAGAAAATTTTTTAAATATAAATACATATATATTAGGGAGGGTAAAATTGTTAGGGACCGAAAAAATCTCCATGGGCTCATTTTGGTACTATGGACCATAACAAGTACATTTGACTAAGGAACCATACCTCTAAAATAATTTTCGAGCCTGCCAAAATTTCGATCAAAATATTTTCATGATATTTTCCACAATACCCATTCAAATGAAGAAAAAAAAATTATTGGAATTCTGTGTGTGTCGGTAAATACATTTTTCACATTTATTTTTATTTTTAACAGCCGCCACGAGGCGTCTTCGTGCATTTTTGTTGACGTATCTTTGACTTTCCCACATTTAAAATAGCCCAAAATATTCATAGCTGAAAATTATATGGGGTACCCATATAAGACGTATATCGATTTCAATCAATTTAAGTCAAAAAATTCGTTTTTTATATTTGTTAATTCTAAGAGTAAATAAAAAAAAAAACGGAAGATTCGTTTTTAAGAATAAGAAGAATACAGTTCTGCTGTTTTGTTTTAATATAAATAGACCTTAGCACATTTGTTCTAAAAATTGCTTTATATTCCGCAAGTCACAGAGCTAGGAACTGAAAAACTGTTTACTCTTAAAAAAGTACCTTTTGTTAAAAAAGGACTTTTTGTTAAAAAAGTACCTTTTGTTAAAAAAGTACCTTTTGTTAAAAAAGTACCTTTTGTTAAAAAAGTACCTTTTGTTAAAAAAGTACCTTTTCTTAAAAAGTGCCTTTTGTTAAAAAAGTTGCTGTTGTTAAAAAAGTACCTTTTGTTAAAAAGTACCTTTTGTTAAAAAAGTACCTTTTGTTAAAAAGTACCTTTTGTTAAAAAGTACCTTTTGTTAAAAAGTACCTTTTGGTAAAGAGTACCTTTTTAAAAAAAAGTAATTTGTGTTATAGTACATTTTTTAATAAGTACATTTTGTGAAAAAAAGTTACTTTTGGTAAAAAAAAACACCTTTTGTTAAAAATTACCTTTTGTTCAAAAATTACCCTTGGTTAAAAAGTACCTTTATTTAAGAGGTAGTAATCCATACCCGGGTAGAGAAAGCGGCTTTCACTTGCAAACAACTGAACGAGTTTTCATCAAATCTGAAAATGTTGCCAAGTCAGATATAAAATGCCTTCTTTTCCAGAATAAATTTGGCCATTAAGCGGATAAAAAGTTGTGGCTTCGCAAGCCCACCAAATCTTTATTCCATATTTTGCAGGTTTTGATGGATTACATTGAGTAAATTTAGTGCGACCCTGACATCCGAACAACTGCTCGTCCAGTCTAATAGCCTGAAATTGGCTCTCGCATTGGAGTCAATCATCTTGAAAATATCCCTTATCGGTGCTGTCTTATCGTAACACTGGCAAGTAGCTCTATTGACATGGTTGTCAAAAATAAAGCGAATAAAGCGTAAATGCTTTATCATGACATGGTTGCATGATAAAGAGGAAAAGCATGTTGTTTCCAAAGCTCGCTTAATTTTTCTTGGTTGGATATCTGGAAGCCCATCACAAGCGAAATTCCAAGAAACGCTTTCAAATCTTCAGTAGTAAATGAAATCCATGTAACGCTTTTTCGTTAGAAAACCTACAAATTTGATCCCTAATGGGCGCACTCGTAATATAAAAAATGTATCCACTGCCGATAAATTTTTGGAAATTGGGTGAGGTCCCATAAACAATGGTTCACGAATGATATTATGGGCCCTTTGACGAGCGAAATCAGTATTTTGCTTATATTACTTTAAGCCATCATTGCTGTTCAAAAATGTTTCATCATAGGTGGAACCTTGTTCATTTTGGACCTCTCATCGTTATCAGATTCGCTGTCAATATTCAGCTCGACATTTGCAACTATTTCAGCATCCGATTCCGCACCTTCCTGGTCAGGCAAATATTCGTCATCGCTATCAGCGCCTACAAATGGGTCAGGTCGGCTTCATCCGTATCAGACTCGGCATCCAACATATTCCGAAAATACTCTTGCCTTTCTTCATGAGATAACCTATTCAACAAAATGTAAATAAAATAAACAATTTTGCCAAAAATATTTATTATATTCTGAAAAGCACTATTATGACAAAAACTTACCTGGAAACAGCTGCCGAAGAAAGATATTCAAAGTTGCTCCCGCTTTTCATATTTAATTTTTCGCAAAAACAAACTTTCACAACAAATATTCATGACGAACTGAAATCATCATCTTTTTCGCATACACACACGTATTATATATGTGGTCACAATATTTTCAAAGGTTGCTAGATTCATGGGTTTCAAATATTTGAGTCCGGGCAAATAAAATATAACTACTATAGAAAAGTTTTCAAAAAATTTGAAATATAAATATTAAAACAAGGCAAACTACACTCATACAAAATTAAGGAAATATTTTTAATTAAATTTAAATTATTTTTTTTATTTATTTTTTTTTTTCAATATTTTTATAAATATCTACCCGGGTAGATACTATGTGTTGACGTACAAAAATTCTTCATGAAAGCGTAGGTTTAAAAGGTAGATTTTATGAAAAAGTACATTTTGCTAAAAAAAAATTACATTTTGTTGAAAGGGTACGTTTTGTTAAAAAACTACCTTTTTTGAAAAAAAACCTTTTGTTTAAAAAATAAACTCTTGTTAAAAGTACGTTTGGTTAAAAAAGTACCTTGCATTAAAACGTACATTTTGTAAAAAAAAAGTTTTTTCTGATATAAAAGTACCTTTGTTGAAAAAGTAACATTTGCCAAAAAATATATTTTATTCAAAAACCGTTTTTTGTAAAAAAAAACTACCTTTTTTTAAAAATACGTTTTGCTGAAAAAAAGTACATTTTGTTTAGTTTTTACCTTTTGCAAACAAAGCCTTATTTTAAAAAGTTAAATTTCCAAAAAAAAGTACCTTATTTTCAAAAGCATATTTTATTCAGAAAGTAGCTGTAAGTAAGATAGGATAAAACAGTACGTATGATTAAAAAAATGTACTGTTTGGAAAAAAAAAAACATTTTCTTAATAGATTTTAATTAAAAACAGAACTCTAAAAAATCCGTTTTTAAAATAAGTGAATTTTCTTAAAATAAATAGCCATCTAAAAATTTTTTTACAGTATTGTAAGTATATCGCTAAAACCTGGTTTAAAATTTAACTTCCTCATGGGAAAATTAGAAAATTTGTTTTTTTTAAGAAAAATTCAGGAAAAATTCATATTTTTGGTAAATGTTTATGTAGAAGCATGGTTTGAATTTGCGTTATTATTCTTTTCATCTGCAATTTGGAAAGCTCAATACCTTTACAGTCTCTCAAATTGAAAATAACGGACTGACCGACCAATTTGCATACATCAATATAGAGGGAACTGACGTGGGTAAAGTCACGAAGATATTATGGGGTTTTCCCAATACTTGGAAGAATACGGAAATCCTTAGTCTTAGTAGAAGGAAACTTAGTAGGGTTATTGGCATTCTCACGCGACACTCTGAATTGAGGCCTACCCTTTACCATATAGGACGGGCGGCCACATATAGAGCTTGCGGAGAGTTTGACGAAACTTTAGAACACTACCTTTGTTACTATTCTGCATTTGCGGGAACAAGGGTCAGACATCTATCCAATGACATCGTATCAGGCCTAGCTGGTCATAGAGGGATAGACTGGAAAACAGTCAAGAAATTTGCAGACGAAATCGAATTTCTTAAATAAAATAGGGGTAGATAACCATTAATATGGAGACTTAGAGCGCAAAACAAGCCGACTTTCTAGGTACAACGGATATGAGATATGTGTATGTTTAGGGTAACAGCGGTTTATATGAAAAAAATTTTTGGTCGAATTTTGAGGTGTTCGGATCGTTTTACTATGATACTGGATCTAAAACTTTAGTTCGCAAAATTTTAGCCAAATCGGACAATGCTTTCTCTACGCGCATTGAGTTCAAATTTCAAATATGCATTTATATGTAAAAATTACCAAAAAAAAAAAAAAATATATGTTTCACAAAAATTTTGATATCAATAGTTGCGTTTTAATTAAATTAATTAATAAACCATAATCTAGAGTAAACTAACTTTCTAGTAAAACAACAGAATCTATTATGTGTTAAAAAACAGCCAAGTTTTATCAAGTTCCCCATGCCATAAATGCGCCGCGGACCACTTGATTAAGAAAATCGAGCTCACATTTTTAAAGACATTGAAATAATTTACATCAACAACATTTTTGCACTCTCCCGATGCCAGAATGATCCCATGTAAAGTATTATGCATCTCGTCCGTTGTTATGCCGTTCTAAATTAATGTCCAAGCGGTACGTGTTTTTAGCACTATTTCAAAATGACCAATTTTACTTTTTCAAAAATTTTGTTTGAGAAATTTTCCAAAATCAACGACTGGAATTTATGGTCTTATTAAAGTAATACACGTGATTAAAAATGCCAAGTATTGTAGGTATTCTATTCTAAATTTGGCGAGGGCAGCATTTTTATCTCAGCGGATTTCAAGAAAAATATGATTTTTCATAGTTTTTCAACTTTTAGGCTACATCTTTTTGGTGTTTTCATATTTTAAATATATTTTTTCAAAATACTCTTCTACTTGATATAAGTATTCAATCTTGAAAATTAAGTTTAAATTGACACACTTTGAACTGTCCCTCTTTAAGATCAAAAATCAAATTTAAGGAGATTTATATTTTTTTAAAACAAACCATAGCAATAAAATATATTTGTGGAAGGATTTCGATAAGCTTTGTTGATATTATTTTGATAATTCTAGAAAAAAATATTCTGGACTTATTTTCTGAAATTAAGCCATGGGGTACTCTTGATTTCAAATTGGCTCTTTATAAAAATCTAAGAATATTTTCTTCTTTTTTAATGTTTTTGTCAATCTGTTATATTGATGATGATACTGGACATACATTTGCCAGAACAAATTTCACTAGAAGGACTTGCCTAAAAATATAAATTTCTTCCATATGACTTAAAATCTATATATCATCCTTTATATATATATTTTTAAATAAAATCTAAATAATTTTTTTTTATCTGCACTCCCTGTTTTTTGATATATTTCAATTTTTGGGGGGGGGGGAAAGTTACGCTCATACGTGTTTGTCTACGCAGCGAGCAGATAGAAGATAATTTGATATCATATTTCACCATGCTTGCTTTGGATATATATACAAAATTATACAAAAATTAACTTGGTTCGGTAAGAAAAAATGCGAATAAATTTGGATTGTCTCCTTTATAATATGTTCAGGTTTTAATGAATTCAGTAACATTCCATCACGAGATATCCTCTTGTAGGTATCATGGGCAAAAATGTTTTAATACAGTTGCGTGGAACCAAATCCAATGGTGGTTTGTATGATCTTTAAGTTCGCCTCCTTGAAAATACAACGGAATCCAGTTCACCTTATTTTTCTTATTTTTTTCTATACATTAAGAAGTCTAATGAATGAAATTTTGTAGTGTCGCCATTATTTATTATTACCGCTTGTAATCTGAGCGACATAGAATCAGGCAATGATGGTGATTCTATGTGTTATGGGTGTTAGTTTTTATATATTTCTATATATTTATATAAAAGAAATCGGAATACTATCACTCTTAACAACTTAAGACCGGCTGGACCGCACAAAAAATACTAAAATATTTGAAAAATTCAGGAAAAAAAAATTAAGTGTCACCTCCCACACAAAGTGAATTTTCAATATTCTTTATTTTGAGTTTTGAGTTTGATTAGCCTTGCTCACGTAAATATTCAATATCACATCTCTCGAGTACTATGACAGGGAGATCATTGCATATTTCTGTGAGGTCATCTGTTACAAATAAGAGTAGCAGTGCTGAAATTAGGCAAGTTCAAACAAGATTTTTTGTAGTTTGTTTTTCTGTTTATTTTCACAATTCAAGTTTTTAGTTTATTCAGCAATTTTAAAGTTAATTATTTTAACAAATTCAAAGTTCAATTAATAAGTTATTTTCCTTTTCGAACGAACTAATGCCTACTGCTGTGGTCAAAATTATACGGGTATAGACAAAGAAAGTAAAGCAAATTGTAGTGGCTGTATTCTTTGCTTTTTAGCTTGCAACTTACAGCCACTGTTGCAGTAGTAATTATTTTCATATTATAATAATACATTTAAAGCTAACAACATGCGGTGCCACTTCTACGCTAAAAGAATTGATGACATTGATTTATTTAATTTATAAAAATAAAATAATTTTTTAATCTGCTGATATTGATATTGACTAGTAAAGTCGATTAGTTCCATGCAAATAAAACAAATTTATTTCATGCTTTACCCTAAGTTTCGTCAATTGGTTGTTGACATCTTCAAGGGTGATTTATTTACTATAATTTACTATATGTTAAACTTATTTTTTATCAAAGGCGACACTTACATTAATGTGTATTAACAAATAAAATAAATAAATAACAAGAAAGAAAATTATAGTCGGTCTAGACCGACTATACGATACCCTATACCATCCGTTCAGAGACCCTATCTCTTAGGCCCAACTAACTGGACAGAGAAAATAAGCAAAAACCAAATTTGAGTGGGATTTTTATTAATTTTTTTGGCTGCAGATATGAAAAAGTTCATATCGGATGCTATATCTATATGGGGACTAGGTCCAAAAATGGACCGATCCTGATCATGTTTTGTAATGTCTCTTGTATTTTGCAAAAATATATACAAACAAAATCTGAGAAGAATCAGTGCAATATTTTTGTTTTTTAATAGATTTAAGTGAAGATCGGGAAGCAGCTCTATATGGGGCCAAAGGGATCATTTTTGGACTACTCATTAAGGGACGTAATGAATGCATACAAAACCCAATTTGAGTAAGATCTATATGACAATGGGGATCTTATGGCAATTTATGTCGATTTCATAGGGGTAATTGGTATGGGGGCTAGGTCTGAACATGGACCGATTCTCACCAATTTCAACAGCGTTCATCCCATGGCCGATAAAAGCTTATATACCAAATTTCATCAAAATATATTCTAATTTGCGACCTGCAGTTTGATTACAAGGTTTACATGGACACACAGACGGACGGACGGACGGACGGACGGACATTGTTAAATCAACTCAGAAAGTGATTCTGATTCGATCGGTATAGTTAAAGATGGGTCTAGGTCAAATATTTTTGGTTGTTACAAACAGCAGCACAAAGTCATTATACCCAAACCACATAGTGGTATAGGGTATAAAAATAATTAAAAAGTAATAAATAATAAAAGAAAATGGTTAATATAATTATTATAAAAAACGGGACTTCACGCATTTAAAATTATTATTACAGCACTTGCTTAGTTTAAACAAGTAAGAAAATTGTAGTCGGTCTAGCCCGACTACACGATACCCTATACCATGGCTTAGAGACCCTATCTCTTCGGTTCAACTTATTGGGCATAGAAAATAAGCATAAGCCAAATTTCAGTGGCATTGTTATTAATTTTTCTGGCTGCAGATATGAAACAGTTCATATCGGGTGCTATATATATATGGGGACTAGGTCGAAAAATTTACCGATCCTGGCCATATTTGCTAAAGTCAGTTAAATTTTGAAAAAGTATATACAAACCAAATTTGAGAAAAATCTGTGCAATATTTTTGTTTTTTTGATAGACTTTAGTGAAGATCGGGAAGCGGCTCTATATGGGGCCGATGACTAAGAACTGTCCTGTAGCGATAATTAATGGGCTACTGATTAATGAATATAATATATACATACATATATATCCAATTTGTCTGCGACTTATATGATAATTTGTAACTTGTATGTGGACTAGGTCTGAACACGGACCGAATTTCACCAATTTTAATAGCGTTCATCCCATGGCCGGTAAAAGCTTATATACAAAATTGCATCAAAATAGCTTTACATGGACACACAGACGGACGGACGGACATCGCTAAATCGACTCAGTAAGTGATTCTGAGTCTATCTGTATAATAAAAGATGGGTCTAGGTGGTAGTTACAAACAGCAGCACAAAGTCATTATACCCAAACCACATAGTGGTATAGGGTATAAAAATCACAGAATACACTGACTTAGCATTGTCCCTAACTCTTTTGTGTTAATTCCTTTATTACCTTTCTGTTGTATTCTTAAACTTTCGAGAGTAAATCTTATACTCTCACTCTTTTCTTTGTCTAAGATTTTGACGTCATCGAAATTAATTTTCCTCTTCTCTGTATCAGATTTGTGTTCATTTAATCTTGTTATACCCTATACCACTATGTGGTTTGGGTATAATGACTTTGTGCTGCTGTTTGTAACAACCAAAAATATTTGACCTAGACCCATCTTTAATTATACCGATCGAATCAGAATCATTTTTTGAGTTGATTTAACAATGTCCGTCCGTCCGTCCGTCCGTCTGTGTGTCCATGTAAAGCTTGTAATCCAGCTGCACGTCGCAAATATGAATATATTTTGATGAAATTTAGTACGTAAGCTTTTATCGGCCATGGGATGAACGCTATTGAAATCGGTGAGAATCGGTCCATGTTCAGACCTAGCCCCCATACAAATTACCCCTATGAAATCGACATAAATTGCCATAAGATCCAAATTGTCATATAGATCTTACTCAAATTGGGTTTTGTATGCGTTCATTACGTCCATTAATGAGTAATCCAAAAATGATCCCTTTGGCCCCATATAGGGCTGCTTCCCGATCATCACTTAAATCTATAAAAAAACAAAAATATTGCACTGATTCTTCTCAGATTTGGTTTGTATATATTTTTGCAAAATACAAGAGACTTTTCCAAACATGATCAGGTTCGGTCCATTTTTGGACCTAGTCCCCATATAGATATAGCATCCGATATGAACTTTTTCATATCTGCAGCCAAAAAAATTAATAAAAATCGCACTCAAATTTGGTTTTTGCTTATTTTCTATGTCCAGTTAGTTGGGCCTAAGAGATAGGGTTTCTAAACGCATGGTATAGGGTATCGTATAGTCGGCCTAGACCGACTATAATTTTCTGACTTGTTTTTAAAATTCTCTTTGTCGTTCCTACAGAAATTTCTACGTGAACACAAAAATATAATGGTAACTTCTTCATACAAAGATAATAAAACATTTATAATGTTTAAAACTGACTACAAAAATAAAATGCAGAAACCAGTAAATGGAACAACTAGAGAAGATCCTAAACAAAAATTGATCTGAACTAACAATAAAATAGTCAACAACCTACACAAACATTACCATATCAGTTATAAGGAAAAATATAAACTCTACTGCTCATCAGCCAAAGCTCATAGGCTTTATGGGCTTTCAAAAATTCATAAACCGAGTGCCCCACTGAGGCCAATAGCAGCATCAACAGAAGCTCCTTGTTACAACCTTTCAAAATTCTTAGGCAATATACTAAAATATTTTATTTCTAGTCAATATAATATTAAAAACTATTTACAAATTAAGGATACACTTAAAGACATAGTATTAGAAGAAGGCGAAATATTAACAACGCATTAATATCTCCGATCTTTTGAATGAAACAATTAAAATGCTTAATTCAAAAAACAACAAAATTAAAGCCATTTTCAAATATGTGGACGACACCTTTGCAATAATAAATAATCTAACCCATAAAAACAAAGTTTTCCTTATGCACATGAGTTTTGAATATCTCCGTGACTATGCGTGACTGCGCGCGACTAAGTCAAAGTTAGTCTTTTTTTCACAGCAAGTGTATGGACCAAGTTTGAAATCGATCGGATGAGGGGGAAATCACATTTAGATCACTTCGTGACTGTGCGTGACCACGCATGACTCTGCGTGACTACCCCAAAATTAATCTGCAGTTACGACAAGACTATGGGCCAAGTTTCAGATCAATTCGATAAGCGGGAATGGGGTCCACCCATGGCAGAGCTTAATAAAGAAGTCAATGAAACAATTCTAAAAAAACTTAACGAATATCATAATTAATGCCCAATACAAAAACAAAAAGCACCCGAATACTAAATTGGCAAACTCCAAAAAACACATTTTCGATTACTATACACTCCATATCTCACAGAGAACAAGAGAATGAGAGACATAACTAACAATAAAAACATAAATTTTGCTCACAGAGCAAATCGCACCCTGAGCAGCTTATTTACTAACAGTAAAGACAAAATAAATAAGGACGAACAATCAAACATTGTATATGAGATCAGCTGCAGTTGCGGGGGAAAGTACGTAGGAACGACGAAGAGAATGTTAAAAACAAGAATAAATGAACACAAATCTGACATAGAGAAGAAGAAAATTAACACAGCTCTTGCACAACATGTTTTAGATAACAGCCACAAATCTAATTTCGATGACGTCCAAATCTTAGACAAAGAAAAGAGAGAGAGTATAAGATTTACTCTCGAAAGTTTAAGAATGCAACAAAAAGGTAGTAAAACAATTAACACAAAAGAGTTAGGGGCAGTACTAAGCCAGTGTATCCTGTGATTTTTTGAACTAAGCAAGAGCCGTGATATTAATTTTAAGTTCGTGAAGTCCCGTTTTTTATAATAATTATATCAACCATTTTCTGTGATTTTTTATTATTTTTAATTATTTTTATTTATTAATTTTATTTGTTTATTCATATAAATATAAGTGTCGCCTTTGACAAAAAATAATTTTTACATATCTTGTATAACATCACCCCTGAAGATGTCAACAATCAATTGACGATACGATGAGTAAAACATGAAATAAATTTGTTTTATTTGCATGGAACTAATCGACTATTAAGCTCAATATCAGCAGATTAATAAAGCATCAATAAAAAACAAACCAATCAAACTAAAATATAATAAATTAATTTAATTTATGATATACAGAAGACAAATATTTTGCCGCCACAGGGCGGGATCGGCTAAGCGGACATTTCCACCTTCCATGCAATTGAAAGTGGGAGTGATACTTCGTGTGATTTCAGAGCTTATAAGTGTGAGTATTGGATCAGTATCGCGAAAACGGAGAGCTTTGCAAATTTTTGACATCACGCCTTAATCTTCTTCGATGATGGCATGAATTTTCGAACTGACTTTTTAAATTCATTTCGTTTGCCACATTTTCTATCACATAACTTAATCTTGAGAGCTACATTACCAATAATTATACTGCTTCAAAACCTAAATTCACCAAATATATTGAGTAATATTCTTGAATGTAAATAAATTTATCGGAAACAAAAATAAAAATTTATGTGTTCCAAATTCATAAAAGAGCCCTGAAAAGCGTGATTAGAGTTTTGCAAGTTATTTTTTGTTCAACAAGATTGGTTTTTAATAACATTGGTGTCTTTCGAAATTTTAAAATTTTCTTAACTCTTTCTATAAGTTCGAATACAAAAAATCGATTTTATTTTTAATATTACGTTTGATTTGGCGTAGAACGGAACACTTGGCATCTATTAAGCATGTTTTACCTATACATTCATTAACAGTCGTATTTTTGAAATGACAGCCTGTCGCAAATTAGCCTTTGACAGAGATTTAATGATTTTTGATGTGTAAACATCTATGCGATCAGGGTGGTAAAAATCACAAACTTCCCTTACGGAAGCGGAACTATTTACGGAAATGGAAGCTACAATTATTTAGCTGATTCATCAACCAACAGAAAGCGCCATGAATGTATAGCATACAACTGCCACCATCAAGTATGACAAACATAGCAGTTGCTTGCTATACACATGTAGATAGCGCTTACTGCTTGAATAGATGTTTTTATTCACAAACCACAATGATTTCCAGAATTGCACCAAAATATTTCGGTATTTTGTTTAGTTTTATTTGAGTTCTAAAGAAAACCGCGTCTTTACTCTATTTGGAAATGTTTTTTCTGTTTTTTTCTTTTTTATACCCTATACCACTATGTGGTTTGGGTATAATGACTTTGTGCTGCTGTTTGTAACAACCAAAAATATTTAACCTACACTCATCTTTAATTATACCGATCGAATCAGAATCACTATCTGATTCGATTTAACGATGTCCGTCCGTCCGTCCGTCCGTCCGTCTGTGTGTCCATGTAAAGCTTGTAATCAAACTGCAGGTCGCAAATATTAATATATTTTGACGAAATTTGGCATTTGATCTTTTACCGGCCATGGGATGAACGCTATTGAAATTGGTGAGAATCGGTCAATGTTCAGACCTAGCCCCCATACAAATGACCCCTATGAAATCAACATATATTTCCATAAGATCCAAATTATCATAAAAATCTTAGCCAAATTGGGTTTGTATGTTTATATTACATCCATTAATCAGCAGTCCAAAAATGATCCCTATTGGACAACTCTTAGTGATAGGCCCCATATAGAGGTGCTGCCCGATCTTCACTTAAATCTAACAAAAAACAAAAATATTGCACTGATTCTTCTCAAATTTTGTTTGTATATATTTTTGCAAAATACAAGAGACTTTACCAAACATGGTCAGGATCAGTCCATTTTTGGGCCTAGTCCCCACATAGACATAGCATCCAATATGAACTTTTTCAGATCTGCAGCCAAAAAAATTAATAAAAATGCCGCTCAAAATTTGTTTGTGCTTATTTTCTATATCCAGTTAGTTGGGCCTGAGAGATAGGGTCTCTAAACGCATGGTATAGGGTATCGTATAGTCGGTCTAGACCGACTATAATTTTCTTACTTGTTCAATATAGTAATATTGACACAATTATATGTTGACAAATTTCATTAATAAACATTTTTAGTAGTTATTACTATTTTTCATAATAAAACAAAATTTTTTTATATAATACAATAATCTATAATATTAATAGCCTAGGCAAAAGCAAGTGTTTGGAGATAAAATGAAGGCACACTTTATTGGAAGTGTTTGGAGACAAAATGAAGTGTAAGGGGATTAAATCAGGGAGCGAATAGCGTTATAAAAACGTTTTTTTCTAAAACGGGCCTAATTTCGGAATTCCATATAGAATGTTGCTATTTTATTAAACATTTATTTTTATAAAAATTTATAATTAATTTTCTCAATCATTTAAAGTTATTCGTAACACTACAACTTATTATATATATATTTAATAATTATCACTGCATTTAATATTATTTTTAATAAAAAAATAAAATAATAAACACATGTAACCGGTAGTAGAGTTTAAAAAGGTTTTTAGTAGAATCACGTGATTTTAAACCAATTTCACACTTTACAAATATCTGGGGTCGAATCGTCGCATTCATTATCGAAATTTTTCAATCGAAATTATTTTTTTATTTTCCCAAATAATATACAAAGCGTAATTTAACTCTGTCACAGATAGCAAGTTATTATCCATAGTTAATAGTAAAAGTGGAACGAGGTCTGACAATTGTCCGTCTTCTTTAAATAATAAACCAAAATATGCAATTTCGACTGATTTTATTCGATATTGAATGCGACGATTTGCCCCTTGCATATTTTTTTAATACAGACGATGGAAACATCAATTCTGTTTGTTTATTGAATATATTAGTACATACTAAAGAACTATATGTGGAAGAAAATAAATTTTATATTCAGCTATAAAATTTGCAAAAATTTATAAAAATTTATACATTTTTATATTAGTTTTTAAAATTCTTAAAATTTCAATTATCAGTATTCATTATTATTAATAAAATTCTTAAAATTTTCATTATCTTAAATGTTCTCCATTTTTGTCTTTTATTTTCTTTATTCCGATATACAAAACAACATTACAGCACTGCTCTCAATTAAATAATAGAGCAAAAACAGTAAACATTGATACAGCCATGGAACATTCAGGTTGGAAACATAAAATATCAAAATAATTTGATTTTTGACGAACCAAAATTGAAACATAAATTTGGACATGAAACATTACTACACACGATGGATCATTAAGGGAAACATGCCGGTCATTTGTATGGGGACTAGGTCTGAACATGGACCGATTTTCACCAATTTCAATAGCGTTCAGCACAAGGTTAATAAAAAATGCTTTAATTTTTAGATGTTTACACATCTTCCTTGTGATCGGACTCACATGATTTTTTTTAATCCATTATTTTAGTACAAAAAAACATTTAGGGGTATTAAAGGGAAGCTTGTTTCTTTATTTAATCCTTTTAATACCACATCTCCGGAAGTTATTGATCTCTTTTTGTTTATCAAAAAATACCGCAAAAAACATAAATATTTATTTGTATTTTTATTTATTGTAATGTTAGTTCTCAAACATTTTATGTATAGGTGGACTCATATAATAAACACTGTATCTATTTATAAATACATTTTATCTTTAAGTTCTCAAAGCCCTTGAAGGAAGAATAAAAAAAAAACAATTTTGGTTTGCCACTAACTAAAACTTAACTTAAGTTAATGTGACAGGAAAACATTAATTGTCCATAAATTGTGGATTGCTTGCTAAGTTTAGTGTTTGTTTTTCCTTTGAAAGTCAATGTATATTTTTTTAATACCCACTACTAAGTATTAAGGCCGTATAAGAGCATTTAATCATCATCACATGGTTATATTCACAGGTATGTAGGTCTCCATGTTGCCATTAAAAGTTTGTGGTAATTTTATAGGCTACGATAACCATAAAATTTATCTTGAATGTAAAACTATATTGAAATTTGGTTAATGCAGCTATTCGTGAAATTTTAAGGGCTGTTTTTATTTTGTTAATTTTCAAGTATAAAAAGGCTTTTTATGTATAGCACACACATGCCTAGAAGACTATTTAACAGAAAAAAATACAATTATTAAATCCACGAAAGCCCTGCCCTCGAAATTCGAGTGCAAATTCTAGGAAATTTTATTTATTTATTTTATTTATTTTAATTTTAGATAATACATAAATGCATGGACTAAATACGAAATATAGTAAATGTATATATATATACATTAGGGTGACAGCCATATTTTTTTTTTTTTGAATTTCAAGCCGTGCGGGGATGATTATTGTGGCACTGGATCTAAAACTTTAGTACGCCAAATTTTAGCAAAATTGGGGAAATTCATATATCACTTGGCAGCTTTTCAACCGATAATAGTTTTTGTTGTTTTGTTAGAAAGACAATTTACTCTAGATTATGGTTTATTTATCAATTTAATTGAAACGCAATAATTAATATCAAAAGTTTTATGAAAAATGATTTTTTTGGATAATTTTTACATATAAATGCATATTTGAACTTTGAACTCAATGCGCGTCCGGAAAGCATTGTCCGATTTGGCTCGAATTTTGCGAACTAAGGTTTTAGATCAAATGTCATAATAATCCGATCCGCACACCTTAAACTTCGACCGAAAATTTTTTTTCGAACGAACCGCTGTCACTCTAATCTATAATATTAAATGGCTAGGCGATATCTTGTGACTGATGTTTGGATCTACCGTTTTATACCGATTGTGGCCAAACATATATTATTTGAAAGGTTTTTTTAGCCGATTTTTAGATTTAGAGATTTTTATATTTTCCGTTTTTTTTTTTTTTTTTGAGTAAATTGTATTTAAAGTTGCTACTAACACATACATAAAATTATACATTATATTAAATATGTTAATGTGTATGTAATAAAAATGATTTTGTTTTTTGTGTTGATTTGTGAATTGGCTATAATTGTTTAACATACTTTTAGGGTCTTTGTTTAATGAAAACTAAAATTTCCTAAAATTTGCGCTCGGGCTGGAATCTGCTATTATGCATATCAATTCAACGCTTTTTAAAAAAAATCAATTATAAATATTTGTTGAACACACACAAGATATATAAATTGGTTTGTTAATAAGAAATTTTAAAGAAGCTAAAAGGTATGTTAACAAATTTTAGCCATTTCACAATTCAACACAGCGCTTTTGATATTTATAATAAAAACACTCAGTAGATGTTTTACGTATATGTACATAGCAACTTTAAATGTTCACTACTCCAAAAAAATGTTCTGGAGGGTGCAAATCTGTTAAACTGGTGGACAGCTAAAATCAAATACCTTTCAAATGGGGTATGTTTGGCAAAAATCGGTTATTGCCACAACTTTTGTACCGGTCACTAGAAATTATAGATAAAGTGCTGATTCTAAATTGCTGCAATTACCCATATACCCAGTATTTAACAAAAGCTTGTCCCACAAAACAACTTTTTTAACTTTTAGTCTGCTTATGTGAAATTCTTTTAGTTTGTTTTTATACAACGAAATAAGTTATTCTGTTCTAAATACTACTCTCCTTTCTTTTTTGGCTGCTATGATATAAATTTTGCCTTTAACAACATTTTTAGGTCAAACCATAAACCAAATCAAAAATTCCCGATATTTACGAAAAAGTATTTAAGACATTTATATATCATATTTTCGTCCATAACATAGAAATAATGATTAATATTTCGTGTAACTTTAACTAATTGTGGTCTAGTTTCCATGACTAATAAAAATAATAACAAATAACTTCATTCAAGATCAAAGTTACTTTCAATACCACTTCTTAGGCTACTTAAATCGCTATAACAGGTGAACAACAACAATTTGTTGATTTAATAGGAATCTACATTAATGTTAAGCATAGGATAAAGTTTTTATTTTGTTTATCCAATTTAATATCAATTTAATGATGGTTGACTTTCGTTCCATAAGTATTAATTTATATTTTGTAGAATAAATTCCACTGGTTGCTTTCTCTACGAAAAAGAACTTGGAAGAAGAAAACTTGTTTCTCATTATTAACTAAGAATTATTAGCAACAAGTTAAGAAAATTAGAAAATAGGATCAAAAATGAACTTTGCAAAACTGCTTTAGCAACTAAAGCAACATAATATAATTTTTGCTTAACGCAGGACTTCAGTAGATATGGCTAAGCAACATAAAATGTAACAAAGTTTCTAATTAAACAAAAAAGTCAATTTTCTGTAAAAAAAATCATTTCACTTCCAAAAACTTTGCACACGAAATTATCTACTTTTTACCTCAAAAGGAAGAAAAATAAATAATAAAAAATATTTTAGTTAATAAGAGATTATTAAAAAAAAAATAAAATAAATAAATAAACAAAATACCATTGTCGACGTTTAAGAGGAGCACATTTGATATCAGAACTAATTTCCTAACGCCAATTTTGGTAAACAAAAACCACCTTGTTAAACCCAGTCTCTCCCAATTACGGGAGTAATTTTTATATGAAAGTCAGCAAAAATTTCCACAATATGAATTAAAAAAATATCTGGAATTTGGTTTCCATTTCTATTATATTTATATGTCGAGAACCAATTTTTGTAGCAAAACTACGAAATTCAATGTTTACATTAACACATAGATGGACCAAAGGACGAACGAGTATTGCTAAATCGACTCAGAAAGTGTTTCTAAATCGATCGGTATGACATACAGCAGCAAATTAAACTCTGAATACGTAGCAGTACAGGGTAAAAAATTATAGTCGGTATAGACTGAGTAGGTACAGGGCTAGGAGGCTTAAACGTACCCCAATTTTTACCTATTACGAGATACACAAAATTTCATCAAAAATATTCAAAATGTTGATGACCCTCTGATTGTCGTGAAACTAAATTTACCACGCGAAAACAACTTTTTAATAAAAACTGTTGCTGTTTTTCGACGAAAGTGTAAATCGCCCATACATATTCATGATGCTGGTTTTCAAAGCAATGCACCATTTTATATCAACGAAAACCTTACACTGCACAATTATAAAATATTTTAAACTGCACTCAAATTGAAAAAAATATAACTTGTTAAATGCTGCCTTTACTCAACGTGGTATTGTAAATATTAAAAAGTTTGATAGAGATGAACCCCTTTCAATTGAGATTGTAGATCAACTAAACTAGTTTTTTAACTAGCGCTGACTGCCCTTAGATCATGCCAAACTAAACAGTTAAATATTTATTTGCTTACCCACAGTTCTTCACATAAAAATAAAAACTATTCATTCATTAAATGTTTTTATGATCAAATGTTTTCAATTTAATAATTAGTTATTTATAGTTCGGTTCGAGATCATGTATACATTTTCTAATACTAGAAAAAATAATACTTTATGCAATGTAAGAGAAATTTAGAAAAAATTGAAGACAGCGCTAGATGTAGTAGCTACTTTCGAACAAAGCGACTTGTTCATCTTCAGCATCCTTCTGCCTATTACTTCAACTCATGCTTAATCAACTATTTAACTCAACATTAGAAAGAAAAGAACATGAGAAATGCTTTTTCTTTCTTTTCATACGAGAGTTAGAATGAACAAGCAGAGTTTTTTTTTTCCAATTTTTAGCTTTCTCTACATTAACAATTTATTGTTATATAATTTATTTTTGCAATTATTTTAATTATTATTGTAATCATATTTATATTTACTAGCAGATACCAGCCCCCGAAATTCGAGCGCAAATTCTAGGAAAAAGTATGCTAATCAATTATAGCCAATTCACAAATAAAAAAAAAAAAAAAAAAAACAAACTCATTTTTATTACAAACACATTAACAAATTTAATAAACACACATAGCATTGTATAATTTTATGTATGCAACTTTAAATGCAATTCACTCAAAAAATGAATTTGATGGATATGCTTAAATTCATATAGTGCCTGTTGCGAACTGTTTTTCTTTTCGATGTGCAGATCAAGCTGAAGTTCTCAAATGTATATCATCATTAAGTCAATCTTCCCAGATATATGGAAAGAAGGCAAAATAATTTGCATCCCCAAGTACAAAAGTGACTTTAGACCAATTGCCATCCTTCCAAAGTGATGGAAAATCTCATGCAATGGCAAATTAATGCATATTTAAAAGAGCGTAAACTTCTAATAGAAAAACGGACTGGTTTTAGACCGGGAAGAAGTTGCATCACGCTGTTTATCGATGTGGTCGAAGAAGTTAGCTCCAGACTAGATAAGGATATGGTATCTTTCCTTCTGCTGTTAGACCATAGTAAAGCTTTCGATACAGTTTAACACTCGATTCTGCCGACCAAACTCCAAAAGCTTTTTAACTTTTCTGATTATAAACTTATTGGATCGTATCTTTTGTACCACAAACAAGTTGTCTCCTTCAATGGTTGGATTTACAATACTGTTGATATTGATGGACAAGGGTCCATTCTTGGCCTATTACTTTTTATACCCTATACCACTATGTGGTTTGGGTATAATGACTTTGTGCTGCTGTTTGTAACAACCAAAAATATTTGACCTAGACCCATCTTTAATTATACCGATCGAATCAGAATCACTTTCTGAGTTGCTTTAACAATGTCCGTCCGTCCGTCCGTCCGTCCGTCCGTCTGTGTGTCCATGTAAAGCTTGTAATCAAACTGCAGGTCGCAAATATGAATATATTTTGATGAAATTTGGTATATAAGCTTCTATCGGCCATGGGATGAACGCTATTGAAATTCGTGAGAATCGGTCCATGTTCAGACCTAGCCCCCATACAAATTACCCATATGAAATCGACATAAATTGCCATAAGATCCAAATTGTCATATAGATCTTACTCAAATTGGGTTTGTATGCGTTCATTACATCCACTAATGAGTAGTCCAAAAATGATCCCTTTGACCCCATATGGAGCTGCTTCCCGATTTTCACTTAAATCTATTAAAAAACAAAAATATTGCACTGATTCTTCTCAAATTTTGTTTCTACATATTTTTGCAAAATACAAGAGACTTTACCAAACATGATCAGGATCGGTCCATTTTTGGACCTAGTCCCTTTATAGATATAGCATCCGATATGAACTTTTTCATATCTGCAGCCAAAAAAATTAATAAAAATCCCACTCAAATTTGGTTTTTGCTTATTTACAATGTCCAGTTAGTTGGGCCTAAGAGATAGGGTTTCTAAACGCATGGTATAGGGTATCGTATAGTCGGTCTAGACCGACTATAATTTTCTTACTTGTTTGTATATACAGTAGGGTGGCCCTTAATAAAAAAAGTGTTCAAACTCTCGGTCACACCCCCTAGACATATACGAATAGAAAAAAAGTGAGAAATACGAAGTTTTGGGCCAATTAAAAAAAACTTAGAGGTGGCTCAACGCGATTGAAAATTTCAAGTGTGTTTATATGGGGAAAATATGACATTTTTTCAGATTTTACGAAAATATCTATAGTTTAATTTTTCCGACAAATTGTTATATAATTCGCAATCAGTATTAAATTGTTTTTCCAAAAAGCCATAAAACTTCAAAATCGTATAAATCGCCAAGAAATAGCAAATGCCGAAGACCACTTTTCTGAAAAAAAAAAAAAAAACATGAAATTTTATAGCATTTTTTTCAACTTTAACAAATTAATTAAAGCCAACATTTTGTTTTAGTCTTTATACCTGTAAAAACGCAGATATGAAGTACTACTTTATTACCACCTTGTTAACCTATTAAGCACTGAGACCGAAAATTGAAAATTTTTTGATAAAATTTTGAAAACTCCTTTTTCAAGTTTTATTAAACAAAATTTAAAAAAATTAATCTAGTTCTTTAAGATCTTGTTAAATACATGCCATAGATTAACTATGTTTATCTTTAGGTAAGTCCATGTTCCAGAATTTTTTTGACAAGGGTTTTATTTTTGCGGATTTCGAGAAAAAGGGGAGTTTTGTAATATATTCTGTAAATGTACTATTTCTAAATACTTTGTATCAAAAATTCATCAATTTTCTACTTTTAAATATTTATCTTAATAGTCTAGAGTTTTGAAAAAAATACTAGGACCCCATTAACCATTTTGTAATTGGGGTCACATATGACCCCAAGCTAATAAAAAACAATTTTTTCAAAAAATTCAAATATTTTGTAAGTGCTATTGAGTTTATAGATACGACGCTTAAAATATAATAACTTAATATGTAGAACTTCTGTTCCCAAAATTTGTGATAAATCCGAGGACTTTAACCCATTATTTGCAAAGTCCAGCTTTGGATTTTAATATATTTAAAAAAAAAATTACTTGGAATTTAATATTTCATATTCTTTTGAATAAATTGTCTTTTATTGGCATTGGGTCATTTTTGGATTTTGTATTTTATTTAGAAATATACAGATAGTTTTTACACATAAAATAATTTTATAACAAAATTGGTTAAAAGTTGTTTTAATTTATATTCGCGAGCAATAAGCAGATAATTGCACCAAATATATATCGCAATAGATTATTTTGATCCCAGGAGCACTGAAACCTTAAACAAATGAAAAATAACCGAATTATATTTCTTAAATTCGAAATAGTAGTTTCATCGAGTTTTTTTTTATTTAAAAATATCTTAAAATCCAAAGCTGGCCTTGGCAAATAATGGGTTAACGTTCTCGGCTTTTTTTCAAATTTTGGGAACGGAAGTTCTACACATTCAATTATTATATTTTAAGCGACGCACAGTGGGTTGAAAAGCATGAAAAGTGAGGATTAATTAAGGGAAGGCGTAATATCAAAATATTGTTAATTTTTTTAATGGATATTCACCACCATTTAAAAAAAATAAGTGGAAAAAAAAATTTGTTTTAACCTGTTAGGAGCTTTTTTGTGTTTTGGAAGAAATGATCTTTTCTTACAATTTTCGCTGTAACTTTGGAATAAAAAGCGATAAATTAGTGAATGAAATTGCAAGTAAGAACTTAGTTAATGTGCTTTTAGGAAAAATAAAATTTTTTTTAAAAATAAAAAAGGAATAAATATTTAATATGTATTTATATTATAAAAATTGAATTTTAAAATCCGATTTTATTTTCCAAATTCCGCAATTCCACAAATTTAACTCAAAAAATTCACATTATAAAATAATATTATGTTTTTATTGATGAATAATTATAAGCACAAAACAAACAACCATTTATTAATTTAATTAGTATTGAATATATTGCTACATTTATAATTGAAAATTTTGTATGCATTTATTGTTATTGTTTATTTTTTATTTTATATTGTTCTTATTTAAGAGAAACTTAAATATATATATATATACATATATATATATATATATATATATATATACAATTAAAATCAAGGATCCTCCGTATTATCATCACCTTAATAAATATAATCAGCATCTTCATAATTATCATCATCAATATCTTCATTAATCTCTTCTTCATCAGAAATCTTGGGCAAAATTAATAAATCTAGTGCCATCTGTGGTATATTATATATTTTTTTGGCAAAATTTTTGCTTTTAGTGGTAATTAAAGGATCCGAACTACGAAGTAACCTATTGAATATATCTTCCTTTGACTTCTCCCGACTGCATTTACGAGAATAGTGTTCTCTGAAATTTTTAAAATCTTTATTTCTAGCTTCTTGAGCTTCCTCAGATAGTTGACCTATTGGCAACAAGGCGTATCTTAATATTTCTGGCCCGTGAGTAAGGAATATATGTAAATTTGGAGGCATATAATACCACGGATAGAGCTTAACAAAATGTCTGGCTGTATTCTGAGTATATTTTCTACATTTTTCTACGTGAATCTCGTACCCGCAAGATACAGCAATAAGTATCATATGCATTCTTTCTATCAATTCTGCACGAACTTTTGTGATTTGAGCAGAAACATCTGCATTTTGAAAAAACCGTCTGGCAGTGTTGCCATTATTAGAGTTTCCAAAACTTGGCTTTGGTTGGTCCACGATCAGTCCAGTTTTCTCTCCAAAGTCTTTTTTAATCTGTAATTTTGTTACTGAAACCATTTTTTTATCATCATCAGACATAGCCTGCCAATTTTTGATTGGAATTTTATATGATAAGTGAAGAAGACATTCAAAAAATCATATCCATTCATGAAGTATAGATAAACCAAACTGTAAAGTTTCTGTATTTACTTCTTTACCAATCATTCTATCAACTGAATTAAGATTATTTATTGTAATACACATTTACAACAGCAACAATAACAATCACAGCTACGAAAATAAACACAAAACAGAAACTAAAAAAGATTTTTTCTGTTGTGTTTTCAAGCATTTTTTTTTAATTTTATACTGGGGACTTTTAATAAAAACTTGGATATTACATTCGTTGGCAAGTATTGGCAAAATATTTTTTTGGAATACACAAGTAGAAATCCCATGTTTTACTACAATGTAAATAATTTTATCCGATCTCATCTAGAATTACGTTGAAACTCAATCTCATTTTAAAAAATACCCTCTTTTTAGGATAATTTTCAAAAAATTATTAAAAATATTTCTAAAACATTTATCTAAAAATTTTTCCCTTAGTAATACAGCCAAATACCTGTAGTTGATGCATCCATTTGAAAAAAGTTAGAATTTAAAAAAACAAATTAAAAAAATTAAACTTGAAATATCTCGTTTTTCACGTTTTACCACTTCGGGCAAAATTAAAAAAAATTGTTGAACTTTGAGAGAGTATAGCAAGAAAAGTAAACAACTTAGAACAATAATTCTGACAGTTAGTGATGACCCATTTTATGCTCTGTTACCAGGTGTAAAAATTTATTATAAAATACTCATTTCAATTTTTGAATTAATCCTCACTCTTGACCCTTTTCAACCCAATGTGGGTTAATATGTG
Source organism: Cordilura impudica (assembly GCA_963682025.1). NCBI lineage: Eukaryota > Metazoa > Arthropoda > Insecta > Diptera > Scathophagidae > Cordilura > Cordilura impudica. Next base: position 5,865,257 of record OY821520.1, read on the forward strand.
ACCCCAATTCCAAAAGGGTTAATTTAGTTAACATATGTTTTTCCGAAACCCTAGGCTGCTAAGATAAAATATAATATTTAAAAGTAGAAAAGTTATGAATTTTTGATACAAACTATTTAGAAATAGTACATTTACAGAATATTTAAAAAAATGCAATTTTTCTCGAAATCCGCAAAAAGAAAATTCTTGCCAAAAAAAAAATCTCTAACATGCATTTAACAAGAACTTAAAGACCCAGATCAATTTTTTAAAATTATGTTTAAGAAATTTTGTAAAAATTTGAAAAGGAGTTTTCAAAATTTTATCAACAAAATTTTTAATTGTCGGTCTCAATGCTTAATAGGTTAACAAGGTGATAATAAAACAATACTTCACATCGGAGTACTTACAATACAGAGACTAAAATAAAATGTTGGCTTTAATTAATTTCTTAAAGCTGAAAAAAATGTCATCAAATTTCATGACCTAGTTTTTTTTTTGGCACAAAAGTGGTCTGGGGCATTTGCTATTTCTTGGCGAGTTTTTATTCGATTTTGAAGTTTTATAGCTTTTGGGAAATATAATTTAATATTGATGGAAACTTTGTATTTCTCACTTTTTTGCTATTCGCATATTTCTAGGGGGTGCGAACGGGAGTGTGAACACTTTTTTTTTTTCATATAATGAAGGGCCACTGCGATATTCAAATGGAAGCAGAGGATGTACAATTGTACATAAGCTCCCAAGTTGAAACGTACGTTATTGTATTGACAGCATTAACAATGATTTGGGCAAGTATAAATAGTGGTCTATGCATAAATCCAAAAAAAAACAAAGTGCATTTTCTGGTCAAGAAATTATATGAAAATACCGACTTTAAAAAAAAACTTAAAAATACCGACTTTTTCAAAATAAACAACAATATAATCGAATAACATTCAATGCCAAACTTTCATGGAAAAATCATATTAATATTTCGGCTGGAAAAGTTTATGGTATGCTGAAAAACCTGTGGGCTGTTAAAGCATCGACGCCCTTTAATATAAACATATCTAATTCCTGCTTTATTGAATGGGTGTGCAATGCTTGCAAATTGTGACACCAATGATTTTAATCGACTTGTAGTCACGAATAACAACATGGCCAGATATGTATTTAATCGTAGTAGAAGGGAAAGAATATCACCGTTTTCATATCAATTGCATAAAATGTGTTTAGCAGATGCATTAAGGTATAAATGTCTTTTGATTATGCATAAACTAATGTATTTAAAGGTACCTGAATATCTTTATAGGAGAATTACATTTGCCAAATCTCCACGTGAAAAAAACCAGAAATCACAAAAATATAAATAACTTCTCTCTACGAGACAATTTTTCAATTATATAATCGGTCTTTGGAACGATGTTTGCTTCTCAAGTTATATATTTAGGGCCGTATGCAAAAAAATTAGAGTGCACTCCAAGTAGAGTCTACTTGAAGTACACTTTATTACACCCTATATCACTATGTGGTTTGGGTATAATGACTTCGTGCTGCTGTTTGTAACTACCAAAAATATTTGACCTAGACCCATCTTTTATTATACCAATCGACTCAGAATCACTTTCTGAATCGATTTAGCGATGTCCGTCCGTCTGTCTGTGTGTCCATGTAAACGTTGTAATCAAACTACAGGTCGTAAATATGAATATATTTTGCTGAAATTTGGTACATAAGGTTCTATCGGCCATAGAATAAACACTGTTGAAATTGGTGAAATTCGGTCCTTGTTCAGACCTTGTCCCCACACAAATGGACCCTATGAAATCGACATAAATTACCATAAGATCCAAATTGTCATATAGATCTCAGTCAAATTGGGTTTGTATGTTTTTATTATATCCATTAATCAGTAGTCCAAAAATAATCTCTATAGGACAATACTTAGTCATATAGAACTGCTTCCCGATCTTCACTTAAATCTATCAAAAAACAAAAATATTGCACAGATGTTTCTCAAATTTGATTTGTATATATTTTTTCAAAATATAAGTAACTTTACCAAATATGGTCAGGATCGGATTATTTTTGCACCTAGTCCCCATATAAATATAGTATCCGATATGAACATACCTACAGCCAAAAAAATTAATAATAATGCCGCTCGAATTTGGTTTATGCTTATTTTCTATATCCACTTAGTTGAACCGAAGAGCTAGGGTCTCTTAACCATGGTATAGGGTATCGTATAGTCGGTCTAGACAGCCGGACTTAATCAACTCTGATTTTGAGTCGTTTGGTATGAAGACATCAGCATAAACTCATAACGTTATCACCATATAGTTTTATTGGCTATATCTATTTAAAAATGTAAATCGGAAAAAAATTAATGATATAAAAACTTTAAATTATTTAAACCAATACAGACAGTTTAAAGGAGCATAAACAAGTAGATCACTCTTTAAACTCTAAAAGGCTTTCTAAAATTAGCTAGTACAAAAATTAAAATAATAGTTGTATCAATTTTGTGCAACTTCTGCTGTTAGAAAACCTAGAACTGAAAATCTATGGCTCTTTTCGTAGCAATTTAACAGCGACTTCCAAATAAGTGTAACTAAATTCCTTTTTGTTCGCGATATGATGATTAACCGTTGCAAAAACAAAAAAAAAAAAACAAATAAACTTCTAGCAGTTCGGTCATGAATACTGCTATTTACAATTTAAAATTATGAGTTATTTAGCTGACTATATCTTGCTGACTGCTTTCATATTAAATATTCATACAAAATACGAAAACTTGTGTTTTATTGTCATTAAGTCTCAAAGAAAAAAAGAATAGATAAAGGAGTTTGACCTTTTAGCCTTTTTTTTAGAGTATTTAACCCAAAAGTTAAGGTAAATATTAAAAGTTCAAAATTGTAAAAAGCCTTTATGCTTGATGCCTTTCTAAATTAGATTAAAAGCTTAATTTTTTTTCTGTGTACTTTGATTTTCTTTTGATGTTTAATGTTAGATGAAAAATTAAATTAATAAGGACGAACCTGTTGTTGTTGTTGTTGTTAATATGTGACCTGAAAAAAAAATAATAATTTTTTTTGTTAATTTCAAACACAATATTATTATTAAGTTGTCTTTTAAGCTTAAACTTCCAACTCAAGTTTCAGGAAATTTTATAAATACTTAAGCACGAATGAAATAGGAAAGGCAAAAGTCAAAACTAAAACATCCAGAACTGTTAAACTTAAAGGCCACAAAATGCTAAAATCTCTATTGATCTAAGATATTAGACGATTCTGGTAATTTTAAGTTTTATATTCACATTTATATTTCTATCATATTTAAATAAGTAATTGAATTTAAGCAATTGAAATTTTCGGTAATTATATTCTGTATATATAAATATTAAATAACATCTACTAAGTTCTCGCATACAATTTAATGCTTTGATTTCATTTTTGTTATGGCTGCACTGCATTAACTATTCGCTTCGTTGTTACTTTCATAATTAAAGGCAAATAAAACAAAATTGATGATACAAACTTTCATTGAAACATTGTTTGAGTGCAAAACCAAACAACAGTTATATATTAAACAAATTTCTATGGACTCTCTCGAATAAATTGAAAATAATAAATTAGATTTTGTTATATTTGTGCATAAAGCCAAAAAAAAAATAAAAAAGGAATGTATTTATTCATATCGTCATTTAAAATGCATCACGAAAATCCGACTTTTTAGTTGATGTGCTGAATTTAAATACTACACCCCTTTTATAATAGTAAACACAGCGATTGGGCTAAAATTTGATTATGCGTCAGATATCGAAAAACTCCTATTATTTTTCCAATTTCCTATCATATTAAAATAAGGAGTGAGATCGAAAAATTCGAGTGCATATTCTAAGAAATTTTATTCTTTCATTCAATTTATTTCTTTCAATGTTTTTTAATCTATTTATATTATATTATAAATATTTGTTGAACATACAGAAAGAAGAGCTTAGAGGTACTTAAACTACCTTGTGTGCCACCTAAGGATAAGCTAATTTTAGGCAATTCATAATTCAACACTGGGCGTGTGCTAATAGTGTAATTATTTTAATGAAATTCCATTGCGTTATTGTCGCTGTTAGTTTATGTCCAAATTTTTATTTTTTTTTTTCAATTCAGTACAAGGCTTTTCATATATAATTTTTGCAAACGCATTAACAAAATTTAATAAACACACACAGCATTGTTAAGTTTTATGTATGTGTTAGTAGCAACTTTAAATAGCATTACTCTAAAAAGGTGTTTCAGACAGTGCAAATCTGTAAATTTGGTGAACAGCTAAAAAGAAATACCATTCAAATGAGGTATATTTGCTCAGAATCGGTTTAGAACTGACAAAGTTACATTGGTCACAAGAACTGGTCTTGCCTATTAATATTATAGAAAATATGCAAAACATAGAACCTTAATTTTTGATTTGTTTTTTCCATTTAATTGAAATTATATTAAGGCTTAAGAAAAAGTTAAATTTTATAGTTTCAATCACTACAAACGAAAATCTTCCTATAAAATCTTCTATTTTTTGGTATATGTTTTTTTTTTGCTCTTTTACTACATTTTCATAATACCTCAATGCTCTTTTACTAAATTTTCACTATACCTCAATATGTATACACTGGCCTACGTTCTGGTCAATATAGAAAATTTGTCTCGTTTTTTTTATTTATTTATTTCATTCAGCTTAAGTATTGCAACAGCTGAGCAAAAAAAAAATATTTTTCAAAAATAATACAGACTTCATATAAATACATAATCGTTTGAGCTCAAATAGGTCTTTAATCTTCTTTTAATAACTTCAACATCCTTGGATAAATCAATTAAAGCCTAGTGCCTGTTCACTTTGCACGGAATGGATAAACTCGAAGTTGTCTGTTAGGAACATTTATACATATTTTTTCAAGAAGGCATTCAGAGCCAATTTTACCATGAACTAAGTTGAAGAAGAATGTTATATGTATAAAAAATTATCCTTCTGCTTTTCAAAGCTGGAAGCTTTATTAGCGCCAAACGACTGCGATACGGTAGGAAACTCAATTCCGCACTCCACCGAATATTTTTTTCTGCACGGTCGAAGATGGCGAGTATCTCTAGTCGGTCATATACTGACATTTTTTAGATTTAATTCCATTAAGTTCACATGAAAAACGAAAAACGGAAAATGAAAACTGAAATATAGAAAACGAAAAACTAAAACTAAAAGAGAAAAATTAAAAATAAAAAATGAAAAATTAACAACGAACAATGAACAATGAACAATGAACAATGAAAAATGAAAAACGAAAAATGCAAAATAAAAAACAAAAAATAAAAAATAAAAAATAAAAAATAAAAAATAAGAGAATAAAAAATAAAAAGTAAACAGTAAAAAATAAAAAATAAAAAATTAATATGAAAAATAAAAAATAAAAATAATAAATAAAAATAAAATAGAAACTAATAAATAATAAATATAAAAATAAAAAATAGAAAATAATAATAAAAAATAAGAAATAAAAAATAAACAAGTAAGAAAATTATAGTCGGTCTAGACCGACTATATGATACCCTATACCATGCGTTTAGAGACCCTATCTCTTAGGCCCAACTAACTGAATATAGAAAATAAGCATAAACCAAATTTGAGTGGGATTTTTATTAATTTTTTTGGCTGCAGATATGAAAAATTTCATATCGGATGCTATATCTATATGGGGACTAGGCCCATAAATGGACCGATCCTGACCATGTTTGGTAAAGTCTCTTATATTTTCCAAAAATATATACAAACAAAATTTGAGAAAAATCAGTGCGATGTTGTTGTTTTTTGATAGATTTAAGTGAAGATTGGGAAGCAGCTCTATATGGGTCCTATGACTAAGAGTTGTCCCATAGCTATGATTTTTGGACTACTCATTAATGGATGTAATAAACGCATACAAACCCAATTTGAGTGAGATCTATATGACAATTTGGATCTTATGGCAATTTATGTCGATTTCATAGGGGTCATTTGTATGGGGGTTAGGTCTGAACATGGACCGATTCTCACAAATTTCAACAGCGTTCATCTTATGGCCAGTGGAAGCTTACATACCAAATTGCATCAAAATATATTCATATATGCGACCTGCAGTTTGATTACAAAGTTTACATGGACACACAGACGGACGGACACACGGACGGCCATCGTTAAATCGAATCAGTTAGTGATTCTGATTCGATCGGTATAATTAAAGATGGGTCTTGGTCAAATATTTCTGGTAATTACAAACAGCAGCACAAAGTCATTATACCCAAGCCACATAGTGGTACAGGGTATAATTATAGTCGGTCTAGACCGACTATACGACACCCTATACCATGAGTTTAGAGACCATATCTCTCAGGCCCAACTAACTGGATATAGAAAATTAGCATAAACCAAATTTGAGTGGAATTTTTATTAATTTTTTCAGCTGCAGATATGAAAAAGTTCATATCGGATGCTATATCTATATGGGGACTAGGCCCAAAAATGGACCGATCCTGGCCATGTTTGGTGAAGTCTCTTGTATTTTTCAAAAATATATACAAACAAAATTTGAAAAGAATCAGTGCAATATTTTTGTTTTTTGATAGTTTTAAGTGAAGATCGGGAAGCAGCTCTATATGGGGCCTATGACTAAGAGTTGTCCAATAGGGATCATTTTTGGACTACTCATTAATGGATGTAATACATACATACAAACCCAATTTGACTAAGATTTGTATGATAATTTGGATCTTATGGCAATATGTGTTCATTTCATAGGGGTCATTTGTATGGGGGCTAGGTCTGAACATGTACCGATTCTCACCAATTTCAATAGCGTTCATCCCATGGCTGATAAAGGATCAAATACCAAATTTTGTCAAAATATATGATTATTTGCGACCTGCAGTTTGATTACAAGCTTTACATGGACACACAGACGGACGCACGGACATCGTTAAATCGAATCAGATAGTGATTCTGATTCGATCGGTATAATTAAAGATGGGTGTCGGTCAAATATTTTTGGTTGTTACAAACAGCAGCACAAAGTCATTATACCCAAACCACATAGTGGTATAGGGTATAAAAATAAAAAATAAAAAATATAAAGAAAAAATAAAAATAAAAATAAAAATAAAAATAAAAATAAAAATTAAAATTAAAATAAAAAGTAAAAAGTAAAAAATAAAACTAAAAATAAAAATAAATAGTAAAAAATAAAAAATTAAAAATTAAAAATTAAAAATTAAAAATTAAAAATTAAAAATTAAAAATTAAAAATTAAATATTAAAAATTAAAAATTAAAAATTAAAAATTATAAATTAAAAATTAAAAATTAAAAATTAAAAATTAAAAATTAAAAATTAAAAATTAAAAATTAAAAATTAAAAATTAAAAATTAAAAATTAAAAATTAAAAATTAAAAATTAAAAATTAAAAATTAAAAATTAAAAATTAAAAATTAAAAATTAAAAATTAAAAATTAAAAATTAAAAATTAAAAATTAAAAATTAAAAATTAAAAATTAAAAATTAAAAATTAAAAATTAAAAATTAAAAATTAAAAATTAAAAATTAAAAATTAAAAATTAAAAATTAAAAATTAAAAATTAAAAATTAAAAATTAAAAATTAAAAATTAAAAATTAAAAATTAAAAATTAAAAATTAAAAATTAAAAATTAAAAATTAAAAATTAAAAATTAAAAATTAAAAATTAAAAATTAAAAATTAAAAATTAAAAATTAAAAATTAAAAATTAAAAATTAAAAATTAAAAATTAAAAATTAAAAATTAAAAATTAAAAATTAAAAATTAAAAATTAAAAATTAAAAATTAAAAATTAAAAATTAAAAATTAAAAATTAAAAATTAAAAATTAAAAATTAAAAATTAAAAATTAAAAATTAAAAATTAAAAATTAAAAATTAAAAATTAAAAATTAAAAATTAAAAATTAAAAATTAAAAATTAAAAATTAAAAATTAAAAATTAAAAATTAAAAATTAAAAATTAAAAATTAAAAATTAAAAATTAAAAATTAAAAATTAAAAATTAAAAATTAAAAATTAAAAATTAAAAATTAAAAATTAAAAATTAAAAATTAAAAATTAAAAATTAAAAATTAAAAATTAAAAATTAAAAATTAAAAATTAAAAATTAAAAATTAAAAATTAAAAATTAAAAATTAAAAATTAAAAATTAAAAATTAAAAATTAAAAATTAAAAATTAAAAATTAAAAATTAAAAATTAAAAATTAAAAATTAAAAATTAAAAATTAAAAATTAAAAATAAAAAATAAAAAAACAAAAATAAAAAATAAAAAATGAAAAATGAACAATGAAAAATTAAAAATCAAAAATCAAGAACGAAAATTGAAAAATAAAAAATAAAAAATAAAAAATCAAAAATTAAAAATAAATAATGAAAAAAAAAAAATAAAAAAAAAAATACGAAATGAAAAATAAAAAACTAAATATAAAATATTTAAAATTAAAAAAGAAAAATAAAAAATTAAAACTAAAAAATGAAAAATGAAATATGAAAAATAAAAAAGGAAAAATAAAAATCGGAAAATGAAAAATAAAAATCGAAAAATTAAAAATTAACCGATTGAAAAAATATATAATAATAAATATTTTTATATAAGCGGAGCCCCAGCAGTTGTTTGCTATAACTGATACAAAGATGGCGCTTTCTGTTTGATTTTAAAAAAGTGCCATAAAAAGTCTTTAATTACTAGATGTTTACACATCTCCCCTGGTTTCGGACTCACGTGATTTTTCTTAAAATGGAGATGGGAATACAATCTGGACCCGGATTAAATAAATTTTTCATACTTTTTAGACTCTTAAGAACAGTCAACACGTCTAAGGATACTGTCAGCCTTGGAATATCAGAAGGATATCGTGTGCTATTTAACGTCATTGTGGAAAACGTGGACACAAAGAATTCAGGAAAAACATTTGCGATATCAACGTCGTTAGAAAACACACCACCATTCATTTTCAGAGCGGTTCGACATCTCTCTGAGTATTAGCGATGTTCAAATTTTGACCCGGAAGTACCAAATAATCTGGCAGTGTATATATTTTTTCGTCAGTTATGTTTTCAAAACTGCATTGGCTTTAATATTTTGCCCACAGAAAGACAGACGAACGGATGGATTGACATAGCTAATGGACTCAGAAAGTGATTCTGAGTTGACCGGTATAATAACATTTTTGATAGTTACAAATATTAGTAGAAAGTTATTAGGTGGTTAGGGTATTTTTTTTTCTTTGATTAATGGGGGCGGAAAAATCTTCTAAAGATATGAATGGTGTCCTTCGTATGGGAGATTCAACCCGTGTGGGCCGCTCACGAACTAAAAAACCGATCCCCAGTCTTCAACGACTCTCCTCGCGGGACTGCCATTAGGTGTTACTTCGCGGGGCTGGTTAGTGCTTTTGGCTACTCCTGAATTCCGAGCTTTGGACGTTGTTATCCTCTTAAGCATGTACCCTTTCGTGCGGAGTTTCTGATTTATGGTAACTACAAAATTGTAGACCGAATTCCAGTTTTTCTCTGATCTTAGCATTGCATCAATTTTGTGCTCCGGGACTATATCTTGACCAATTTCTCTGATTACTCTGCGCCTGTGTTCCCCGAATCTGGGACATTCAAAGAAAACACGTTCCGCATCTTCACATATTTCCGCACGTCTTGGGCACAGTGGTGAATTATCATGTCGGCATTTAAAGAGGCAGCTCCTGAGACCTCCGTGGCCGGTTAAGAACTGAGTCAAGGTAGTTAGGTTAGGGTATACACAGTGCTTAAGTGGTTAGCAATAAACTTTCTTAAGATTGTAAGTACAAAAGTACTGATTGGAATCATAAAATTTATATATATTTTTTTAAGATAATTAAAAAAAAAATAAATAAAACCCCTAAGTTCATTGGTTGAGAGACCATTTATACATATACTTCATACAAAAATACTACTATAGATTTCTTAGTTTGGTTTATATGTCGTTTCGTGGAAGTAGTTGGCTTTGAAAATATGGTCAAGATCGGTCAATTTCTTGGCCTTATTCACATATAAAAATTACATCAGATATAAACTTTTTAATATCTGCATGCTGCAAAGAGCCATAAAATATGAATTATTTTTTGTTCTACTTTGAGTTTTGGCATAGGGTAATTTCCTTTCTTTTTATTATATGCCATAAAAAAATCATGTAAATAAATCAAATGGAAATTGTTTCAAGCGCTAAAACTTTTCACAAAGAACCAGCTATTTTCTCCGGACATAAAAAAAAAAACATTTTTCAGTTCTGGTAATCCATAATGTCAATTTATAATAGATTATAACAACACGGTAACCAAATGATATTTTTTTTTTTAACTTGAACATCATTTTTTTAAATTTTGTTTCTTTCCAAAGGAAAGAAAAATATGCAAACGATGGCAAAATCCCAATCCAATTATACAAAGCATCAACCCAAATAAAATACGTTACATTAAATTTTTCGTCACTTGCTCTTGAGAGACAATTTTCCAAAAAATTTAGCAAGTAAACACTTGAGATTAAAATTAACAAAAACGAAAACAAAAAAAATTTTAATGGGAACTTTTAACATCAAAATTATGAACTGTTTTAGGAAACAAACATGCACGTGAAACTGCATAAATGCATTTTAATTCTTGTTTGTTGTTTCAGATAATATAACAACTGTATACTCGTAAGCACTTCACTCTATTAAAATACACAAAAGCCAGCAAAGTTTCCGTAAACGATAACAAAAATTATGGAAATGTTAATAAACTTTCCATTAGGTCTATCAGTTCCTGGTAATCCAGCCAGCTTTTGTTTATAAAAATTTTAACTTTCAGTGTTTTCTATTGAAAATGGTTTTTTGAGTTTTTTGTGCTTAAACACTTTTAATATTTGAAAAAAAAAAATAAAAACTTTTTAATCGCTTTTAACAATATTCGCTCTTCTTGGCTTGAAACTTATCCATAGGCCATCCTTGGCGGCTATTAGAAATCCTGTTGTTGGTACTTGTTTAAATGGCTTTTGTTTAGCCACATTAACACTGGGAAAATAATGGCACCTAACCAGCTTTTGTTTGTGCCAAACCAAAATGGCTTCCTAGAAAACAATATATAAGAATTTTTTTGCTGAAGGGAAACATTGCTTAAAACTAAATAACAATATACCAGGACACATTCTAGGACCTTCATCAAAACTCAAGAATGAACAAGTAGATCGATTATTTTTATCTATAAGGAAACATTTGGACTCCTTTAAAATTTGCTACGTATGTTAAGTAATTACTGCTAAAGTTTCTAAGGAAGTTTAAATGCGTTTAAAATAATAAAAACTTAATAATGAACCGCCTGAACTGACACTATTATTACCACATCCTATGGTATTTAAAAAGTTTTCGCATTTTTACTTTGTGATAATGTAAGCGACTTTATGCAGTGTTTCAGCAAAGCCCTCATTGGTGGATGTAATCGTAAACACAAACAGAAAAAAAAATGTATAAAGTTTTTTAAAAACTCTGAATAGTGTAAAGAGCTCAACCATATAAGGAAACGTCATTTCCTGCAAGTGCTTATAACATAATTTTTCATCGTTACGTTTTAAAACCTAATTTATTTAGAGTAAAATTTTATCTTGTTCTATTGGATTTATGGCGTACTGGAAACAAATTGAAAAAATACAGTCTCATGCTTACTAAAGGTCGCACTCAAAATAGTAATTGCAATTTATTTTGTAAATGTATTTTTTTAATTATTTATACTAAAAACCGTTTTAGTTTTCTTAATGCAAATAAAAAAAAACTTGAATAATATAAAACATTGTAAACCAGATTTACTGTTTATGCTATGTAGTTATATACTTTCAGTCTCTTCCTTATTCTTAATTTTTTAACTATTGTGAGCTCATTAAAGCAAATATTACAAATAGTTTGTTTAACTAAATTATAAAGAACCGATTTTGATACTGTAATTCAAATAAATCCGGGATAAGAACAAAGAAGTCTCTCATGAAGCCCTTCTTATTAAATGAAGGTGAATAGTCGAAGAAACTGAAGTTTGAAGCCATAAAAGCACACATGATTGTTTATTTTATAGTTCAAGTTTCACTGATGAATTTGAATAAGAATATGCATCTTAACTTGAAGAAGAACGCACACAACGAGCAGACCGACTATATAACACCAAATACTAAATATTTTGGGAGACGAAAGTGCTGAGGTAATAACTGGATATCTTCTTAAATATATTTACGCCGATCCCTAACTCACTGACTGATTCTGTAACGCTGAAATAATACACATAGCACTCCCTACAAAGCTATGCTAAATACAAAAAATTTAATCTTTCTCATTTTATGCAAACCCGCACACAATTTTCTCTCTTTTATGTTACCGACCCGTGCTGCTAATAAAATCTTCTGAAAATCGACAATTTTGGAAACTAAATCGCCAAAATCGTCATTTTTAAAACAAGAAATTGTCAAGAAAATAAAAATAAAACTCGACAAAATATTACAAAAGAAAACAATAAAATTTATTTAAATCATTCATATTACGAATATTATTACAGCATTGGTTATTTCTATATATAAAAATGTATTAGTGGTGAAATTTCAACGAAAAAAATTTAACACAGCAATCAACAAAATAATTTTATTGACATGTACCTATAGCTGAAACATATAATATAGGTTTGAAGTATCGCCGTAATTAAAACTTAAATCTTAAATAGAGATGCTATTCAAGGTATTTCCGTTTTGAATTGACTTGACCCAGAATTAAATCTATACATATTTTGTAATTTTCATTTACACTGAACAAAAACTATCAATTTTCGATAAACAACCCATTAATTGTTAACCCTTTACATCGTAATTTTTATACTACTGAAAATTTTAAATCTTCAATCATCATATTAACAAATGTAACAAATCATTTTAACAAATTGAAAAATCGTTGAAATTACAATTAGTTGCCAAAATTGGCAGCACTGCTAACGACAATAGGACTACATATGCCGATTTCGTGTTACATATGGAATAATTTGAACGCAAAAAATGCATCAAAAAAAAATTTAATATCTATTCAAATTCTTCTTTAAATTCCCATTGTTGGTCAATGAAAAAATTCTGAAAAAAAAGTAATGAATGAAATTTTAAACATTTTTATTTTTCTCATTTAACGTCGTCCGATATGCATACATACTTCTTTTATCAAACTAAACTTATCCGTTTTTCTGTTTTGTTTTTCATCTCAAAATTGTTTTGTATTGTTAAGAGTGCTTTCGCTCAGGTTCTGTGATGGCCAGCACTTACCAAAGAGTAAGCTTTTTTTGATACATATTTGAAAAAAAAGAGATCTTCAATGTGGATTTTGTTGTTGTTGTCAAGCCCTTGAAAAAATAGTGCAATATTAAGTTTAAAATATAAATTATTGTAACTTTGCATAATTAAATTACATTGTAATTATAGAAGAGAGGTGGGAAAATAGTTGTTTTTCACTTATAATATTAATTTTTGCATAATTTGCTTTTACAAAAATTTAGATAAACATAAATTAAGTAAATAGATATATTTAAGATTTTAATTTGAATAATTTATTGAAATTATCATGGAGGAATTAAAGCCAATTTTTTTTTTTTTAAGTAAAACTAATACGCGCTCATTTTTTATTTTTTCTTTTTTGGATTTATAGATAACTTTGCAAAAAAATGTAGTTCTCTTTTTTCAGTTTTCATGTATGATGAAATTTGAAATATTTTTTTCTTTTTTTTGTGTAGGTGTATTGGTGTTTGCATTTCCTTAAGGGGTGGTAGGTTTTAAAACCTTCCTGAATGCACAACATGTCGAGAGTGTTGTGTCAAAATTTTAAGTAAATCAGAGCAAAACTTAAGAAGATACAGCGTTTCCATTTCAGCGACCGGCCTTATACGGTATTTAGTATATAAATCCGTTTTTAAAAAACTTTAAACCGATTTTCTCGCAAATAAATGTTCGAAGTCCGTCAAGACCATAACTCGAAATCTTTTTGACCGATTCTTTTGAAATTTTAGACACTATATCTACACATTAATCATCAGGTAACCACGAAGGTTTTTTTAGTTCCATTTTCTTCCCCATTTTTTACCAACAAATTCCCGAAATTGTATAGAAAAATCGTTTTTCACTTCAAAATGCCGCAAAAAAAAAATTTAAAAACTCCTCGTCACTACTTCAGGAAACATGTCACCTTTTAACGTATTTCGATTTTTTTATTTCACATGGTCCGGTAACGAGTTATGATGTTCACCACAAAACAACAATGGCTCCGGATATTGGCTGTCACAGACTTATTTATTAAAATTTTTAGTTGAAGATTTTTTCAAAGATTCTTCAAATGTTATGCTATAATGTGTATTCATGTCTTCAAAAAAGAATTATGCAAAATACGACTTTTATTTACTTTTAAAACCTTTCCCCCCCTAAGAAACTTTTAGGAACCTTGCTCTAAAATGTTTTTTTTTTATGCTATTCTATTTTTTCTACAATAGAATGGAGTTCGGTTATAACATACTCGGCGGGACCGGCCAAATGATAACCGTAGTGTTTTTTTGTTTTGTCCGAAAATTTTAAAATTTTTTTTAGTTGAATAAGTTTATTTATTTTGATGCATTTTAAAAAGTTATAAAACAAAAATTAATTATTAAATTATTAAATTATTTAATTATTAAATTAAATTATTAAAAAGATACATATTAATAGTTTGTCTTAATAAGACTAAAATTTCCCAGTTTCTATCAAAATAAAATATTTTTTAAAATCATATAATAGTAAAAACTCCTTGTGTATAGAAGCAGAAAGTATAAAGCAAAGGTTGGCTACTGGACCTTTTACAAAACTTCATTTGAAAATCGAAGTTTTTGGTTTATATTTAAATTTTAAAAACATTAAAATTAATTTTTTTTTTAATATGTAAAATATAAGAAAATTCTGAAATGGAAAAAAAAATTTGTTTGTTAAGTCAAAGTAAACGGGCGCGTAGGCGCCACACAATCCACTAGTAGAAAATAAGTACATGGGGGATTTCGTGTCAAGTGCACCAACTTTTGAAACCGATGTCTTCCGATCGGGATGAAATTTGCACCAAGGTTAGTTCTATTGGTTAATAGTTTAGACACAATTTTTCAAAAAGATCGGTCCACATCTCTCTGAGTTAGAGGGGATCAAATTTGACATTTTGGCCAAACAGGTGTTTTTTCTCAACCATGTAACTTATTACCTATTGTTCCTAGAAAATTTTCTCCCAAAGAGTTTAGATAGATATTTCTTCAGTATTTCGGAAAAATATACTTAAAAAAAAAATAAAAAATTTGTAGACTTTTTTTTTTGCTAAATTAAAGCATTTTTTGCCTTTTTTTCAAAAAGGGCATTTTTTTATTTTATTTTATTTTTTCGTAAGAAAGCTTATGATTTTTTCTTTAAGAGCTTTTTGGTCGCTTAGTGGGATGGGAGTGGGATATCTATCAAAATAAATGTTTTGTAACTCAAGACAACGGTTTTTCAATTTTTCACAAATGCACTATTATGAATTTTTTCCTATTTGTGTGAAAAACCTTACAAATAAAACTTATACTGAGAAACTAGACAAACTAAACTTTCCGATGGTATATAACATACCCAACTAAAATTTTATACCCTCGATACTGTAATACTCAGAATATGTTAACCTTAGGAAAAAATCGCTTTTTTTCTATAGAAATGTTGAAAAATTATTATTTTTTATTTATTTTTAATAATAATTAAATTAATGTATAATAATAATAATATTAAAAATAAAAAGATAAATAATTTATTAAAATTTAATCTTAATTGCATTAGATCCATTTATATCATAACTATTTTTATACTTAATTTATTGTAGCTGATGAAGTATTTAAGTCTTGTAAATTTTTAAATACCCAGTCTTTCATCCAGCTTTTTTGTCGCCTTTATTTACTGCGTTTTTTTTGTCAATCCTTTCTTGGCGTTACTAGGTTCAGCTGTTGATTTCGCTGCTGGTTTATTTGTTATCTTTGGAAAAAAATCGCATTGAATAGAGGCAGAAAACATTTTCAACTTGGGCCTTCCATCGACAAGCGGTATAAAAGCATGGTATTGAGCGGTGCCATCGATTGTTACCGCAGCATCGAATCTGCTCTTCAGTGTTTGCAATATTTCCTGATGATCCTCTTTGCTACGAAAAACTATGTAAGTTTCTTTACAATAACTCTTTGCCCAATGGAATAAAGCAGTCGCATCTAAGATGCGATCTTGATGAGAGCACTGGAGGCTATACTTCGCTGCATATCATTTAAGGTTTGCTCCAATACCATCACATGCTCCTTTACCATGAGCAATAGGATGAAAATGCCACTCAGCTGGCATTCCAAAATCTTTTTCATGAGCCATAAGATTTGCGAAGCTACTTTTGTTTTTAAAATGTTGACGAGCTCCGTCCGAAACGTAGTATACTTCCTTACTGTAAATTTAGATTTTAGAAATTTTAGCATTCTCTTCTGGTACTCATAAACTGCAACGGTATCATGTTTTAAATCGTCGGATATGATTGCCATACTTTTGTGTTCAAGTTTTTCATCTTTCATGTAGTAAATAACTACTGTGTATATAGTTGCTTGGTCGTTATGGCATCCTGAAAAACATATTTATAGTTTTCTGCGAAATCACATGAAATAACGAATTCACCAGACTTCAAATGCATCTTCAAATCCCTGAAGAATGACCATTGCTCTTCGACTAAAAAGTCATGGTTTCTCAAGTTTACCAATCATGTACACATTTCTTCCACAAAATCATCCACATTTAAAATGATTGTTTTCAATGAGCATCTGTCAGTCTGAATCCAAGATTCAAATTTGACCTCCTCTATATATTATCGATCTAAAGAGTTGATTAAATTTTCTTTGATGAATGTGGTTTTCGGGCAATTGGTACATTCACATAAGTGGCAAGAAGTTGTTGCATTAGGACACATAGTCAATTTAAGGCAATCGCGGTAATCGTGTAAATCTTCTGCCGAATCATCTGTTAAATACTTTAAGTTGATTTCCTTCAACATCAGTTTAACATTTTCAATGTAAATGCAAACGCATACTGTGTGAGTTCCGCTGCTTTCTGCCAAAACGCAATGTTTTGGCCTCATTTGAGTTAATTTCGTAAAGCCAAATTTGACATCCTCGTGTTCAGATTGAAATGTTGCAAATAACTCTTTCAGGTTACAGAGAACCATTCTCTTCTGTTATGTTATGAAGGTATGTTACATACCTTCGGAAAGGCTAATTTGTCTAGTTTCTCAGTATAAGTTTTATTTGTAAGGTTTTAAACACAAATAGGAAAAAATTCAAAATAGTGCATTTGTGAAGAATTGAAAAACCGTTGTCTTGAGTTACAAAACATTTATTTTGATAGATACCCCACTCCCATCCCACTAAGCGACCAAAAAGCTCTTAAAGGAAAAATCCTAAGCTTTCTTATGAAAAAATAAAAAAAAAAATGCCCTTTTTGAAAAAAAGGCAAAAAATGCTTTAATTTAGCAAAAAAAAAGTCTACAAATTTTTTTTTTTTAAGTATTTTTTTCCGAAACACTGAAGAAATAGCTATCTAAACTATTTGGGAGAAAATTTTCTAGGAACAATAGGTAATAAGATACATGGTTGAGAAAAAACACCTGTTTGGCCAAAATGTAAAATTTTGGTCCCCTCTAACTCAGGGAGATCTGGACTGATCTTTTTGAAAAATTGTGTCTAAGCTACTATCCAATAGGACTAACCTTGGTGCAAATTTCATCCCGAGCGGAAGACATCGGTTTCAAAAGTTGGTGCACTTGACATGAAATCCCCCATATATCAAATTTTATATCAACTTTTAATACAAAAAACGTTGAACAAATAGTGGCAGATATTTATTTATAATTTATTAATTAAATTTGCAAATAAACTTAGAATTATGTGGGTACCAGGCCACGTAAACATTTTCATATACAAGAAAAAAAAAAACACTTGCTAGGAATAGACATTATACAACCATCGTTACAAAACATTCTACCCATTAAGACAATTATTTCTGTTTTATTTAACAATTCAGAATGTGTTGTACAATTATCACGATTTTCTAATATAGTATAATCAATATCTATAATTTAAAACAATTTCAAAATATAATAATCCGTTTATTAGTCAAACAGAAAAATGTAAACCGTACTTTGAGTACATCCCGTCCACCGCAAAATAATACAAAAATCAAGCCAAAAACCACAACCCACAACTTATAAACATATCTTATGTAAAGCAAAAGCCATTACGGATGATTAGGTTTCGAAAACTTCTAATAAGAGTGTACTACAATGTCCGACAGTAGTGTCTCTATCGATGTGTTCATTTAGTTTTCGTTTACGTTCTATTAACCATTGAATAAAATCTGTATGCCCTTTTGTTGGTTTTTTTTATAATTATTCAAGCGTAAAGACAACACATTTGTTATAATTGTTGTCATGACGCCAGCTGGTATATAACTTTAAGAAAATATTAACAATTGAAAATATGATGGAAACTACTTACGTGTATTTCATTAGATGTAACAAAGCTGGTGAAAAAAAACAATAATGTAGTCTCACGTAGGATTAGTGGGTTGAGAAAAAGTATACCTGAGAATCTGGGCGATAAGCAGCTGAGGCCACAACATCCAAGGTGTATTTTGAAAATATCGAGCCTAACAAATTTCTCTTTTCCGTTGTAGAATAAATACATAAAGTGCATGAGTTTAAAACAAGATAGTTAAATTAAATTTTTTTTTTCATTAAATAAAGACCCTAAAATGCTAAAAAATTATAGCCAATTCACATATCGACACAAAAAACAAACTCATTTTTATTACAAACACATTAACAAATTTAATAAACACACACATATCATTGTATAATTTTATGTATGTGTTAGTAGCAACTTTAAATGAAATTTACTCAAAATAAAGGAAACAATTTAAAAATCTGTAAATTTGCAAATCGGCTAAAAAGAAATACCTTTGAAATAATATACGTTTGATCAAAATCGGGATAAAACGGTAGAACAAAACATCGCACAGTGGGTTGAAAAGCATGAAAAGTGAGGATTAATTCAGGGAAGACGTAATTTCAATATATTGTTAATTATTTTTAATGGATATTAATTAGTGCATAAAAAACCACCATTTAAAAAAAAAGTGGAAAAAAAATTTGTTTTAACCCGTAGGAGCTTTTTTGTGTTTTGGAAAAAATGATCTTTTCTTACAATTTTCGCTGTAACTTTGGAATCAAAAGCGATAAATTAGTGAATGAAATTGCAAGTGAGAACTTAGTTAATGTGCTTTTAGGAAAAATAAATTTTTTTTAAAAATAAAAAAGGAATAAATATTTAATATGTATTTATATTATAAAAATTGAATTTTAAAATCCGATTTTATTTTCCAAATTCCACAATTCCACAAATTTAACTCAAAAAATTCACATCAGAAAATAAAATTATGTTTTTATTGATGAATAATTATAAGCACAAAACAAACAGCCATTTCAGAAAAATTAAAAAAAAATTGAAAAAAAATTAATTCAATTAATATTGCTACATTTATAATTGAAAATTTTGTATGCATTTATTGTTATTGTTTATTTTTTATTTTATATTATTGTTATTTTTTATTTATTTATTTATTTATTTATTTATTAGGTCAATGGAATAAATCCTTACAGACCTTTATAAATGATATAATTACATATGTACATAAATTGAAACAATTAAATGATTTAAAAATAAAAACAAATAGTTAGGAATTTAAGAAAATAACGATATTATGCTTAATTACATCAGTGTTCAACGAAAAATCAATTAATTGATAAAGATTATTATAAACACAACAAATTCTTCTAAAAGGATCAGCTAGAGCATAGCTGGTTTGAAAAGATTTAACAAAGAGTGGTTGGAATTGGCGTGATACTCGTTGAGGAACATTAAAAGTTATATTGTTGACAAGAAAGTCAGAACAGATTTCACCATTAATTAGGTTGATCATAAATGTTACTTTTAGCATAGTCCTTCGGCTTTCCAAAGTAGGTAACTTTATTAATTTAAGTCGATCAGCGTATGAAGGAAGAATAATTGCAGAATTCCAAGGTAAGCCACGTAAGCAAAAGAGTAGAAATTGTTTCTGTACAGACTCGATTCGTTGAATATGAATGTTGTAGAAGGGATCCCATATTATTGACCCATATTCTAAAATAGGTCTTACAAGAGATGTAAAAAGTTGTTTGGTTATGTAAGGATCAATAAATTCTTTTGCCCATCTTTTAATAAAGGCGAGTGTACCTCTAGCTTTATTAACTGTCATGGTGATGTGAGATATAAAGTTTAATTTAGGATCAAGTAGAATTCCTAAATCCAGAAAAGTATCAACAAGTTCAAGCTGATATCCGCCCAAAAAGTAGTTAGCAGGAAAAACATTATTTCTAGAAAAACGCATACATTTACATTTTTTCAAATTTAGTTCCATTAGGTTACGGTTACACCACGAAAAGAAATTGTTGAGATCTGATTGAAGATGAATATGATCATTATGTTGACAGTAACTTAAAAAAATTTTAACATCATCAGCGTACATTAAAACGTTGAGAAACTTAAATATATATATATATATATATATATATATATATATATATACAACTAAAATGAAGGATCCTCCGCATTATCATCACCTTCATAAATATTATCAGCATTTTCATAATTATCATCATCAATATCTTCATTAATCTCTTCTTCATCAAAAATCTTGGGCAAAATTAATAAATCTAGTGCCATTTGTGGTATATTATATATTTTTTTGGCAAAATTTTTGCTTTTAGTGGTAATTAAAGGATCCGAACTAAGAAGTATCCTATTGAATATATCTTCATTTGACTTCTCCCGACTGCATTTACGAGAATAGTGTTCTCTGTAATTTTTAAAATCTTTATTTCTAGCTTCTTGAGCTTCCTCAGATAGTTGACCTATTGGCAACAAGGCGTATCTTACTATTTCTGGCCCGTGAATAAGGAAGTTATGTAAATTTGGAGGCATTCAATACCACGGATAGAGCTTAATAAAATGTCTGGCTGTATTCTGAGTATATTTTCTAAATTTTTCTACGTGAATCTCGTGCCCGTAAGATACAGCAATAAGTATCACATGCATTCTTTCTATCAATTCTGCATCAACTTTTGTGATTTGAGCAGAAATGTGCATGGTCATTAAAATTATTTATTGTAATACTAGGTTACACATTTACAACAGCAACAATAACAATCACAGCTACGAAAATAAACACAAAACAAAAACTAAAAAAAGATTTTTTCTGTTGTGTTTTCAAGCATTTTTTTTTTAATTTTATACTGGGTACTTTTAATAAAAACTTGAATATTACATTCGTTGGCAAGTATTGGCAAAATGTTTTTTTGGAATACACAAGCAGAAATCCCATATTTTACTACAATGTAAATAATTTTACCCGATCTCATCTAGAATTACGTTGAAACTCAATCTCATTTTAAAAAATACCCTCTTTTTAGGATAATTTTCAAAAAATTATTAAAAATATTTCTAAAATACTTAGCTAAAAATTTTTCTTTTAATAATACAGTCAAATACCTAAAATTGATGCATCTGTTTGAAAAAAGTTAGAACTTAAAAACAAATGAAAAAAAATTAAACTTGAAATATCTCGTTTTTCACTTTTTACCACTTCGAGCAAAATTCAAAAAAATTGTTGAACTTTGAGAGAGTATAGCAAGAAAATAAACAAATAAGAACAATAATTTTGACAGTTAGTGATGACCCATTTTATGCTCTGTTGCCCGGTATAAAAATTTATTACAAAATACTCATTTCAATTTTTGAATTAATCCCCACTTTTGACCCTTTTCAACCCAATGTGCATCGGTCACAAGAAATCGCCTAGCCTATTAATATTATAGATTTAAATGGGTTGAAAATAATATTGTAATAAAATTTTTATGATCTAGTCCTTGACGGTAAACAAAAAAAATAGTTGACCTAAAAGTTCATTGAAAAAGTTTTTTGAGTTTTTTTAATGCGCGATATAAATTGTCATCTTTGGATTGTGAAATTGTAACTCAAATGGTTAGAAAAGTTTTGATGCTGCTTGTATTCCTTATTGATTCGTGAGTTTTAAAAAACAAGTGTAAAATTTAATTGTAATATTCCATTTACGTTATTTTAAATTAAAACTTAGGAAAAGTTAGAAATTTTTTAAAAATATACTTCAATATATATTTTTTTATTATTATGTAGCCTTTTTCAATTGCAAAAGCAAATCTATATTATTAAATGGCTGGGCGATTATTTGTTATCTATGTTTCATTCTACCACTTTATCCCGATTTTGACCAAGCGTATATTATTTGAAAGGTATTTCTTTTTAGCTGTTCACCAGATTTACAGATTTTTAAATTTTTTCCTTTATTTTGAGTAAATTGAATTAAAAGTTGCTGTTAACACATACATGAAATTAAATATATGATACGTGTGTGTTAACTAAATTTGTTAATGTGTTTGGTAATGAGTTCGTTATCTTCATTCATAACAATAATAAACCAAAAAGGTGTTGGTTTGTGAATTGGCTAAGAAGAAAAATAAAGTTGCCTAGAATTTGCACTCGACTTTCGAGCGCTGGAATCATTACAAATACACCAAGGATCCATTTTAGCCTTTGATTATTTGTCCACGAGTAATTTTTTAAGAAAATGTACTCTTTTAAGAATACGTGCTTTTTTAAGAAATGATGCCTTTTCAAGAAAAGAATACTTATTTTAGTAACGGAAATTTTGTGGAACTTTTTTTGTAATGGAACGGCTTGTGGCCTCAATATAGTGAAAAGTTCCGCAGGGACCTATACCAAATTGTATGATCTTTTGCTTGATGGCCTGAGTTTTGATAGTTTTGGTTGCTAATTTTAGATTATACTAGCTGTTTTTACCCGGGTTCCAAAGGCCTTTGACTTGAAAAGATGGTTCACTATTCTTACCAGGCGCTGAGTGCTTAGTCTCCGATGAACCATTCCCCAAAAAAATTAACCTACTGCCAAAAAATTTATATGGAATTGGGGAATTTGTTCATGGTGAAAAAATTCCCTATGTTCACGTTTTTTGGGGGGAACAAATTCATGTTTTATTTCAATTTAAAATGTTGCGCTTTTTTAATTTAGAACTTTTTTTATAAGACGCTACAGCAAAAATACTTCAAAAATAAGCTGCGAAACCGCCTCAATTTTCTTTTTTTTTTTGAATTTTATTTATTTTGTAAACATCAAATATAACAGAATCGTTTCCAAATTAAAGGAATCAGAACTTTTAAAAATGGAAATACTTTATTCAATAAGTGATCATCATTGAGCAGAGACGTCAAAGAAAAACGGAAAATGAATGCGACGTTTAAAATTGTGCCAAAAGGTTGCTTAAAGCAACAGGGTCCGCCAAAAAACTTTTTTTTTTTTTGAAAATGCTATAAAAAAAAAACTACTGAATATTATCTCAAATTTCTTTTTTTATTTGAAAGCACAAGCCTTCCGGTTAATAATGGAAAATAATTTCATTCAAACGGCTGCCACGGCTGGCCATGCAGTAGCCTACACGATCGGTCCAATTTTTAAGCACATTATCGATTGTGTGCAGCTGTATTTCACCAATGGCTTCACGAATGTTGTCCTTTAAAGCGTCAATTGTCTCTCGCTTGTTGGCGTAACACTTATCTTTGAGGGCACCCCACAAATAATAGTCCAACGGTGCCAAATCACAGCTCCGAGGTGGCCAAGTGACATCAGCGCTGCGGCTGATAATGCGATCTTCAAAAACAGGGCGCACAACATCGAGTGTAGCTTCGGCTGTGTGGCACGTAGCGCCGCGGCGCGCCGTCCTGTTGAAACCAAGTGTCGCCAATGTCCTCCTCTTCAATTTTTGTGAACAAAAATTCGTTCAACGTGGCCCGATAACGATCGCCATTGACTGTAACGGCTACTACTTGCTCATTTTCGAAGAAAAATGGCCCAATTATGCCTCTGGAACAAAATCCGCACCAAACAGTGACTTGTTTTGGGTGTATCGGCTTTTCAATGTATGCGTGCGGGTTTTCTGTGCCCCAAAATGCGTTAATTTTGCTTGTTTACATACCCGCCAAGATCAAAATGAGCTTCATCAGAAAAGATCATTTTTTGTGGCAAAATCGGCATCTTCCGTAAGTCGATCGCAGGCCCACTTAGCGAAGCGAAAACGCATTGGATGGTCAGTTGGCTTCAACTCCTGAACTAATTGGACTTTGTGTGGCGTCATACCAAGGTCTTTATGCAAAATTCGTCTCAATGATGCCTCCGAAATGTTCAATTCTTGAGAACGACGGTGAATTGATGTTGATGGCGCTTCACGCACACTTTCTGACACAGCAGCAATATTCTCGGGTGTACGTACTGTTTTTGGCTTTTCGCGCTTTGGTTTATCGATGAGGATGCCGGTTTCTTTCAATTTTTTCACAAGATAACGAACACACGGAGCTGACGGTGCTTCTCTTCTTCCAAAATCCGTACGCAATTTTCGCACACATTCTGCAACATTACCATGATTTTCAAAGTAATGTCTCAATATTTCCCAGCGTTGCTCAAGCGTATACACAACCATACTCGTTCAGGGGAAGGATAAAACTAATTATCTGTCGAATCAGGCATGAGCTAGGTGTTACTATTCACGAAAAAAGCACTAGTTGAAAAAAAAAACGTTAGATGGCGGACCATTTAGTATATGTATTGTAATGATTGCACATACGTAGATAACATTTGCGCGTTTGGCAGCTACACCTGTACTGCCGCGCAGTTGTCGTTAACTTATTTGAATCCCAAAATATATTTTCCAGAACATTCCTAATTTTTAGCTGCGCTGTGTTCCGAGAGCGCGTCCGCGTCCGCGCGCCCCTTCCGTGCATTTGGCAGCTACACCCGTGCTGCCGCGCAGTTGTCGCCAACTTATTTTAATCGCCAAAATATATTTTTCATATCAATGCGATATTTTAGCTGGCAGCCACACCCGTGCTGCCGCGCAGTTGTCGTCTTTTGGGGATCTTTTTTTTTAAAATTTGGGGAATTTGTTCATTTTTTAGGGAATTGGTTCATTGAGGGCTAAGTGCTGAGTGCCTACTTACCCCTACAACTTAGCATAGATTATTTTGAGTGTATTATGTCTAAAAGTTACAAATTTTAGTTATTCTAGAGCTTGGGGTAATTCAGCAACTCTGGTTTTTCTTTCTGGTGCATATACGAAAAGCTTGTGCTGGCTCCCAACTCTGGAGCAGGCGACAAATAATTGTCTATAAGAAAAACAGGGAGATTCTAAGTTTGTTACCTGCTACCGCAAGAGATTGTACTCTTTTGTACGTTGTGTTAGGAACAACTTTTCGTACCATCTCTTGCAATGAAAAACCAATTTACAAAAGTCTTCTGGTGGGCATATTACAGTCGTTTCAAGAGTTCACATTCCCTGGAGTTAGCTTGTCTTATCCGTTGGGCCTGAAGGCATTGTTGGGTCGTCTAGCTGGCTTTGTCCTAGCTGCTGGATTTCTAGATACACTGGAGTAGATTCAGGCATTTCCGCTTCTCTTACAAAGCTTGTCTTGATCTTTGGGCTTCAAGACGTTATTGGATTTGCTCAGGTATTTCAGCATGTCTCGACTCAGAGTGTCTAACTCGTTGAGGCTCGATACGAATTTGGGTCTAATCGGTTCTCTAGAGTTCTGTTTTGTTTAAGCCTTTTTGCAGCTTATATGCTATGCGTTCATGTGCAAGGCACAATTGCAAATAGTTATTTTTCCACCTTTACAACTCATTGATATAGTGAAAAAGATGAAATGGAAATATTTGTAATAGGTTGCTTTCCAATGTAGCCAAAAGGCAAGATGGAAATGAATGTAATGTTTTGTTCTCCATTGTAGTTAAAAAGGAGAGATGCAAATATTTATAATCGGAGTAATCCTGCAGCGGTAGTTAACCTGTATCTGTTCACCTATGAAATAAATCTGCACTAATTTCGGGGTGTTGCAACTCATATAGTAAAAAAGATAAGACGGGAAAATTTGTAATAAGTTGATTTAAAATCTTTATTTCATAATGGTGTAAACTCAAGAGTAGTAAGTAAAGAAATTTATGCACAAAATTTTTGGGAAGTACATTGAAAAATTAAAGTATGTTAACAAACACTAAAAGCGTATATAGAAAATTAAAAAAAAGTGGGCGTGGCCGATAAAAGTATATGACGACCTTACCTGGGATTTGAGAATAATGTGCAGTAAATCCAAGCGAAACCCATAAAAATTAAAAAGTGGTCGCAAAAGTAGGCGTGGCCGATACCTGTGGTACAGAGATCGTGTGCACCAAATTTCAGAGAAAACTGTTAACAAATAAAAATTTGTACAGCGAAAAAATATACCAAAAAACATAAAATGAATTTTATACAAAAAGTGGGCGGAAAAGTAGGCGTGGCCGGTAAGAAGTATATGTGGACCTTACCTGGAGTACAGAGATCGTGTGTACCAAATTCCGGAGAAAACCGTCATCAAATAAAAATTTGTATAGTGCACAAATATACCGAAAATCAGAAAATTAATTGTATATAAAAAGTGGGCGTATATAAAAAGTAGGCGTGGTCGATAAGAAGTATATGCTGACCTTAGCTGGAGTACAAAGATCGTGTGCACCGAATTTCAGAGAAATCCGTTAACAAATAAAAATTTGTATAGTGAACAAATAGGAATAAAACAGAAAATGAATTTTACATAAAAGTGGGCGGTAAAAAGTATAAGGCGACCTTTGCTGTGGTATAGAAATCGTGTGCACAAAATGTCAGGAAAAGCCGTTGAAAAATAAAAATTTGTATAGCGGTCAAACAAACAAACAAACAAACAGAAAATGAATTTTATATATGGGGGGTTTCATGTCAAGTGCACCAACTTTTGAAACCGATGTCTTCCGATCGGGATGAAATTTGCACCAAGGTTAGTCCTATTGGATAGTAGTTTAGACACAAGTTAGAGGGGATGAAAATTTGACATTATGGCCAAACAGGTGTTTTTTCTCATACATGTAACTTATTACCTATTGTTCTTAGAAAATTTTCTCCCAAATAGTTTAGATAGCTATTTCTTCAGTATTTCGGAAAAAAATACTTAAAAAAAAAAAAAAATTTTAGACTTTTTTTTTGCTAAATTAAAGCATTTTTTTTTGCCTTTTTTACAAAAAGGGCATTTTTATTTTTTTTTTTCATAAGAAAGCTTAGGATTTTTCCTTTAAGAGCTTTTAGGTCGCTTAGTGGGATGGGAGTGGGATATCTATCAAAATAAATGTTTTGTAACTCAAGACAACGGGTTTTCAATTTTTTACAAATGCACTATTTTGAATTTTTTCCTATTTGTGTGTAAAACCTTACAAATAAAACTTATACTGAGAAACTAGACAAATTAACCTTTCCGAAGTTATGTAACGTACCTCCATAACATAACAGAAGAGAATGGTTATCTGTAACCTGAAAGAGTTATTTGCAACATTTCAATCTGAACACGAGGATGTTAGAAGTGGCTTCACGAAATTAACCCAAATGAGACCAAAACATTGCGTTTTGGCAGAAGGCAGCGGAACTCACACAGTATGCGTTTGCATTTACCATGAAAATGTTAAACTGATGTAGAAGGAAATCAATTTAAAGTATTTAACAGATGATTCGGCAGAAGATTTACACGATTACCGCGATTGCCTTAAATTGACTATGTGTCCTAATGCAACAACTTCTTGCCACTTATGTGAATGTACCAATTGCCCGAAAACCACATTCATCAAAGAAAATTTAATCAACTCTTTAGATCGAGAATATATAGAGGAGGTCAAATTTGATTCTTGGATTCAGACTGACAAATGCACATTAAAAACAATCATTTTAAATGTGGATGATTTTGTGGAAGAAATGTGTACAGGATTGCTAAACTTCAGAAACCATGACTTGTTAGTTAAAGAGCAATGGTCATTCTTCAAGGATTTGAAGATACATTTGAAATCTGGTGAATTCGTTATTTCATATGATTTCGCAGAAAACTATAAATATGTTCTTCAGGATGCTATACAAGCTTTCCACTTCAATAACGACCAAGCAACTATATTCACAGTAGTTATTTACTACATGAAAGATGAAAAACTGGAACACAAAAGTATGGCAATCATATCCGACAATTTAAAACACGATACCGTAGCAGCTTATGAGTACCAGAAGAGAATACTAAAATTTCTAAAATCTAAATTTACAGTAAAGAAGGTATACTACGTTTCCGATGGAGCTCGTCAACATTTTAAAAACAAAAGTAGCTTGGCAAATCTTATGTCCCATGAAAAAGATTTTGGAATGCCAGCTGAGTGGCATTTTCATCCTACTGCTCATGGTAAAGGAGTATGTGCTTTATTTCATTGGGCAAAGAGTTATTGTAAAGAAACTAAAATAGTTTTTAGTAGCAAAGAGGATCATCAGGAAACATTAAAAACACTGAAGAGCAGATTCGATGCTGCGGTAACAATCGATGGCACCGCTCAATACCATGCTTTTATACCGCTTGTCGATGGAAGACTCAAGTTGAAAAAGTTTTCTGCCTCTATTCAATGCGATTTCTTTCCAAAGACAACAAATAAACTAGCAGCGAAATCAACAGCTGAACCTAGTAACGCCAAGAAAGGATTGATAAAAAAACGCAGTAAATAAAGGCGACAAAAAAGCTGGATGAAAGACTGCGTATTTAAAAATTTACAAGACTTAAATACTTCATCAGCTACAATAAATTAAGTATAAAAATAGTTATGATATAAATGGATCTAATGCAATTAAGATTAAATTTTAATAAATTATTTATCTTTTTATTTTTAATATTATTATTGTTATACATTAATTTAATTATTATTAAAAATAAATAAAAAAATAATAATTTTTCAACATTTCTATAGAAAAAAAGCGATTTTTTTTCCTGCGGTTAACATATTCTGGGTATTACAGTATCGAGGGTATAAAATTTTAGTTAGGTATGTTCTATACCTTCGGAAAGTTTAGTTTGTCTAGTTTCTCAGTATAAGTTTTATTTGTAAGGTTTTAGACACAAATAGGAAAAAATTCAAAATAGTGCATTTGTGAAAAATTGAAAAACCGTTGTCTTGAGTTACAAAACATTTATTTTGATAGATATCCCACTCCCATCCCACTTAGCGACCAAAAAGCTCTTAAAGGAAAATTCCTAAGCTTTCTTATGAAAAAAAAAAAAAAAAATATGCCTTTTTTGAAAATAAAGGCAAAAAATGCTTTAATTTAGCAAAAAAAAAATTCTACAAATTTTATTTTTTTTTTCTAAGTATTTTTTTCCGAAATATTGAAGAAATAGCTATCTAAACTCTTTGGGAGAAAATTTTCTAAGAACAATAGGTAATAAGTTACATGGATGAGAAGAAACACCTGTTTGGCCAAAATGTCAAATTTTGATCCCCTCTAACTCAGAGAAATCTGGACCGATCTTGTTGAAAATTTGTGTCTAAACTACCATACAATAGGACTAACCTTGGTGCAAATTTCATCCCGATCGGAAGACATCGGTTTCAAAAGTTGGTGCACTTGACATAAAATCCCCCATATATAGATAGGGTAATAAAAAGGCAAAAGAAGTGTTTTTTTTTACAATTTCGCTTTTACTTAATTTTAAATTACATGAGAAAATTAAAAATATCAAAAATATCTTCTTGCTGATTTTCTAGTTCGAGTGTGCAAGTATTACAATGATGCAGCAATGGTCAACACAAAGTGCTTTGTGGCAAGTAAAGCATAATGCACAAGTTTTACGCTGGCGTTTCTACTCCATAGTTACGACATAATTGGCATGAAGGCAGATTTGGTCGCGGTGCAAAAGAAGGTGCAGCTCCTGCTGTCGGTCTTGCTACTAGCTACAAGGATAACAAATTTTTAGTTTTTTCGCTTTTGTATGTTTCAAAATTATTTTATTCCACCTAGCGCTTGAGTTTTGGGATACGCAGTGCTAACTGCATCGCGAGCAATTGCAAAAATTAACGGCAGTTATCGATTTTTTTTACTGGCGAAATTTCGTTATATATGGTAAATGAAGCTAATGCAGCAATATCTACCATATTGTAGAACATTGCAAGTGGCCAGCGGCTTGTTGATTACTGGCAGGAATATGTACCAAGTATCTGATCCATTATTATCTACGCCAGCTTTGTTGGCATTGTAATCCAGAATAACAATGGGCTTCCTTTTTTCAGTTGTGTCTCCATCGCAAGTATAGTGCATTGTAGACAGCAAAATTACCGCTTTATGGCTCTGCGGAACCTGTGAGCACAGTGATATATCGCCTTCGTAGGAGACAAACAATTAGCTACAAACTGCACGCGTAGTACTTTTCAGGAACTCACCTGGTACAAATGTGTTATTTGGGCGTATAGTTCCAACAAATGCAGTTTACTGCCTCAAAAATTGAAACACTTGATTCACGCTCTAGATCAGGCAACTTACCAGAGTAAATCATACATTTGAGGGGATAAAATGATTTTAAGAAAATGTAAATTTTTACAGTAAGTGTTTATTTTTAAGAAAATGTTTCTTTAATGGTAATTTTTAAGAAAATGTTTTTGTTAAGAAAGGATACTTTTTAAGAAAAGGTACTTTTTTAAGCAAGGGTATTTCTTTAAGGGTTCTTTTTTATAAAAGCTTTTTTAGGGAAAGGTGCTTTTACGTAAAATTAAAAATGTGTTTTTGTATGTACTTTGCACGAAAAGATAATTTTTATGAAAACTTACTTTTTTTATAAAAGTTAAATTATTTTTTGTCAGGAAATTTACTTGTATGAATACTTAGAGAAAACTTTATGAAAGCAAATATTATACATAAAGCTATGGAGTCATTCAATGAGACAGTGAAGAGCATAACTGTATATTATGTATGTCAGAGTTGCGTCGAATATATGTCGCGTCTTGCAAAAGCTTTAATGTGAAATTCGACACAAAAAAATTTATTGGGTATTCTGCAGGTGACAACATTTATAATAAAGAAAATAACAAGGAAGGATAAAAACTACCAGAAAAATTAATTATAAGAAAACACAAGTGTAACACCTGCTGCAAAATAAGTAACTAAAGCATTTTTGTGTATCCAAATATTCAATGACAAAGGATTCAATACCAAAACAATTTGAAACAGTTGTGGACTTAATATGAAAACATCTAAGCATCGCAGAAGGATATCACAAAATAGAGCGAAATAGTCTATCAACGAACAGTAGATTCAAGTTCGTGCAAGCTGTTGACACATTTAGAGGAGGCAATAACAGCACTATGGCAAATATGCTTTATAAAAAGCCCAGAAAACCAAATTTAGACACATATTTAAAATGGGCCTTTTAGCTTAAAGGAAGAAATATGGCGCAAAAAATGCTGGCATAATATACCTTTTTTTTTGTTAATTTTTATTGTATATGCCAAAGGCTTTTGGGATTTCATTAATTTTAATTTTTTTATAGCATGTTTAGCTGAATTTCCCATGAACTTAATAAAGGTTTTTGTTTTTATATTTGTTATTAATTTAAAAGACTTCATTATATTTAGTCGTATATTTGTTGCTGTCAGGCCAGATAGATGTAAGTGTTTTAATTTAGTTGTTTGTCACTGTAATTAGTGCTAATGTTTTTCTTTTATACTTTTTATTATAAATAAAATTGTATAAAGTTTTTGTTCATCGAAATATTTTCCAATTGCGTAAATAACTTTAAATTGGAAAAATCTAATTTTAAAAACTTTATTAAAGTTTTGATTTTTATTGATAAACTAGCTGAGTCCGGTCCGCGTTGCTGGCCCGAAGAAAACATCTGGATTTTATATTGCATCTAAATTTTAATACCGAGTGTCGGGCAAAAGTAAAGCACGAACTCCCTCGAAAATCCTTAAATACATTGCATTTAATAATATTATGAATATGACTGAAAAAAAGTATACGTTTTCTTGAATATTTTAACACCAGCGCCACCTACAGGTGAAAAACTCTCAGCAACTTTAGTTTTATGTACATAATATATGTTGCGAATTTGAGCTAAATTGGACCGTAAATAAATTTTTAGGGAAAATCTCGACCCCAGCGCCACCTATCGGGTACAAAAAAAAGTTATGCAAATCGGAGAACCAAAGGAACATATGGTATGAATACGAAGTCGCTAGCATTAGTGGTTCAACAGTTATTAGAGTACCAACATACGCACCAACGTTTTTATATATTAAGATTGTGAAATTTGTTCTCTTGTTTTTTTTTTTTTTTTTTTTTTAATTATTGTTAAATAAAAAAATAAAACTTTTTTTTTTAATGTCTTCGGAAATCATCCGGCTGATAGCGCGATACTTCTCTAAGATTTCTTGCTGTTCTTCGAACTTGAAGATTCTGTTGATTACAGTTGGTTTCTTGATGAGGCGAATTCTTTTCTGGTGATGTTGTATTCATATGTTGTTGGTTGTGATGAAGGAGAAGGCAGATATGGAGACGATGATGAATGTGGTTCTTCGCTGTTGGCAATACGATAATCTGGATCGATGACTGGAGAACTACAAGGTTTTATTTGGTTGACATTTCGTCTGCAGGTTCCTTTTTCCGTGTTTATGATGAAAATTACTTTGCCAATTTGTCATTCACTTATTCCCCTTGCCATAATTTTTGACGTAAACGGTATCGCTGATTTGGAATTTTGTTGTATTTGAAGAATTTTGTTGAAGTTTTTTAGAAGATTCTAAAAGCTGAGACCAGATTGTTCAAATAGGTCTACCTCGCATGAGCTCTGCAGGAGATTTTCTTTCGGGGTTTGGCATTAACCGGTAAGTGGAAAGAAATTTATGGACAGCACCTTTGATTGGCATGTTGTCTTCGATGTTTTTGCGAACAGAAGTTTTAAACGTTCTAACAAAACGCTCAGCCAAACCATTAGAGGCAGGGTGGAACGGTGTACAAAATGTTTCGAGTTTTTCGGAGCTTAGCTGCGGGCCGTTGTCACTAACGAGTGTATTCGGTATGCCCTCAAAGGAAAATATTGCAGAAAGAGCAGAAATAGTATCTTCTGCTGTTGTGTTTTTCATTGATGAAACGTATGGAAACTGCGAAAATGCATCGCCACATATTAGCCAAATGGAATTAAAAATAGGTCCAGCGAAATCTACGTGTACCCTGTCCCAAGGCTTTGATGACTTTGGCCAGCTTTCGTATTCCCTAGAAGGAGCTTGATTATGAACTTTACATATCTCGCAATCAGAAGATATTTTTGTGATGTCAGCAAAGATGTTGTTCCACCATATGTGTTGCCTAGCTAGTTGCTTCACTTTAACAACTCCCCAATGTCCATCACGTAACACCTTTAAAATTTGCTTCTTTAAAGCATCTGACACAACGATACGAATAAAGTCTGTTTCTAGACAAAGTAAGTTGTAGTAAATGGCTAAGTTATGCCTGCGATTAAAAACTGGTTCAAGGTTCGTTTGTTCTTGACTGAGCCTTTGTGGCCAACCATTTTTTACGAAATAATAAACGGCGCGCAAAGTTTTGTCGAATTTTGACTGCTTGTAGGAATCTGTTTTCATAGGAAAATCGTCAACGGATAGTAAAAAGCAACTTTCATCGGTATCCAAAAGGTAGACGCGATAATGCATTCGCATTACCATGATCGGCAGTTTTTCTATATTTTATATTAAATTGATATGCCATGAGCGTTATAGCCCAGCGTTGAATACGATGTGCAGTCAGAGTAGGTAATTGTTTATAAGGGCTTAAAATGCTTACCAGTGGTTTGTGGTCAGTAACAAGGATAAACTTGCGACCATACAGGAACTGATGGAAAGGTTTAACACCAAAAATGATTGAGAGACCCTCTTTTCCAATTTGGCTGTAGTTGACTTGATGTTTATGTAGCGTCTTTGAAGCAAAAGCAATCGGCCTTCCAGATCCATTTGGATATAGCTGTGAAATGACAGCATTTATACTGAAAAGAGAAGCATCGGTAGCAAGAACAAGCGGCAAGTTGTCCTGAAAATGTGCAAGCTGTGTTGCGTTGGCTATATATGACTTAAGCTGGTCGAACGATTTTGGTTGATCATTTCCCCAACGAAAAGGAATGTTGTTTCTGCGGAGCATGTTGATTGGAGCTGCGACAGTTGAAAAATTCGGCACAAGGCTATGATAATAGTTGACTTTGCCCATGAAAGCTTCGAGTTCTTTGATATCCTTCGGTGTTTGCAAATTTTTCACTGCGGAAACACCTGCTTCGTCTGGCAATATACCCTCAGAACTGATTTGATGGCCTAGGCATGTAATTTTTTGTTGTAAAAACATGCACTTCTCTTGCTTACATCGTATACCGTTAGATAATAAAACAGTAAATACCTGTTCGAGTCGCTGGCAATGTTTATTTTACAGTTGGCGCTGATATTATAATATCATCTAGATAATTTGCACATCCTTCTGTGCCGTGAAGAAGTTGCTCGATGTACTTTTGGAAAATAGCGGAGTCGCTAGCTATGCCGTAGGGTAAACGTTGATATTGGAAAAGTCCAAGCGGTGTATTAATTACCATTATTATCATCCAACTCCATTTGGAGTTAGGCATCCTTCAAGTCAATTTTTGAAAAATATTTACCGTTACGAATGGTATGAAACAAAATTTCACTAGTAGGAAGCGGATACTGCTCTATGTCAATTTGCGAGTTGACAACTACCTTAAAATCCCAAATATACGGATAGAATTGTTCGGCTTTTTGGCTAAAATGATGGGAGAAGCCCAGTCGCTGAATGGTATGAAACAAACTTTCACGAGTAGGAAGCGGATACTACTCTATGTCAATTTGCGAGTTGACAACTACCTTAAAATCCCAAACATACGAATAGAATTGTTCGGCTTTTTAGCTAAAACGATGGGAGAAGCCCAGTCGCTGAATTTGATCGGAATGATTATTTTTTGTTCAATTAGCCTTTCTATTTTTATTTTAAATTGGGCATTTGCGCGAACGGAATCGGTCGACTTCGGAAGAATTTTGGTTGAGCATTCGATTTTAGGGTACGCTTGCCTTAATGTTTTTTTTTTACCGTATCGAGAGACGGTTCAAAATTTTCACGAAATTTTTCACAAAGTTCTTTTACTTGACTAATTATCTTTTTTCGAAACCGAATTTATTTGTTTAATTTTAAACCCAAATGCGTTGAAAAAATCATAGCCAAACAAATTGTCACCTGCGTCTTTGTTCACAACAATTAAAACCACTTTCTTTTCACAATTACCACATTTCATATTTATATGAAGCTCCTCTAATATTGGTATTATTTTTCTGCCAAAACCGTACAATATTCTTTTTGATTTCAGTAATTTTGGTTTGTTTAATAGTTCAAATATTTTGATTGATTGATTTGGTTTTATTGAGGCTTTAGATGTCTTTTATAAAAGTTTTAACAAACTATAATTTTATGTGAAAACTTAAAACTATATTGTATTATTTTAATATTATTAAAAATACGTGTATGCAACGTGCTTATACATAAAGTGAAAATTAAATGTTAAGAGTTTTACATTTATTAAAATAAAGTCAACTAGTGCCTGCTCTCAGCACTATTAATTATTTGTAGAGTAATTTCTACATTTAAGAACTTAAATCTAATAAATATTTAAAACTAAACTTAAAAACCAATCTTAAAAATAAACTTAAAACTAAACTTAAAAAAAAAAAAAAAAAAAAATATATATATAAAATAATAAAATAAATTACCCTCTATGTTTGCCGGGAGTAGGACTGGAATGGAAGCTATAGCCAGGAATATTGTCAAGTTGTTCCCTTATTATACCAATAGCCGAAATATAGTTCGTATTGGACCAACTAAATTCCGATTCGCTTGACAAAATGTCCTGCATTACATTACCTTCAAAGTTTATCACGCTTTCTACAAATTTCCTCATCAGATTGAGAGCATAATTAGATAGAGGAGATAACGAAGCCGTTTCATAAATAAATTGATTTGAGAATCTTTTTTCTCGGGACTCATAATTTTTTCCTATACACTTCCGTATAATATGACGTTCAAAAATTTCCATCTTCTTCATTACCGTTGCTGAGATACTAAACCAAAGAAGTATTGTTCTTATACTAACCTTATATAAGAGTAATTTAGTTTTCACCGGCAGAGATTTATTATTAAATAACCTTGAAAATGCACCTTTAACTCGATTAGCTTTATTCAAATTATAAACAGCATGTTTATTGAATTTTAAAAGTTTACTAAAATTGACCCCGAGGTATTTAAAGCTTTCCTTAAAAACAATTTCATTACCGCCCAGAAATAGTTTTAGTTTTTTACTCTCCGGAACCACAGTATATTTGCATTTTCCGGAAGCATTTCGTATGCACATTGCATTGCTCTTGGAGACATTAATTTTAATTCCCCAGTGAGAATAATATTCATTAACATGCGTCAGATGCAATGAAACTCGTTCCAGAGCAATAAGCGGCGACTCATCATGAGCGTATAAAAGAGAGTCATCCGCATAAAGTAAATCTAAAGAATTGTTGAACACGTGGGGAAAATCAGAAATAAATATATTATACAAATGAGGTGCCAAAATTGAACCCTGAGGAACCCCACAAGTTACAGCACCCTGAGAAGATAGCATATTGTCAATCTGAACACAAAATCTCCTGTTATCGAAAAAGCTTTTAAAAAGTTTTATTATTTGTGGTTGAAACCCAATATTAATCATTTTGTATAAAATACCGTTGTGATATGCTTTGTCAAAAGCCTTTTCGATATCAAGAGATATTGCAACAGTACATTGACGTTCACGTAAATGTTGAATGACATCATTGTGAAATTTAAGCAGTGCACGTACCGTAGAGTTACCCTTTTTAAAACCAAATTGATATTGAGGAATGTAATCTTCATTTATGCCAAATTCCATCTTCTCACGAATAATTTTCTCAAATAATTTCCCCAAATTGTATAACAAAGAAATTGGTCTTAAACAGTCAACATCGGTCTTACCCTTTTTTTTTTGGAATTGGTACAATTTTTGCAATTTTCCAAGCATCAGGGAAATAACAGTTATTTATACAATTATTAAAAATTATTGTTAAGTATTCAAAAGCTTTCATTGGAAATTTTTTAATTAAATAATTAGAAATGTTATCTAAACCGCACGATTTCTTGTTATTTATCAATTTGGAAATTTCGAGAATATCATCTTATATTGTAAACTTTGTGTTTCTCTGATTCTTTAAAGATCCACAATTATCATCAAAAATTACAAGAAAATTTGGAATTTGAGAAGTAATGGTACTTATAGATTCTTCCAAATCTGAAATATCTCTATTTGGAGGAGACCCTTGATAGACGGAAGTGAAATGATTTTTTAAAGCCTCCAATTTTTGGTCTAACTCCTTAATTTTGACACCGTTTACCGAAATGTCATTGACGCTTGTTCGATTTCTGTTTCCAATGACATTCAAAATATTTCTATAAGCCGATTGTCCTGGTTTTATGTCCTTAAGCTTTTCACAGAAAAGTTTCGCTTGTTCCAATTCTATTTGTTCCTTAATTAAAATCTTGACCAAATCAATTTGCTTGGAAATAAGCAAATAATCTGGATGCCTTCTGTTCAATGTTCTAGTAAATATTCTTTTCAAATCCCTTTGCCAATTATACTTAATCTTTAGAAGCTTCTTAACATGTTCCGAAACAATAAATTTTGGATTGTTTTTAGTTTCAAATTCCCTTGAGTGAATTTTGGTTATGAAATTTATTGTAGTTACAAACTCATTAATAAGATAATCAATTTGTTCATTTGATAAATTTATATTATTTGGCGGAAAATGATCCAACAAAGAATTAGTAACATTAATTTTGAATGAGTTCCAATCTGTGTTCTTAAAGGAAACAGAATGGTTGGGACTTTTCAAAAGAAAACTAAAATTTGAAAATACTATTTGAATTTTTAGCGGTATATGGTCCGAAAAAGTGGGAAGTGTAAATGTTTTGTAATTCTGGTTGGCAACATCAATAATATCTGAACTTACTATAAAGTGATCTAAATGAGAAGAACCACCCGGGAAAGTAGGATATGAATCGGAAATTCTAGTAACAGAAAAAGATTCATTCTGAAGCCAGTTCGACAATACTTCACCATTAAAGTTGTTAATAGAATATCCCCAATTAACGTTCTTTGCATTCAGATCACCACCTAAAATCAATCCATCGAAATTTCTTGAAAAATTTAATATTAACGAAAGACCGCTACACATTGCCCTACGACATATGTTACTAGGAAAATAAATACAACCACAAATAATTTTCTTAATATCGCCATTAATTGAAATATTTACTTCTATAAACAAATTTGGAAATTTCAAATCAGAAATATATATCCTTGAGTATGAAAAGGAATTTTTTAGTGCTATGCCAACTCCTAAAGAGCTATCCTCCCTCAAAAAAATAAAATTATCAAAATAAACCTTCATGCCTTTAGACAAATGTAGTTCTTGTAAAAAGGCAACATCAATATCATATTGATCCAATAATTTGTTAAGTTCAATTCTCCTGCTTATATTTACAAGAGAACCAACATTAAAAGTAATCAAGTTCATAGAATTACGGACCATAGACATTTTGTACAACTTTAATTACACACAAGCATTCTTCTTTAGCTTGATCCTTTGTCATAGTTCTATAATTTGCTATAAAATTCGAAATTCTTTCTTCCAAAGTTATTGGCTCTGGCTCACACAACAGTCTCGCAATTTTTAAAAATTCATCAACAAAAGTCGGTCTTTTTGGTTTGTTTTGCCCTGACAATTCATTTGAACCCCTTAATACACTAGCAAATGATCTACCCAATATAAAATTAGAGGAGGCAAGTTCCTTTTCAACATCCGAAACTGCCGCACTCTTACGGGCACTTGATTGTTCTGATGACTTTTTTCTTAAAGAAACGTATTTCTTATAAAACGAACAACCTCTAAAATTAGAAGTATGGCCAATCTTTTTGCAATTTACACAAAAAGGTTGCTCATCACCACCGGAAACAAAGGCACAATCTCCAGGTGCGTGTTTTTTATCACACTTCATACAAGCAAACGGACGATTACAATTCTTAGAAAAGTGTCCCCAAAGTTGACACCTCCAACATTGTGGTATCTTAGTGTTGTTTTTTGGACGTTCCCAAGAAACAATCTGATTAAAGATAATCCTTATGCCAAGAATCTCTTTTATATTCCGGTTCGGTTTCAAGGTTACTAAAAACAAACCAGTATCAACAGTATCTGGAGCGATCTTATCTAGTTCCAACTTAATATCATTGATATCTGATTTATAATAAAGACCTCTGCAAACAACGCCCTGAAGTTTTAACTCCCTGGGAGTGTATGAGTAAGATGCAATTTCTTTTTCTCTTAACAGTTGCATCATTTCAGCATGAGCTGATGGATCTTTAAGGTATAATTTGCTTCTATAATTAGACTGGTTCTTAACATTAAATTCAATGTTTTTGGATTTAAGTTGATCAACAAGTGATTTTACAAATGTTTTGAAATTAATTATTGAAATTGACGCACCAGAGTCCATTTGAAATTTAAATGTATTACCAGATATGTCATAAATTGTCTCTATCACATCAATGTTATTGTTTTGTTTTTTGTTTCTATACACTTTTTTGTTTTCATTTTTTTGTTTTGCCATACACACGGGCGCTATGTGTACCTTTTCTCCACATTTGTTACAAACAGCGCTTTTAAACTTACATTCTTC
Organism: Cordilura impudica; assembly: GCA_963682025.1. Classification (NCBI taxonomy): domain Eukaryota; kingdom Metazoa; phylum Arthropoda; class Insecta; order Diptera; family Scathophagidae; genus Cordilura; species Cordilura impudica. The sequence goes on from OY821520.1 coordinate 5,905,208, forward strand.
TCTTCTATGAGAAATAAAACAACCCGAACACGACTTGTATTTTTGGTTTTCTTTACTGAATTTTTGGTTTTCTTTTTCAACGAACGATTGTTTCTTCACTACATTTAAGTATATTGTTTTTTCACTTGCAGTTTCTTTTAACGTAGCCATAGTTAATTTTAAATAAGTCCAGTATATTATTTTTCAGAATAATTAAGATACTATTAACAGGGTTTATCGAAATGCTTCCACAAATCTATAATATTAATAGGCCAGGCGATTTCTTGAGACCGGTGTTTTGCTCTACCGTTTTATTCAGATTTTGGACAAACGTATATTATTTGAAAGGTATTCCTTTTTAGCTGTTTGCCAGATTTACAGATTTTTAAATATTGTCCTTTATTTTGAGTAAACTGCGTTTAAAGTTGCTGCTAACACATACATAAAGTTATACATATGCTGTGTGTGTATTTATTAAATTTGTTAATGTGTTTGTTAATGAGGTTGTTATCTTCATTTGCGATAACAATAAACTAAATAGCGTTGGTTTGTGAATTGGCTGAGTTAAAAAATAAATTGCCTAGAAATTGCACCCGAATTTTGAGGGCTGGAATCTGCTAGTATATAGAATATTTCGATATTTTCTTTTAAAAAAACCTACGTCTCCTTAAATTTGACATTTGACCATAGAGAGGGATAGTTTATAGTATTTCAATTCAGTCTTAATTTACAGGACTTAGAACTTATATCAAATTCTATAATATTTTGATAAAAGATATTTGAAATATGAAAACACCAAAAAGATGTAGCATAAAAGTTGAAAAAGTATGAATAGTAAAGTTTTTCTTCAAATACGCTGAAATAAAAGCGCTGCCCTCGCCAAATTGACAACATGTTACCTACAATATTTAGCACTTTTCATCACATGTATTTTTGTTTAAAAGACCTTAAAGTGCAATTGTTCATTTCCGAAAATTTCTGGAACAAAACTTTTGAAAAAATAAAATTGGAGATTTGGAATAGCACTAATAAATACGTAACGTTTTGACATTTATTTAGAACGGCATACCAATAGACGAAATACAAAATACTTTACATAAGATTATTTTGGGATCAAGAGAATGCAAAAGTGATATTGCTGTAAATTTTTTCAATGTCTTTAAAAATGTGAGCTCGATTTTCTTAACCAAGTGGTCTGGTTGTTTTTCAACTGATAATTATTATTTTTTATTATTTATTAATAGATATAAAAATTGGAAGTACATATTCATATATTTACAAATTTTAATTTATCTAAATTTGGCAAAACATTTTTGTTGTAAGCCTGATTGGCATTATACTAGTAGTTTTGATTTTATATAATTTATATAATTTTGTTTAAAAAAAAAATAAAAAATGTGAAGTTGATTATATATTTATTCAAATTCATTTAAAATTAGTTTTCGATATTTTGAACATATTGCAATGTATTGATAAAGTGAGTAAAAATTGGACCCATTGAGAACATTTAGTACTTCATTCAAGCTAAGTTCAGATTTTCCAAATTGTTTTATTCTATGCTCCTTGTAAATGGGGCAAACACCAATAAAGTGATAGGTATTCTCAGTATCATCTCTGTAGCATTGTGCTTACTACATTTGTTTGTTTCTAAACGACCTGGCATTTAAGTCCAGTAAACCACCTCTTGCTTTTATTAATACACTCGAGATGCGCAAAAAGATGTAGGGGAGTCACGCTAAGATTGGCTTGTGGGCAAATATCATGGTGCTGAGAGTTCGTTGCATTTAATACATTATTTTCTCGTTCTTTCAATTTTAATAAGTTTAAGATTTGTTTGCTGTGAACGCTAAGTGGTTGATTTGTATTGACAGGTGTAAACTGTAGAACTTGGCATAAATTATTGCACTCTTTTGCCCAGTATCCGTTTTGTGAAATAATTTCATTTGCTAAAATGTATGGTAATCTGTTGTGGTCCATGTTTAAAATTTTTTTATGTAATCAAAGTGCATTTTAAGTGTGGTAAAGTATAAAGATTCGAGACCGGTTTCTAGATATATCATGTAATTCGGTGTTGTTGTTGGTAATAAATACACTCTTTCTTTTAACTCGTACTCTCTGTCTGTCTGTCTGTCTGTCTGTCGTGGGTCAACCCCATTCCCCTTATCCAATTGATCTGAAACTTGACCCATAGTCTTGTTGTAAATACAGATTAATTTTGGGGTAGTTACGCACAGTCACGTGTGGTCACGCACAGTCATGGAGTGATCTAAATGTCATTTCCCTCATCCGAGCGATCGGAAACTTGGTACATACACTTGGTGTGAAAAAAAGATTAACTTTGACTTGATTTGGTCCGTATACTTGCTGTGAAAAAATCATATGTTTGACTTAGTCACGCACAGTCACGCAAAGTCACGTATAGTCACGTAGTGATTTAAACCCCACTTCCCCGCATCCGGTCGATCTGAAACGTAATTAGTCACGCAAAGTCACGCACAGACATGGAGAGATTCAAAATTCATATGCATAAGAAAAGGAAGAGTTTTAATAAAAACTTTGTTTTTATGGGTTATATTATGGATAAAAAATCGTAACAGTTTCTCTACTTCGTCATACCATTACTTTCTATTTATTCAAATTGACAGTTAAGCCCCAATTAGTACAGTAGTTGTATAATGGATCAATCATACTTTGCAATTCTGTCGGAGTATCAGATAGTATAACTATGTCGCCATCATAAAGCATAATTTTAATATTTATTCCCGCCAACTTAACACCGCCAGGTAGTTCAACAGCCAAGTCATTTAAGTATAGCGAAGATAATACAGGACTTAATATGCAGCCTTATTTTACGCCTAGATTAACATCAAATGATTCGGACAAAGATTCGCCGTCCCAAATACGACCTTGTATTTTTTCGTAGGCATATTGCAAAATTCTGACCATTTGTGGAGAAGGATCTAGACGAGAAAGATTATAAATGAATCGTGTCAAGTGTCAAATGCACATGAAAAGTCAACAAAAAAGGCATATGTATTTTTGATGTTTAATTTATTTAGATATACAATGTTAACGAGGTTAAAAATGTTATGCACAGTTGAGTAATTCTTCCTAAGTCTGCTTGATATTCGTTTAATATCTTATATTTTTCTATCCGTTCATTATTTTATTTAAAAGAATACTATTCAAAATTTTACACAACTTATCAATAAGCGACAGACCGCGGTAATTTGTAGGTAGACAGGGATCGCCTTTCTTAAAAAATGGGATCAGTGTAGAGCTGTGAAATGTTCTTGGTATTCTTTCTTGAAGGAACATTTTGTTGAAGACTGATAAGATTTCATTTCTAAAGCAGACAGGAGCATGCTTACAGAACTCATACGTAATGCAATCTTGACCAGGAGATTTATTTTGTTTTAGGGAGTTAATACTGGTAAAATTTCACAAATTTCGATTGGTGAATCCAAAAAAGCATCAGTAATGTACGGCATGGACCAACTTATTGTAATGTTATTTTTATTATTCTGTAGCATGGTTCTAAAATGTGTTAAAAAATAATCGCAACATAGGTTATTTTTGACTATGGGTTTATTTGACTTCAGATAATTTGACAGGTTTTCAACCATTTTGCTATTTTTTTAGAAAGACAATTTACACTACATTATCGTTTATTTATCAATTTAATTGAGACGCAATTATTAATATCAAAAGTTTTATGAAAAACGATTTTTTTTTTTTTTGATTACTTTTACATAAAAATGCATATTTGAACTTTGAGCTCAATGCGCGTCCAGAAAGCATTGTCCGATTAGGCTCAAATTTTGCGCCCTAAAGTTCTAGATCCATTGTCACAATAATCCGAAAAAACATTTTTTTCATACAAACCGCTGTCACCCTAGTGTACAGTATGTTTTCTCTAACGTAAACTGAAACCATTAATGCTTCAGAGGCTATTCGCATTATCAGTAATATTTGTATAACTGCGGCATACGTAATAAGGATTTTACGAAAATATGGAATCAAATTTTCATAGAGATTTTCCAACTGATTTTACTTTTTATTTTTATCACTTAAACCGATACGAATACACTGAGTAAACTTAGCATTTGAATGGAGAAGAAAATCAATCAACAAAATTTTTGCAAAGAAAATTTAGCTACATGTTCTTCTATAGGGTGGGTTTCTCTATAGATTGCGATAACGACCTCGAGTCACTCACTCGTATGTGAATTATTTTTTTTACGATTTTTCACTGCTTGAGGAGCCTTATGTCTTGTGTTTGCTTTTCGGGAAATCCTGCCCGGGAATTCCCGGTGTTTTCCTGGAATTTTTTGACAGGAATAACCGGGAGGAATTTGATTAAAATCCCGGGAAAACGGGAAATATTTTTAATTATTCGTGTATAAAAACATCTTCTGTGTTCAAATTGTATGTATCGGTTTTTGCAGCGGTTTTTGCATTTCCTGGCGCTTTTTACTTTAATATTGTAGTAATTACTGACAAAAAACATATAAGAAAAAAAATCAGCTGTTCAAAACGTTTAATACATTTTAGCGCCAGTGAAATTTCTAAAGTTAAATAATATACATACATAAATGCAAATAGAACACAATTAACGTTTATAAATAAATGTTTGATATTTACATTAAAAGTACACACAGAAAAAAGATTTGTTGGAATTCCATTAGCAATAAAAAAATTTAATCAGGTAATAATAATTTTTATTGCAATTCATAAATATTTTCAAATGCAATAGATTTTTTTCATTATCTACAATAGAATAATAATTCTCAGAAAATTTATGTACCTTCAATAGACAAAATTTGTTCCATTTTCCAATCAAAGTTGTTATGAAAATTATTATGCTAATTCAATTGAGGGAACTAAATTAAACCTATTATAATAAGACTCGTTCTGAAATGTTGGTAATTACAACATCTAATTTTGTTAACACATTATATTTTAAACTGAAAATGTATTTACAGATATTGTAACCAATTATCGGTATATATTATAGAAACAAATTAGTAACTAGAATTATGTAATTCGGTTATAACAAAATAAAACCACTCATTGAATTTGGTTTTGTAGATTTAACCGAAATGAAATTGCATGAATCAAATTCTATTGTAGGTACCAAAAAATATAATCAGATAATAAGCCCAACCAAATAATTTAATTTATTTGTCATTTTTGAAAAATTAAGTATAAAAAAGAACAACTAAAAAAATTGTTTGTTTGAGAGTTTTCATTTTCTCGGTTATTAATTTTTAAAAGTAGATAAATAAAATCTGTGCATAAAAACGGCTCCATCTGTACCTAAAGCACCCGGCATGGCTTAAATAATGAAGGAAGTAGGCCAAATGTATAGCGGCTTGTAAGAGGCAGTTTATGGTAATATTACTGCCTGCAAAGAGTTTGCCAAAATCATGCGCTCAGCCAACGGTCCAAATGGCATCAAGTAAATGATTATTAAACATCTTGAAAAACAATTTGTAACCACTGATGCTCCATAATGCGCCTGCTAAGCTCATGGCCATGGCAAGATACTGAAGTTGAAGATGCGCCAATTTCGTAGTGCTCTGCTCGTGAAAGCCGACAAACATTTATCTCGGATATAGCTGACGGTTATGGAAAGAGATAGATATTCTGCCAAAATTGCTATGTCTATTAATTAAAGATTATCCTGATGTTGCCCAAGTAAGGAATGCTTATACGCCATCATTATGTCCAAACAATATGGCCAAGAGGATTTCCTTACGTATTTAGTTGCTACAGCCTGTGCTACTTTCTTGCCAGATAAGGGTACCTTCAATGTTGGCAATATTCGTGTATGCAAAATCTTGGGCAGTAGTTTATCCAATTCTGAGATGGTACATGTCATGGTTTTATTGAAGGTGATGTTTCTTCTGCTGAGGAGGCTAAGATTGCTATCTCCTCCTGCCCCGTAGATGAGTTAATAAATTTCTCGGCTGGTGAGGAGAATTTGCTGGAGAGTTAAAATGGCGCTAAATTTGTGTTTGGCGGTGGCAAAATTTGAGATAGTTTAAATTTGGCTAGAGCTGTCAATGGTACTGCTTTGTCACGCATCACCATACCCAGCCAGGAAAAATTGAGTTATTGTGACAAAATATTGTGAATAGCCGGTGTCACTTATAATTATTTGGACGATATTGAACGATAACACTGTCAATAACTTCAAACAAAGGTTTGTCACGTGACGTCCATTATGTGGCCATAGCTGGTGCTACTGAAATTGAATTGGCGATACAAATTGCTGATTTTGTCGATACCTGACATGGTTTGGAACAGTGTGTATTTAGACAATTTACCACTGCTTTAGAAGCATTCCCTGAAGCTTTAGCTGAAAATTCCGGTGTCAATGGTACTGTAGTGGTGAACCAGATATATTTTGTTCATAAAGAGGGTCTGGTAAAAATATTGGTTTCAATATTGAAGCTGATAAGCCCGAAACTATTGATGTTCCCACCATGCAGGTGTTCGACCTCTTCCAAAATACTGGACTATCAAATATGCTCTTAGTGCTGCCAACACAATCTTGTAGATTGATCAAATTGTTATGGCCAAACGTGCTGGCGGACCCAAACCTCCACAAGCTGGTTTTAGTGATGATGGGAGTTTAATTAGATACTTCAACATTTATAAAAATCATTCTGCTTTTTCGAACTAATACCATTTTCTAAGGTTTTTCATATTCCCTATAACATAATTTTTCACATACACACGTATTAATCCTTAATTTATAACTATAAAAGAAATAAATTATGTATAAAATTATTTTAAAGTGTAGTTATAATTACTGTAGGTATGCATTGGGCAACCCCAATAAATGGCTGTAACCACCAATAAATAAAATCTAAATTCCATTGTATGAACTAAATTTAACAGTTCATGCCATCGAATTTACTTAAAACATCAGTTGCCCCTAAACTACGTACGGTTATTTCAATACTATTATTCAGTAATCACTACAGAATAATGTGATAGTACGTGGGACTATCAAAATTCGGTTGGCAACAAATTTAGTTGCCACAACAAATCCATTTTCTGTGTGTAAGTATACATTTTATATTAGTATTGTTTTTTAATTAATATATATATATGGTTTCACTTTGAAGGATATGTCTGAAGTCTGGAAATACTTTACTAAAGTGGACAATGCAGCTCAGTGCAATATTTGCCCCCAAAAGGCTTTTATATAAGGGAGGTAGTACTAGCGGCCTTATAAGAAACATTCCAATGGTACACAAAGTAGAATTGGAGAGCCAAACTTCTGCTGTCTGCGAAAAAAACAATGTCATTAAACAAAATTTGGAAGAACAAGTAAGAAAATTATAGTCGGTCTAGACCGACTATACGATACCCTATACCATGCGTTTAGAAACACTATCTCTTAGGCCCAACTAACTGGACATTGAAAATAAGCAAAAACCAAATTTGAGTGGGATTTTTATTAATTTTTTTTGGCTGCAGATAAGAAAAAGTTCATATCGGATGCTATATCTATAAAGGGACTAGGTCCAAAAATGGACCGATACTGATCATGTTTGGTAAAGTCTCTTGTATTTTGCAAAAATATGTACAAACAAAATTTGAGAAGAATCAGTGCAATATTTTTGTTTTTTAATCGATTTAAGTGAAGATCGGGAAGCAGCTCTATATGGGGTCAAAGGGATCATTTTTGGACTACTCATTAGTGGATGTAATGAAGGCATACAAACCCAATTTGAGTAAGATCTATATGACAATTTGGATCTTATGGCAATTTATGTCGATTTCATATGGGTAATTTGTATGGGGGCTAGGTCTGAACATGGACCGATTCTCACCAATTTCAATAGCGTTCATCCCACGGCCGATAAAAGCTTATATACCAAATTTCATCAAAATATATTCATATTTGCGACCTGCAGTTTGATTACAAGCTTTACATGGACACACAGACGGACGGACGGACGGACGGACATTGTTAAATCAACTCAGAAAGTGATTCTGATTCGATCGGTATAATTAAAGATGGGTCTAGGTCAAATATTTTTGGTTGTTACAAACAGCAGCACAAAGTCATTATACCCAAACCACATAGTGGTATAGGGTATAAAAAGACAAACCTGGAGAAACTATAAAAAAATGTATTATACGGAAAACATTTCGAGAAGTGGTTTCAACTTTAGCTGCTGTATACGGAATGTCGATAAGGGCTATTACACGAAGCACATTTATACGTGAAAGTTTTTCATCACGTAATATGACAATCCCAAACAATGAAACTAATGTAAACAAGTAAGAAAATTATAGTCGGTCTAGACCGACTATACGATACCCTATACCATGCGTTTAGAAACCCTATCTCTTAGGCCCAACTAACTGGTCATTGAAAATAAGCAAAAACCAAATTTGAGTGGATTTCTATTAATTTTTTTGGCTGCAGATATGAAAAAGTTCATATCGGATGCTATATCTATAAAGGGACTAGGTCCAAAAATGGACCGATCTTGATCATGTTTGGTAAAGTCTCTTGTATTTTGCAAAAATATGTAGAAACAAAATTTGAGAAGAATCAGTGCAATATTTTTGTTTTTTAATAGATTTAAGTGAAGATCGGGAAGCAGCTCCATATGGGGTCAAAGGGATAATTTTTGGACTACTCATTAGTAGATGTAATGAACGCATACAAACCCAATTTGAGTAAGATCTATATGACAATTTGGATCTTATGGCAATTTATGTCGATTTCATATGGGTAATTTGTATGGGGGCTAGGTCTGAACATGGACCGATTCTCACCAATTTCAATAGCGTTCATCCCATGGCCGATAAAAGCTTATATACCAAATTTCATCAAAATATATTCCTATTTGCGACCTGCAGTTTGATTACAAGCTTTACATGGACACACAGACGGACGGACGGACGGACGGACGGACGGACGGACGGACGGACGGACATTGTTAAATCAACTCAGAAAGTGATTCTGATTCGATCGGTATAATTGAAGATGGGTCTAGGTCAAATATTTTTGGTTGTTACAAACAGCAGCACAAAGTCATTATACCCAAACCACATAGTGGTATAGGGTATAAAAATATTATTTTAAAGTACTACAGCAGTGTAAAGCAAACTATGATAAAAGAAATATCTACACAAGTTAAAAATAATGAGAGATTTTCATTAATATTGGACGAGTGGACCAGTATTTCGCAAAAACGATATTTAAATATTTGCATAACTGGTAACAGTTCCTATTATAATTTAGGTTTGATTTATATATCTGGAGGATGCAACGCAAAGGAAATAAAAACAATTTTGGATGAACGACTTAATGAATTCGAATTTTATTTAGAGCACCATATAGTTGCCACGATTTCTGATGGACCCAACGTCATGAAACGGTTTGTTGCAAAAAGGCCTGTAGAAGGTTTTTTTGTTGGAATCATGCGATACATTTGGCTGTACTTGATGTACTTTATATTAAAACAAATACAAATTCAATGTCAATCTGAAGAAAGCGAGGATGAATTTGGATCAGAAACTTATGATGTTGTTGGTAGGTTGAATGAAAAATAATTATTTTTTTATAAATTCATAAATAACTTTTACTATTTATCTATATTTAAATAAATATAATATATACTTATATTAAAATGAATACAAACATATATATATATATAGAGATTTACAATTTTTCAAAATTAAGCCTAACTATATATGTACATATTATATTTGAACCGTATAATTAAATAATTTCAACATATATATTTTTTAATAAAATAATTCAGAAAACTATAAAGAAGCTGTGGAATATACTAGAAAAGTCGTTAAATTTTTTTAAAAAAAAGTGCGCTCAAAACTGCTGCATTGGAAACGTATGTTAAACAAGAGTTCTGGAAAGAAGCTCGCTTAATCCATGATGTAAAAACAAGATGGAATAGCTTAGTTGATATAATACATTCTTTTTTGAAGATAAAAAATGCCATAAAAAAAAACATTAATAGATTTTGATTCATCAAATTTATGGTTTGAGGACCATGTACAGCATCTAGAAATTTTGATAGAAGTATTGCAGCCTATTAAATATGCAGTAGAAGCTTTGAGTCGACGGGACTCCAATCTTTTAATAGTAGATGCTATAATAAATACACTGTATGATCATGCTATCATCAATGAATACCTCACTCTCTAAAAGGATGATGGAATCTATAAGAGATAAAATCAATCAGAGACGTGATGGTAAAATTGTGTCATTATTAAATTTTTTAAAAACAAATAATTGTAATATTGATCCAATATATTTTAAGAGCACTCTAGCAAATTTATGCAGAACATATATTCAAACGACTTTTCGTTCAATGCACAGCAGAAACATCATCCAGTAGTGACGACGACAATCCGCAATATCAAAACACAGAAAGTTTTCAAAACAAATTAGAAAATGCGATTAGTAAAGCTAAGGGAAGTCCAAAATTGACTAAATCCAAAAATGTAAATCTTATTAATCGAGAACTGTGTTTATATGATATAAGTAATAATAGGGCCAAAAAATTGGATAATCTGTATAACGCTTTACTGACCATAAAGCCAACGTCAGTAGAAAGCGAAATAGATTTTTCTCTTACTGGAAATTTCGCAACATGATATAGAAATAGAATGTCGAGCGAATTACTTAAGGCATTAGTTAATTTAAAATCTCAGTTTTTAAAACAATAACATTACAGTTAACATTATGTTGAATTTTCATTGATCTCATGTAATTTATTTTTAAATATATTTGTATAGTTTTTATGTTTTATTCCTTATTTTTAACAAGCAGAACTTGTAATTTGTTATTTTGTGTTTAATAAATAAAAAAATTAAACATAAAATATTGTATTATTTAATATTCACTAATTTATATTTCTTGATAGACAAAATGAATAAGTTATTAACTAATTTCCCGGGATTCTCGGGAAATTAGGATTTTTTCCCCGTTTCCCGGGAAACTTAAGAGTCCGGGAAATAGCAAACTCTACATATGTCATAAACTAATAGAAATTAAATAATTTTTTGCTTCGGATAATAATTTTCTCAAAACTGTTTTTTCCGTCTGTCTGTGCAGTCATAGATACATATAACACCTATTTGGTAGACACTTTATTAATGAAATTTAATCGTGTTTTAAATTGTTCCCTTTATTTTCTCTCGATATGAGAAAATGAAGATTTGATCTAAAACAAGAAAAAGTATTCTTTAAAAATTTATTACCAAATCCATCTACTCACTTTGTTACGCGTAATTATTCATATTGCCCCATTTTTCACCTTTGGTAAAAAATGGATTATAAAACATCAAGTCATCACGTTTAGGATTAAGCTATAACACATTGTCTTGAGAATGATGAGAACTATGTATCACCACCTCCTTCATCACCGCACGGTTCATTGACTAGACGATAGATGTCAATATACTCAAAATCAGAATATTCACTACTGAAATGAAGCACCGTAATTTATTTAAGTTTCCTCATTTGTTTATATTGTATACTCGTGTACATATCAACACATCGTTGCATACTTGTAAATTTTATGATACACATCACCATAGAACAGTTGGGATGTGATATATTCAAGCATATAACTCACAAAGGGCCATCCCTGAGGTCCTTTGACACCATGTCGTTGCTAATATGAACATTTCCACATAATATAGCAAATAACAGCGATTACAGCTGTGCTTACTATTATTGATAGCAATTTATGATTTCTTTACTAAACCATTTGTCAATTATTACTACTCAAGAGCCAAGATTTACTTGCTAAGAACAGAACTTCTTATTCAGATAACGAACTTGTACTAATATTCATTGCACGAAAACATCTACTCGTAAGTTAAAATGATCAATAACTAAAATACTTTTTTTATTGATTCGAAAAATATTGCATGTAAAATCACATAAATTGAAAAAACTTGTACCGAATCTATTGCTAACCGAACAGTGATAAAGTTTTTAGCGGGTTTTGGATTATTTAAAAATACATTTCTCTTGTGCTGGCCAAATATCAATCAAAAATAAGTAAAAATTGGAAAAGCAGAAGCTGTTATAAATTCCTGGCATAAAATTATAAAAATATTTCCATTTAAAATAATTTCAGAGAAATTTGCCTTTAAAATCAGTTTAACTGTATACGAGTACATTAATTTATTATTAGTTTTATTAATTTTGAGCATTTTCGGAGCCATTGTCTGAGGGGTATGAAATTCCAAGCCAGAGTGAAAATAGTAGGCCAGCATAGTTATTCGTCCTAAGCTATTATCGTCCTGAGGTCAGTGGATTTGGCTTCAGCCATCAAAGATCTTTAAAGAATTATGCTCTGGTCCCTACGTTATTGATGGAAAATTAATAAGATAATTGTACCAGACTTCATAAGAGCTTGTCAATTTTCTATCTTGAATGACAACATATTGTGAAAATTTGTTTTATGACAATGATATGCTGTCTGTGAGGATGAACGCATAATCAAGAAATAACCTTAAATTTAGCTACTAATAGAATGAAGAAGAAAAACTACAATGACAGCCATGAAAAGAAATACGACTAGCAATTCAATACAATGATGCTCTTTTTGATGTGTTGTTACAAATACAGAAAATTGAAAAAAAATTTTTGAATTTTTTAAACACTTTTGAACCGGTTTATAATAATATTGTTGATATATAACAGCATCAGAGCCTGTTTGTGATGCGTAAAAAATGACATGACTTTCTTTCCGTATCCTCGTCACGTATGAGTATGACATAGAACTTTAACAATTTGTAAACATTCATTTTATGTATGATTGTTTTCCTTATTGCGTATTATTATTATTATTGATGCTCGTATCGTTTAAATAACACTCATACGCTTCAACGAGTTTTTTAAATATTACCTATATGACTTCAGGAAATGCTGAAACATAAAAAACACAAAAATTTTATTTTATTTTGTAATATAAAGTTATTATTTCAAACCAATATCACAAAAGGTTCATGGTTAATATTTGAAATGAAAAAAAATTATTTTTTTAATTCAAATTAATGTTAATTTCAGCACTAAATTTTGGTATGACATTAACAACCCTCCCCAAAATTAACGTTATATTAAAATGGAGGTGAATATACCAAACCAAATGAATAATTTTTTTTTTTTTTTTTTTTTTTTTAAATATTTAATACGATAATTTGTATAATTCTTAGGGAATTTTTATTCACGTTTAAAGCAATTCTATTTTCAAAGAAACACAGAAGTTTTTTTTTTGATGTGTAAACATCTATACGCGCAGGGGGATAAATTTCTTTTTCACAGTACAATCACAAAAACAGCGAAACATATAAGCCGCAAGACAAATCGGTGTGACTTACGATTATATTGGTCAAAAATTATGATATAAAATTCTTTTAGCTAACTCAACAACCCTTTGCTGTTAGACGTTAAAAATTTCATATTATAAACGTATAACATATACATAATTCAACAACCCCACAAGTATAATCAGAGCCCCTGCAGTTGTTTGATACAAGTGATTCATAGATAACGCTTTCTGCTTGATTTTATAAAAGTGACATAAAAAATCTTTAAGTACTAGATGTTTACACATCTTCCTTGTGATCGGACTCACATGATTTTTTTGTTTGAAGACATGTCAACTTTGGTGAGGTGAAGTTTTGGAACATAGTCAATGGTAAATTTCATCCCCTTTTAAATTTACTCTGAAAATAATAAATATAAAACATTTCTTCATAATTATTTGTCTCTTAAAAATAAGCAACTGCATATTTTATTGAAAAAAATTAAACATTGATTTTTTTATTTTTTATTCAGTTCAACAAAACAGGCGCACACAACTTGTTTTTTGGACAAAAAATAAACACAATATATCAATAAATTATAAAAATGTTATGAATTAAAAACAAATCTAAAACTTAAGAGACATATATGTATATGTATATTTAAAGAAATAAAAGAGATCGTAGGAAAAACATCAATTGCAGAAAATACAGATCAAGATTCTATTCGTCAAATTCTGTGTTTGAACACTTTGCGCATAACTTTTGCTACAGCTCATTATCATTATCTTAGTACATCGTATGCACCATGTTCTATATATATTTATTTCATCACTTTCTTCAATGAAAACAAGTAAGAAAATTATAGTCGGTCTAGATCGACTATATGATACCCTATACCATGGTTTAGAGACCCTATCTTTCGGTCCAACTACTTCGATATAGAAAATAAGCATAAACCAAATTTGAGTGGGATTTTTATTATTTTTTTTGGCTGCAGATATGAAAAGTTCATATCGCATGCTATATCTATAAAGGGACTAGGTCCAAAAATGGACCGATCCTGATCATGTTTGGTAAAGTCTCTTGTATTTTGCAAAAATATGTACAAACAAAATTTGAGAAGAATCAGTGCAATATTTTTGTTTTTTAATAGATTTAAGTGAAGATCGGGAAGCAGCTCTATATGGGGTCAAAGGGATCATTTTTGGGCTACTCATTAGTGGATGAAATGAACGCATACAAACCCAATTTGAGTAAGGTCTATATGACAATTTGGATCTTATGGCAATTTATGTCGATTTCATATGGGTAATTTGTATGGGGGCTAGGTCTGAACATGAACCGATTCTCACCAATTTCAATAGCGTTCATCCCGTGGCCGATGAAGGCTTATGTACCAAATTTCATCAAAATATATTCATATTTGCGACCTGCAGTTTGATTACAAGCTTTACATGGACACACAGACGGACGGACGGACGGACATTGTTAAATCAACTCAGAAAGTGATTCTGATTCGATCGGTATAATTAAAGATGGGTCTAGGTCAAATATTTTTGGTTGTTACAAACAGCAGCACAAAGTCATTATACCCAAACCACATAGTGGTATAGGGTATAAAAAGAGGATCGGCAATTTCGGCTGCGACTTCACTAACTTCGACATAGGATTCAAGAAATTGTGGCATTTAGAAATGTTTAATTTTTGTCCGATTTTGACATGATCTGCAGAAATGAATTGCATATCATGTAACACAAAAAAAAAAAAATAATTAAACTAAATTGATAGACACGAGAAATTTAAAAAAAATTTGAAGATAAGGTAAAATTTACCACTACATCTACAGTTAAAGGTTATTGCAAATAACATAGAAGAAATTTTGATTCCATTTGAAAGTGTTAATTAATTTTTTGTTAACTATTTTGTTATAATTTTATATTTTAAGCGAACCGTGCCAGTGGATATTGTCCCATATAAGGTAAGTATCAATCATCATATAATTGGAGTGACAGCAAAAGTTTTGAAAATTGTGGGAATTTATTAATTAATAATATAAGTAGCAGGACAAATAATAAAGATAAATATCTGGAATACAACAATAGCGAGAGCCTTGAAATATTGTGCCAGCTAATAATCTATTTCCTTAATAGTATAAGGGAAAAAAGAGACAAGTACTGAGCGTGGACTTCTCTCGGAAAGTGAATATTTAATATCATATATATTTGAAGTGATCATTATTATAGAAACATATAAAAGAAATATGTATATAACGGATAAATTAACTCGTACTGTTTTGTTTTCATGGCGAAGAGTGTAGCAAAGCTCAATGTATTCCAACATATAATTTATACTTTTTCAAAATTTTCAACCAACCGAAACCTGAAAATGTACAGATGAAGTTAGCATCAGAAGAAAATGCGTAAGAAAATTATTGTCAATCTAGACCGACGATACGATGAATTTGAACCAAAGCAACTAATTTTATATACAAAATTATCTTAAATCAAATTTATGTGGTATTATTATAAACTTGCTAAAATAGCCCGATCCTTATTTTTCCATAAAAAATATACAAACCAAATTTGAGAAAAATCTTTTGTTATTTGGTACATCTTTTGAATGATCGTAAATCAGCGCACTGTGGAGCCTTTGAGTAAAAATAGTCCTACAGGGTTTATGAGAAATTTCTTAACATTCATATGATTGAGTCCGATCTTCATTATTAAGTTAACATTGATGGCTTTGCAAATGAGGATCCTACATATGAGAAATTTTATTTTACCGCGAGAACCATGTAACAACGCAAATAACACTTGCATTGTACATAACAGGCATCACCAAAACCAACCAACCACCCAACAACCATACAATAAAGAAATCCACCGTACTACATGTAATAAACAACATTTACCTACATCAACATACACGCACAACCACACATCATTTCAAAATAGTAAACATCCACGTCACAGCTGTAAAAATATACGTTCAACCAAACATGAACAAAACCAAGCTCCCATACAAACAACATATGATACATATACACAACATATGAATAATAAGAAACTTCAGCCTGCTAAAAATAGACATCGAGTGGTTAAAACAAATTGTATGTTACAATTCTCACTAAGTTAATAAATTAAGTTAGATAAGAAGATAAGGTTGGCCTGAGTAAGGGAATTGATTTTTCGGCGCTAAAGCTGAACGGTATATCTTACTAAAAGATATTTCCAACCTTTTAAAGACGATCGGTACCGGTTGTCATCCATATTAATCCAGCGGCTTAACGGCTGACTGCTCCCGATAATCCAGCGGCTTCACGGCTGACTGCTCCCGATAATCCAGCGGCTTAACGGCTGACTGCTCCCGATAATCCAGCGGCTTCACGGCTGACTGCTCCCGATAATCCAGCGGCTTAACGGCTGACTGCTCCCGATAATTCAGCGGCTTCACGGCTGACTGCTCCCGATAATCCAGCGGCTTAACGGCTGACTGCTCCCGATAATCCAGCGGCTTAACGGCTGACTGCTCCCGATAATCCAGCGGCTTAACGGCTGACTGCTCCCGATAATCCAGCGGCTTAACGGCTGACTGCTCCCGATAATCCAGCGGCTTAACGGCTGACTGCTCCCGATAATCCAGCGGCTTAACGGCTGACTGCTCCCGATAATCCAGCGGCTTAACGGCTGACTGCTCTCAAATCCAGCGGCCTGTGCTGACTGCTCCCGACTAACCCCGCTCTTATCATTACAGGTGGCCAAGACACAGCACAGCTCACGACAGCAACTCTAGTCGCACTACCGCCTTCTGCCGGCTGCTGACGCTCTCGACCGGTCGCGCCATCGACTACCTCTATGCCCGAGCCACGCCACCTACTGTGCCGCCACCTGTCTGCCAGTGTCAACACAACACCGAAATCATCAAGCGGCGCATCTAAGCCATCTACTGTGCCGCCATCTGCCTGCTAGCATAGTCGTGCCAGGCCACCTACTGTGCCGCCATCTGTCGACCAGTATCACCGCACTCCTGATATCATCAGCCGGCACATCCACGCCACCCACGGTGCCGTCATCTGCCTGCCTGTGTCATCGCACTGCCAATACCATCAGCCGGCGCACCAAAGCCACCTACTGTGCCGCCATCTGTCGACCAGTATCACCAAACTCCTGATATCATCAGCCGGCACATCCACGCCACCCACGGTGCCGCCATCTGCCTGCCAGTGTCGCCGCACTACCAACACCATCAGCCGGCGCACCAAAGCCACCTACTGTGCCGCCATCTGTCTGCCAGTAGCAACGCAACGCCGAAATCATCAATAGGCGCATCTAAGCCATCCGCTGTGCCGCCATCTGCCTGCTAGCATAGTCGTGCCAGGCCACCTACTGTGCCGTCATCTGTCGACCAGTATCACCGCACTCCTGCTACCATCAGCCGGCACATCCACGCCACCCACGGTGCCGCCATCTGAATGCCAGTAGCAACGCAGCGCCGAAATCAGCAATCGGCGCATCCAAGTCATCATACGACCGATCACGCCGCCACCTGTTGGCCAGTAGTCGCACCGTCCGTCGACCGACGCACTCCAGCATACCACTACGCTGCCATCCGTCAGCCAGTAGTCGTAACGCCTGTCGCTCGACGAACCCGAGTCAACCACTTCGCCATCACCTGCCGGCCAGTAATATCGCTACCTGTCAACCACTGCGCCGCCATCTGTCGACCAGAATACTCGAGTCACCAGCTACCGGCTAGCATAGCCGACCTCCCGATAATACGAAAGCAGAACTGTTGTCAGTCGCGTCTTCATACGTATATAGATACATATAATCATATATACACAATTAGCACTTAAATAAACTACTTTGTAATTAAAAGGTTTATAGTGTTTTATTGCATAAGGTTTGAGGGTCCTTAGGCTGACCCTGGAGACGACTGAACTACCTCAGCCGTCGATCAAAATCCTTGTTATAAATGGCGCCCGAGCAGGGACCCAATTCGAAAACGGAATGCGAAAAATCCGAAAAAACCGCCAACGAGATCGAATTGGATGCAAGACAACCTGACAACACCCCAGAGTTCTCAACCACCAATAACCTAACTACCGACACACACGGCTGGGTCTATCTACTACGAAAAGAACAGCTCATCGAACATTGTAGAAAATGCGGCATAGACAGTGTCGGCTTCACGGTGGAACACCTACGGAGAAGATTTGTCGATTTTATACGCACGAAAAGACTACGACCATCCACCGAGAACATACTGAAAGACCTAGAAGAGGAGGTGAGGTCGGAGGAGATCAGAATAATCCACGAGGAGGCCACCAACATACCAGTTCCGCCACGCAGCACTAAACCCCCACCCGAAGTAAAAGAACCGCGGAGACCTGAAATTTCGGACAGCGAAATAATGGCCACTGTTCAACGCTGGGACCTCAAGTATGGCGGCAACGATAATGAACTGGTAGATTTTCTCGAGAGATTCGAGGAGCTAGCAGAATGTTACCAGATTGCACTGGACAGGCTACTACCATCTCTGTTGGTGGTCCTTAATGGCAACGCCCTCAAATGGTATCGGGTTAAGCGTTGCCATATAACAACATGGGCCGAATTCAAAAATGAGGCAGAGAAATTCTTCCTGCCGAGACGACATCTAGCGCACCTCGAACAAATTTTTTATAATCGAAGGCAGACCAACCGCGAGAGGGCAAAAGATTTCATATTGAGCATGCTAACGCTCGTCCGACAACACCCACAGCTCCGGACTGTCAATCATCTGGACCGAATATATGATGGCCTCCGCACCGAATACCGGCATTATGTACGGCGCAACGACTTCGCAACCCTCGATGAACTGATTGCCTTAACAGACGAATACGAGTCCCTGAAAAAAGAAGAACGGCCACCGACCTCCCACATGGTCGTCGAGGAGCAATATCATCGCTGGGACCGGTGTTGGCAGTGCAAGGCAAAGGGGCACAAACGAGGGGACTGCCCAAACCATCCCAGAAGGTTTTGCTCGTATTGCGGGCAGGATGGCACTCTCACCCGGGACTGTAATTGCCATCGGCAACAACCAAAACGCAACACCGTCACCCTCCCAGAACAGGACGGCCGATACTATCTCCAAGTGAGGCTGCAAGGGCATACAGTCCAAGCGCTTGTTGACACCGGTGCCTCCTGCACCTACCTCAACAAAACCATTGGAAAACAGCTAGAAAGGCTGAACGTGCCACGAACAAATTGCCATGGAACGGTTCAAATGGCTGATCAGTCCCTCGCATCACGCCTAAACACCTACACTGTACAGCTTGAGTATGGCGGGAGAGAGGTAATACTGCCAGCATCCGTAATACCGACACTGGCAGAACCTATGATCCTCGGCATGGATTTTCTCAGATTGTTCAATATACAGATAATTTTAAATGGAACATCGTTACCAAAGCCGAATAACCAGCCCGCCCATGCCCTTAAAAGTGACCATAAAATCGTGCATACTAAGGAGCCCATGCGCCCGATAAAACATCAAAACACAACTCAAATAAAGGAAAAACGAAAAGCCACACAGCATACACGGCCAGCGACAATAGGTCGCCCGATCACAAGTCAACCATCAACCGAAGCCATCACCCGTCGAGAAATGCTGCACCGCCAGACCAACGCACAAATGCCGTCATCAAACCCAGCACCAGTCCGAAGGGTTCGAATCGCTCATAGTCCAGCCTTCGCCCGTGCCATAAGACATATTAACCACCCTGCAGATCATAATTCCACCGCAAAAACCAACTTCGGCAGCAACATCACTGACGGAGCATCGCTCCCCGAAGTAAGGGGGGGATGTAACAACGCAAATAACACTTGCATTGTACATAACAGGCATCACCAAAACCAACCAACCACCCAACAACCATACAATAAAGAAATCCACCGTACTACATGTAATAAACAACATTTACCTACATCAACATACACGCACAACCACACATCATTTCAAAATAGTAAACATCCACGTCACAGCTGTAAAAATATACGTTCAACCAAACATGAACAAAACCAAGCTCCCATACAAACAACATATGATACATATACACAACATATGAATAATAAGAAACTTCAGCCTGCTAAAAATAGACATCGAGTGGTTAAAACAAATTGTATGTTACAATTCTCATTAAGTTAATAAATTAATTTAGATAAGAAGATAAGGTTGGCCTGAGTAAGGGAATTGATTTTTCGGCGCTAAAGCTGAACGGTATATCTTACTAAAAGATATTTCCAACCTTTTAAAGACGATCGGTACCGGTTGTCATCCATATTAATCCAGCGGCTTAACGGCTGACTGCTCCCGATAATCCAGCGGCTTCACGGCTGACTGCTCCCGATAATCCAGCGGCTTAACGGCTGACTGCTCCCGATAATCCAGCGGCTTCACGGCTGACTGCTCCCGATAATCCAGCGGCTTAACGGCTGACTGCTCCCGATAATCCAGCGGCTTCACGGCTGACTGCTCCCGATAATCCAGCGGCTTAACGGCTGACTGCTCCCGATAATCCAGCGGCTTAACGGCTGACTGCTCCCGATAATCCAGCGGCTTAACGGCTGACTGCTCCCGATAATCCAGCGGCTTAACGGCTGACTGCTCCCGATAATCCAGCGGCTTAACGGCTGACTGCTCCCGATAATCCAGCGGCTTAACGGCTGACTGCTCCCGATAATCCAGCGGCTTAACGGCTGACTGCTCTCAAATCCAGCGGCCTGTGCTGACTGCTCCCGACTAACCCCGCTCTTATCATTACAGGTGGCCAAGACACAGCACAGCTCACGACAGCAACTCTAGTCGCACTACCGCCTTCTGCCGGCTGCTGACGCTCTCGACCGGTCGCGCCATCGACTACCTGTATGCCCGAGCCACGCCACCTACTGTGCCGCCACCTGTCTGCCAGTGTCAACACAACACCGAAATCATCAAGCGGCGCATCTAAGCCATCTACTGTGCCGCCATCTGCCTGCTAGCATAGTCGTGCCAGGCCACCTACTGTGCCGCCATCTGTCGACCAGTATCACCGCACTCCTGATATCATCAGCCGGCACATCCACGCCACCCACGGTGCCGTCATCTGCCTGCCTGTGTCATCGCACTGCCAATACCATCAGCCGGCGCACCAAAGCCACCTACTGTGCCGCCATCTGTCGACCAGTATCACCAAACTCCTGATATCATCAGCCGGCACATCCACGCCACCCACGGTGCCGCCATCTGCCTGCCAGTGTCGCCGCACTACCAACACCATCAGCCGGCGCACCAAAGCCACCTACTGTGCCGCCATCTGTCTGCCAGTAGCAACGCAACGCCGAAATCATCAATAGGCGCATCTAAGCCATCCGCTGTGCCGCCATCTGCCTGCTAGCATAGTCGTGCCAGGCCACCTACTGTGCCGTCATCTGTCGACCAGTATCACCGCACTCCTGCTACCATCAGCCGGCACATCCACGCCACCCACGGTGCCGCCATCTGAATGCCAGTAGCAACGCAGCGCCGAAATCAGCAATCGGCGCATCCAAGTCATCATACGACCGATCACGCCGCCACCTGTTGGCCAGTAGTCGCACCGTCCGTCGACCGACGCACTCCAGCATACCACTACGCTGCCATCCGTCAGCCAGTAGTCGTAACGCCTGTCGCTCGACGAACCCGAGTCAACCACTACGCCATCACCTGCCGGCCAGTAATATCGCTACCTGTCAACCACTGCGCCGCCATCTGTCGACCAGAATACTCGAGTCACCAGCTACCGGCTAGCATAGCCGACCTCCCGATAATACGAAAGCAGAACTGTTGTCAGTCGCGTCTTCATACGTATATAGATACATATAATCATATATACACAATTAGCACTTAAATAAACTACTTTGTAATTAAAAGGTTTATAGTGTTTTATTGCATAAGGTTTGAGGGTCCTTAGGCTGACCCTGGAGACGACTGAACTACCTCAGCCGTCGATCAAAATCCTTGTTATAACCAAAATGATGTTTTACCAAGTTTCTTCTTAATAAAGTCAAATGCAGTTGGAGAGGATAGTTTGGATCGTAGATTTGTTAAAATTCTCCTACCACAACTACTTCCACATATATTTTTTATTTTTAAAAATATATTAACAACTAGCATTCATCCTACTAAGAGGAATAATGCTAATATCATTCCAATACCAAAAGCTAATAATGATTGCAGGCCAATAGCTATATTACCATTTCAATCAAATGCCTTTGAACGGCTTGTACATAATCAAATAAGTCAATTCCTGAATAATAAAAATCTGCTAACGGATCGGCAGTCAGGATTTCGAAAAAAACATAGCTGTGAAACTGCACTAGTGGATATTGCCGGAGATATAAAGAAACAGGTGGATAATGGAAATGTAACTTTTTGGTTTTTTGCATAAGTAATTGCTAATGAGTAATTAGTAATTAGTAATTAGTAATTAGTAATTAGTAATTAGTAATTAGTAATTAGTAATTAGTAATTAGTAATTAGTAATTAGTAATTAGTAATTAGTAATTAGTAATTAGTAATTAGTAATTAGTAATTAGTAATTAGTAATTAGTAATTAGTAATTAGTAATTAGTAATTAGTAATTAGTAATTAGTAATTAGTAATTAGTAATTAGTAATTAGTAATTAGTAATTAGTAATTAGTAATTAGTAATTAGTAATTAGTAATTAGTAATTAGTAATTAGTAATTAGTAATTAGTAATTAGTAATTAGTAATTAGTAATTAGTAATTAGTAATAAGTAATTAGTAATTAGTAATTAGTAATTAGTCATTAGTAATTAGTAATTAGTAATTAGTAATTAGTAATTAGTAATTAGTAATTAGTAATTAGTAATTAGTAATTAGTAATTAGCAATTAGTAATTAGTAATTAGTAATTAGTAATTAGTAATTAGTAATTAGTAATTAGTAATTAGTAATAAGTAATTAGTAATTAGTAATTAGTAATTAGTAATTAGTAATTAGTAATTAGTAATTAGAAATTAGTAATTAGTAATTAGTAATTAGTAATTAGTAATTAGTAATTAGTAATTAGTAATTAGTAATTAGTAATTAGTAATTAGTAATTAGTAATTAGTAATTAGTAATTAGTAATTAGTAATTAGTAATTAGTAATTAGTAATTAGTAATTAGTAATTAGTAATTAATAATAAGTAATTAGTAATTAGTAATTAGTAATTAGTAATTAGTAATTAGTAATTAGTAATTAGTAATTAGTAATTAGTAATTAGTAATTAGTAATTAGTAATTAGTAATTAGTAATTAGTAATTAGTAATTAGTAATTAGTAATTAGTAATTAGTAATTAGTAATTAGTAATTAGTAATTAGTAATTAGTAATTAGTAATTAGTAATTAGTAATTAGTAATTAGTAATTAGTAATTAGTAATTAGTAATTAGTAATTAGTAATTAGTAATTAGTATTTAGTACTTAGTAATTAGTAATTAGTAATTAGTAATTAGTAATTAGTAATTAGTAATTAGTAATTAGTAATTAGTAATTAGTTTGTGTAGTATGTGCTTCGATCTTGATTGAACAATCATTTAATGGTGCCAGCAAGCTGGTGTCGTGTATGGGCCGGCGCCGTGTTGCAATCCCATATACCATAACCCCATATTGGCTTTATAGCACTTTTTCCTATGCTATAAAACCATAATTTGGGTTTGGGGTTATCGCACAAAATAAAATGCAATAAAGCCAATATGGGGTTATAGCACAAATTTTAAATTTTAAATATGGTATTATCTCACTTATTTGAAGGGAATAAACTCATATTGTATTATTAGACATTTGTATACAAATGAAACCAAATGATTTTGTAGGGTGTACGAATTAGCCCCCACGAACAGTTATAAATTAAAAATTTTATTTAATTTCTTTGTTTTCTTACGCCATATTTTCGTAAATCTCCGTTACAAAATATTACTTGATTAAGTTCGACATTATAGCTATAGTACTTGTGAGCGTTCGGAGAATATGCCAGCCATAAGAGTAATTCTGTTATTTTTTTTTCGTGAGTTTTTGTGAAAGGTATCCATCGTATGAGTTGAAGGATTTCCGACTCGCTGATTCCATTAACAAAAGCAAAAGCACAAGCTATTAGTTGCGCTTTATAAGTTCTTTTTCCGAAAAAAGAATCAATTATAAATCCGGGAACATTAGAAAAATTTATAATATCGCTTTTATTTAGTAAGATCTTCCTTGCGTTTAAACGATTACTCTCCATTCTTTTAAAATTTTCCATATTTATTTTTAAGCAGCAAACGCAAAACTGTTTTTAATGTTCGCTTTTTATGTGATAACATAGTTATTAGGCAATTCAATGCAAAACAGGTTTAACAGTTAGTTCACTCTCTATTATTGATTGCAAAAAAAAACCCAGCAGAAAATTCAGTATGCCATGAAAAAATAGTTGTAAGGGATTGATTTCGATTATTTTCAAAATATATGAAAAGTTAAAATCACTTATATTGCGCATTTCGTAAAAGGGGAAACCATAATTTTGCAAAAAAATATTATAATAGAAGGGAATTTTCCCTTGTACGAAAAGTTAAAATCAGTCATACTATGTTATTTCAATAAAAAGGAAACCAAATTATTTTGTCTTTTACAAAAATATAACAAAATATATTTATTCAACAAAGAGTATAATATTCAACGCAATAAATTAAACTCAATACAAAATTCACCAAAAAATAATCACCAAAGAAAGAATTATACGTTTAACAAAATATAACTACGGCATCAATAATAACGGAGCGACAAACTGGGCACAATGGTTTAATTTTCTTTACTTCAGCATCTTCCTTCATGGTATCGTAACAGGTTTTACAAACTTTAAAATGTTTACATGGCTGAAACATAAGTTGACGTTCCCTATCACAACATATAACACATTGCAAATAATTTTGGTACAGTGCTTCGGTCTCAATTTGTTCATCTGCATCTGATTCATCATCATTACTGTCAATTGTGTTAATGAAATCGGCTTCTAGCTTGCAGTTTTTAATATTCGAAAACTGAGCGAGAGCTGTTTGAAATGATATTTTATTTTCTTTTAATAAGTCATATGTTTTTTTTAAAAATGTATCCCTATTTTCAATAGTTAATTTTTTTTTCGTATACAATGATGTACTTCCAGAAATAGATTTTAAAAAATCACATGACTTAGCGGCATCAATTTCACATAAAGCATCGACAAATTTATAAAAATTTCCATGTTTTCTAAGTTTCATATTGAGTTGGCTATGAAAATTTTCTGCACCATTGCTTGTTCTATACGGCTCCTTATAAACCGAAAAATTTGTCACTTTTTCCTTAAAAAAAAAAATAATAATGTGTATAAATAATTATTCGGTAAACAAAGAGGGAATCATACCTTTTTAAGCCAATAAAATTCATAATATTTAAAAAACAGTTGAAATTTTTTTCCAGATTCATCATTTGTTATATCAGTCTTTAAGCATTGGTATGCTGCTTCTATATCACTTG
The DNA here is from genome assembly GCA_963682025.1 of Cordilura impudica. Lineage (NCBI taxonomy): Eukaryota > Metazoa > Arthropoda > Insecta > Diptera > Scathophagidae > Cordilura > Cordilura impudica. Next base: position 5,931,053 of record OY821520.1, read on the forward strand.
CCTTTAACAATGGAAGGTATAAAAACTTATTAAAAAAGTTTTTAGCGTTTTTATAACGATTTAGATGCTGTATAAAGCCAGTTATTTTTGATGCCTTTCTCCGTAATGCATTGGTGTAATGGAACCAACAACCAACCATTTTCACCGTAGGATATATTATTTTATTAGCATTACGTAATGCATTTTCATAATCGGTTATAATGGTTGTTGGTCGCAAATCAAAGACATTAGATTTTATATATTGAAACATATGTAAATACGCTTCTTCTGTTTTATTAGACATCAACGCATAAATAAATGGAAACACCTGAAAAGAAGAATAAATAAAATTATTTTTAACAAAGTACATGTAAATACGTATATCTAGTACTTACATGATCTGCGTGAATGAAATGAATTATCAATAATTGCTTAAGAGTTTTCGATCTTGGTAGAACGTTGAAGGTTGCATCCATTATATAATTTCGTGGCTCAGATGAGCTCAGTGATTTTATACTTTTTGATATTGTCGGTGATACGAATAAGGTATATGAGAAGTCATTTGTTATCACAGAATCCAAATAAAACGATTTGTCTTTCTCATACCTCGACATACCAAATTCTTTCAAAATTTCTTCGTTTTTAAAGTTGTCAATAATATCAACTACATCATTTGGATTTTTCGGCATCTTATCTTGTCTTATTTTGAACAATTGCCTACGCATATTTCCGTAATTAATGGTATGAGCCGCGTCTTTGAATTTTTTGCATTGCTCGTCAAAAATCTCACGAACGTTTGATCTTTTTAGTGGAGCTTTACGAACTTCACATTTCACTGAATTCATAATTTTCAATTTTTTAATTATTTCGATTTGAGATCCATGATTATGCACTTTATTTTTACCACATAGACGGCAATACATTGTGCTGTTAAAATCAATCGCGACTCCAACGTTACAATTTTTATTGTAGCAGTAATAATATGCTGTATTCATTTTTTTATATTTAAATGCAAAAATTTGTTCTTGTGCTTCTATATATAATAAATTACTGTTTGTCCGAAATCCAGGGATAAATTTAAATTCAAATATTTCTTCTTCCATTTCTAATGTTATTCATCTATTAATATTAGTTTCTTTTAAACACTTCTAGCACACGACACTGAACTAATTGATTGCAAAATGCGATAAAACACTGCATGCTGATATAAACTAATAAGAAATAGATGAGTGTACATATATACAAATGTAACTGTAAATTTGATAAACAATTTGATAATATATTACATTTGAGTTAGAAGAGCACAACAGGACGTTCATAACAACAAGTTCAATTTATAATATATTTATTTCATAAAAAGAAATTCACAATAGGTTTATTTTGTAAAAGGAACAATATTTTGTTTTAAATAGTTATTGTTGTTTATGTACAGTTATGTACAAAACATATTATTATTCCTAACAAATGAATATGGAACATAATTCATAAGATAATGCATGTGATACAAAATTTTTTAATTATGAGGTTATCGCACAGCAAAAAGTGCTATAAAGCCAATATGGGGTTATAGCATAAATTTCAAATTTTTAATATGGTATTATCTCACTTATTTGAAGGAAATAAACCCATATGGGACTATAACACATCGCTGGTGCTATAAAGCCAATATGGGGTTATGGTATATGGGATTGCAACACGGCGCCGTATGGGCCCTATTACTCTTATATAGCTAGATGTTTTTCTCATATCACATTTGCTACGAGTAGAAGTAATTGTCTAGACCATTATCACCATTACATCTAGAATTGCATAAACTCTCTGGAGTATAATTAACACAGAACTTTTGAATTATAGAAAACGATATTGGAATGAAACTAATTTGAAATATCATTTAAGCTAACAAATCCACCGAAGAGCATAATTTGAACTTTTACAATAATATAATCAGACAAACAACAAGAAATTAGTTAACTGTTATCGGTGTAAACGTTTCCGTTGATTAAACAATAGAGCGAAAAAATAAACGTTTTCTTTCCACCTGTATGTCTCTAGAACTCTGAAATATGTTATATATTTTGTGAAAACACTGAAAAATCACATTGAATTATATTTTATATATTTTTTTATTACAGATGCTGAAACACAAATTGGAGATGTGGCAGTGCAACATGAAACAGACGTAATGTTATGGCTAATGGCATGAATGGTCGTCATCAGCAATTGCTATTGACGATGCGGTCTGCATTTCGTTCACTGAATCGTAATAGTGCTAAATCTAGCGGTAATTGCAGCGAGAAGACGGAAGTGTCATCTTGTTATTACTCAAATACTCTGTCCACATCAAAGGCATCCGTTCTTTCATCAATATTAGTTGCAATCTCACTCATAAGTAGAAATTGTGAAGTTACCGGAAAAGCATAAATTGATTTCAATGCCCAGTTTAAGTGCCACTGTATCTGCACTTAGAAGTTAAGTACTTGTCAGCATAGTTGTCTGGATGCTTAGGAGTAAGCATTTGTGTTTCTCTACGAACAAATTTGTTATTATTTTCTTTTTATTTTGAGCTTCATTTTCATAGTAGAAAGAATTGGTTATTTTCATAAAATAGAGACTTACACTTCTTAACAAATTCAAACTTTTTTGTGAGGCAAATTGTTTATAAAGGCATTTAGATGGTCCTTTGTAAATGTATTTTCATATTTCTCCTCGGTCGTGTATAGTATGTGCGAAATAGCAAACCAATTATAACCAGGATACCGAAAGGGATATTATCAAGCAAATAATTCCATATTTTAATTTATTTTATACCCCATACCAGTATGTGGTTTGGGTACAATGACTTTGTGCTGCTGTTTGTAACAACCAAAAATATTTGACCTACACCCATCTTTAATTATACCGATCGAATCAGAATCACTATCTGAGTCGATTTAACGATGTCCGTCCGTCCGTCCGTCCGTCCGTCCGTATGTGTGTCCATGTAAACCTTGTAATCAAACTGCAGGTCGCAAATATGAATATATTTTGATAAAATTTGGTATATAAGCTTTTATCGGTGATGGGATGAACGCTATTGAAATCAGTAAGAATCGGTCCATGTTCAGACCTAGCCCCCATATAAATTACCCCTATTAAATCGACATAAATTGTCATAAGATCCAAATTGTCATATAGATCTTACTCAAATTGGGTTTGTATGCATTCATTACATCCATTAATGAGTAGTCCAAAAATGATCCCTTTGGCCCCATAAAGAGCTGCTTCCCGATCTTCACTTAAATCTATTAAAAAACAAAAATATTGCACTGATTCTTCTCAAATTTTGTTTGTATATATTTTTGCAAAATACAAGGGACTTTACCAAACATGATCAGGATCGGTCAGTTTTTGGACCTAGTCCCCATATAGGTATAGCATCCGATATAAACTTTTTCATATCTGCAGCCAAAAAAATTAATAAAAATCCAACTGAAATTTGGTTTTTGCTTAATTTCTATGTCCAGTTAGTTGGGCCTAAGAGATAGGGTTTCTAAACGCATGGTATAGGGTATCGTATAGTCGGTCTAGACCGACTATAATTTTCTTACTTGTTTATTTTTCATTTTTTATTTTTCATTTCTCATTTTCCAAACACCTCCTAATGAAATCGTGCCTTAATTTTTTCTCTAAACACTTACCAATGAATTGTCCCTCCATTTTTGTCTCCGAACACTTCATTTTTACTGTAATTTGTTTATTTTTTATTTTTATTTATTTTTTATTTATGTTTGATTAGCATTATTGTTAAATGCATTATTTGTATGAAATAAATTAAAACGTTAAGAATACTTCTAAATGATTGTTGAAATTAATTTTAAATGTTTATAAAAAGTGAAGAAATATACTGCACAACACAGAGACAAAAAGTTATTATATGTCATAATATTTTCACCAATGCAATCTTAAGTCACACAGATATAGTCTTACGTCTTACATCTTACGCCGTTTTTGTGATTGTATTGTGAAATAGATTTTTACCCCCTGCGCATATAGATGTTTACACATCAAATCCAAAAAATTAACCAATATTTCCATACGAAACTTTACTCAAAGGTCAATTAAAATTTTGCAAAGTTAAACATTTATTTATATTGAAGTAAATTGTATAAATTGGTTATGTAATCTATTCATATAAATACTTAGTAAAGAGGAAAAAAAAAATAATTGAAGAGTCTTGTACGACAGAATGACAACATTAGTAGTGAGAAGAGCTCAATCTTTTCACCGAAGTGGTTGCTTCCAGTTTTCAAACGTTGGGTGTTCTCCGTAGGTGAAAATTCTTTAGTGACATTCAATTTAACACCCAAAAAACAAACTAATGCTTAAAAGATTTATTTCATAAAACTAAAAAATATTTTTAAAAAAATATAAAACTACAAAAATATATAATGATAAAGAAAAATAATAAAATAATAAAAAAAATAATAATTAAATTAAAAAATTAATAAAATGATCGAACAGTTTCCAACTAACTCGGTGTACTTTGCACAGCTATTTTCAATAGCTTCGATACCCTGTTTTAGTAAGAACTGTCTAGCTCCTAAAAATAGACATGAACTGCAGGCTCCACCTCGTAATTTTTGGGAAATATTTTACCACGGATCTTTTTTCAAGTTTGGAGATAGAAAATAATCCAAGGAAGCTAGATGTGGCGAGTAAGGAGCATAATAAAGCAACTAGAACTTTAGTTCATGGATTTAGGCCATCGGAATGGTGGATATGTAAACTGGTGCATTGTCTAAATTTTATCACTTAATCGCTGTAATAATTAAAGATAATGCTCGCCACTGATTTTTTTTTCGTTTTTGAAGATAATCAACAAAAATTTTCCCACAGAAGCCATAAACTTGCCAGCAGATGGAACTTTCCTCGCCTTCGTTGGAGACGATTATCCCATTTCATTTCACTGTTTTGGCTGTTCCTTTATCCCAGGTGTGAAATCATGAACTCATGTCTTCACCATGGTGATGAATTCACTCAAAAACTCGAGTATATTACGACGAAACATCGGCAAACACTCTACGGAAACAGCACCCCATTTACGTATAGCCTTCTCATCTCCAAATATTCGGTAACTAATTGATATATGGCACATTTTGAAATGCGTTCGATTTTATTTCAACTCACGCACCTTCAGCCGATGATTATCCAACACCACTTAGAAAATATTCTGGGTCGAACACTACAATGTTTCTCGTGGGTGGTCGCAGACCTTTCAAATGAAAGCATTTAATTATGGTAACAAATTCAGTGAAGTCATTTATTTTTCATGGCTCCAAATAAAGTTTAAAACAACGTGGTGCCTCGAAACTTGAAATATATGTTTTATAAGGTTGCCACATTTCACTAAATCAAATTTTATATCAATATTTATATATATATATTAGGGCGGGTCGATTTAAAAATTGCCCAAGTGACAAGGAAAATCGTATTCTATGGATCAAAATAAGGAACTTTGCCCGAGGAACCACACCTCTAAAACGAATTCTGATGTCTCGACTTTTCCCCTGTCTGTCTGTCTCACTTTGACCCATTTAGAGTGCCCCAATCGAGTCCAAATGTATGATCGACCCCCACTAACTTTGGACGGCCGACCCATCCATGCCAGTGGCACACTTCCTGGAACGCCCTGGGGGTTCCCCATGCAAACATTTCAAAAAATCGCCATTTCTTGTTTAGAATTGGTCTGAATATGTTTGGTTATACCCTCCACTCCAGTGTGCAGAGGGTATATATAGGTTTGTCATTCCGTTTGTAATACTTAGAAAAAAATCTAGACCCCATAAAATATATATGTCTGTGATCCTTATAACAAACGGAGTTGATATAGCGATGTCCGTCTGTCCGTCTGTCCGCCTGTGGAAATCACGATGACTGCTTCAATCGGGTAGCTAGGATGCTCGTTGGTATAAAAAATGATTCAATAATATCCTGAGAAGTTTGGTGTTGAAAAACGCTTAAATCGGTTAAACTCGTCCCGAGAATTGAACGAAGAAGTAAAAAAAATTCCTGAGAAAATATCATTTGAATATGTGTTCTTGTCACGATAACGCCCTCAATAGGACAGCTAGGGCGCTTGTTTTTAGCGAGAATGATTCATCAACATCCTGACATGATTTCTGTTTTTTAAATCATGACAATAGGTTACATAGGTGCCGAGAAATCATAGAAAAGTTAAAAATATATGACGTTTTCCTATATTGTGTTCCTAAATTTTGTATTTTGTCATAGCTGTGCATGTTGCTTTTGTGGTCGTTGTGTTAGTAATATAAAAATTCACCAATATCAATATTTTTTTGTGTAATATTTAAGTTAATTTATTAATAAAAGAAACTATATAAAATCAATATCAATATTCTGCGATTTTTATAACATCACAAAATGGTACAAATTGATAAAGACTACTGTTGCCAATATCAAAATACTATAAGTAATATTCATATATTCTGTATATGTATATCCATAATAAGCGCATATTAAAATAAATCGGTATTTTATTTTATTTATACAAAATTCTGAAATTCTTAGAGTTGCAAAAAGGGTTGTATTTTTAGTACATATATAAACTCTGCATACTTGCATTCAAAAGTAGTAGGTAAACCATAAAATATGTACCATGTAAAAAAATTGGTGTTTAAAAAAATACTTTTTTTGTCAGATGTTAAAAAAGATATTAATTATAAAAAATTTTTAAAATTTATTATTTAATGTCGAGACGGAGGTAAACGCCATTACCAAAAATTTTTTGCATTAAGAATAACCGCGGAGCTCAACTCAATCAATGTGCAATGATAAAGCCTTGCCCTGGGAAACATGCACTCATGCTTTTCTTAACACAAACGCCATTCCCAACTACCAAAAATTTTAGGCACGAGCTATTCACATTATGAATAGTCGCGGTGCTCAACTCAATCAAAGTGCAATGATCAAGCTTCGCCCTGGGAAACATGCTTTTCTTAGCACTAACCGAACTTCTTATGGCACATTAAAAATAAACTAATTGAGAAGTACAATTCAGCATTACGCTGTATTATAATACTATTTTCTTATTTTACTGCTGGCTAGTAAACAAAGTGGTCGTATCATTGCAAAAGAAATAGAATTAAAATTGTGTGGAGATTTATTTTACTTAAAAAACCTGTTTCTACAGGTTATCACGTGGAGTCTTTTTTGACTCATCTGTGCTATTAAAACAGTCATAAATGCGCTCTTTCGCTGATCACAAAATATACTTTTGTCAGGAGAAAATATTACCTTACCCGCGAATCCTCCTGGGAGTCCTTTTTATCCGCTTCTCCGATCAGTTTCGAATCATTTTTGAGTCGTATTTAATGTCATTTTTATATAAATCAATTTTTAAGCGTAAACAAAAATTATTTTCTAGCCTTTTTCTGTGATAAATCAGTTTTTAATCATCAAAAGTGCTCGAAGAAGACACAGTAAGGTGATTTTTGTTAAACAATCTTCAAAATGATGACTGGGATATCATATATTTTTGTTACCGCACACACGTATGCATACCGGCAGCAGCAAACCGAACTCTAATCGGCTTCTTATATCTATACAGCCGAACAAAAACGAAAATGCTCACCAAAGAGTAAAGTAAGCAACAATTTCATTCAGTCTTATGGAAGCTTTTGAACAAAGCAAGTCAACGTCGCGTTGTCTTGTGAAATTTTTACATTGTTTTTTGATAGGTACTAGTGATGCCAGGAGATTTTTTCAGAAATCTCTACGCTTATGAAAAAAAATTCCCTTTTTTCCCTACACCCACTTTTTTCCCCTACACTACTTTTTTCAAAATTTATTTTTAATTTTTACATTTTCAATTTCAATAATGTAACAATAACATAAAAACGGAGAAAAAATATAAAATATAAGATAAGAATATCATGGGAATTACATAAGAATAATATAAAAAACTAACAGATATTATAAAAAAATTAATTTTACAATTCTGTATAATTGATCTTTTTGATATGGCTAGATGTGCATTTAAAATTTACACAATTAATTAAAATGGCTTGCAAATGAGATGTTATAACTCAAACAGTATATTTGTTCTTGGTTTTAAAAGATTTTTTATAACAGTGGTTATTAGCATGTATACTTAGACCTGATTTATTGCATTTTAATATTTTTTCACAAGCCTTGCATCTGCATTTATAGTCGTCATCTTTGACCTGTTCCAGCCATCCATTAGCTTCTCGTCTCTCAACTAACTGAAGCAAAATCTTTGTTTTCTGTATTTCTTTGATGTGTTTTCAGCATCATCGAAAAACGAATCCGGCATTTTTCTACAATTAATTATGTTTCTAAAATTAATTATGTTCAAATTTATAATATTTTAATGTAATGCATAAAAAAGTGTTTTATACTTGTCATTGTTATTAAAGAAGCCAAATCCAAGTCCTTCCTCCATATTATAGAGTTATTACCAGACTTAAAAAAGACTTTAAAGTTTAAAATAGAAAAAAATTATGCGATATTTAACAAATACATTCAAAATAGTTTTGACTGAAATTTTTGGCAGTTTTAGTTTTGCCTTGTATCAGTAAAATTTTCAGATATTAACTAAAAAAAAAAAAACAATTTGTTAAATATTTTCATCTTAATTATCTTAATTAGTTTAAAGACAGAAAGATAGATTTAATACAATAAAAACAAGTAAGAGTTGAAAGTTTATCTATGCGGACTCACAAGTGTGCCCTATACTAATAGTTCTGGAAAATAAAATGCTGAAAATTCCGAGCATTTGTTGCAATAATTCAGTAATAGATTTATCAAATTGATTACATTTCCAAATATTTTATTTACATTTGTTACAGAAGTCCAGATATTAATGTATACGTAAAACCTAGGTGGAGGGTATCAAAGATTCGGTATAGTCGAATTTAACACTCTTACTTGTTTAATATTAAAATTAACACTCATACGTATACGTATGTACGTATCTTCTACTGTGCTAACAAATAATAATCATAATAAGCCTTGACTATGTTATGTTATTTAAAAAGATCGATCGGATGAGGATAAATAACTTTTAGGTCACTCCTTGACTATGCGTGACTACGCGTGACTCTGCGTGACTACTTCAAAATTAATTTGTAGTCACAACAAGACTATGGGCCAAGTTTCAGATCAATTGCATGAGGGGGAATGGGGCATGGCAGGCAGACAAGCAGACAGACAGGTCAAAAGTCGGGACATCAGAATTTGTTTTGGAGCTATGGTTCCATGGGCATATTGTCACGCACATAATAGGCTTAGAAAAATAAATATATAAATTCGTGTGATGCTCCGATTTTAATAAATTTACGCTTATTCGCTTCACAATATATGTGTGCCGCTGCAAAATGCATTTTTCTATCAGTAAGAATATTATTGTTAGAACAATTTGTTGTTAAACTTGGTGTAAAAAAACAAGATGTCAAAAAACGTGAAAACACATTACTACAAAAAGTAAGTAAGCAATAATTTTTATGAAATAAGAGTTTCTGGGCTTAAAACAAATATATTTTGTGGGCCAATGAATTAAACTAATAGTTGAGAATTGAGATTTTTAAATTTTCAAATATTTTGCATGTTAGTTTGAACAATTTTTATCGTTGTGACCGTATGGTCACGCTGGGTAAGATTTCAAAAAAATACATTATTATTTTTAGGGCGCTAAGTACAGAAGAAGTCATAGTTTTCTTAAATGAACTGTGTGATGGAGATGAAAATGAGCCTGTTGGTGCCTTATATATAATACCACCTGAAGTTGAAAGTGGCGTACTTAGTGGTACGGATGATGCTGCTGAAGATGATGTTGGGATGCCAGTTGACATTTGTGTTAGCCAATAAAAGCATCTTGTGAAGTGGTTATGAACAGTGGCAGGCGCATTGATACGTTTGACGACCTAGGAGTTAGTGATGACGAATATGATTTAATGCTCAGAAAGTCAGAAATTGCCTTGCGATATTCCCGCTCAGTTTTGGATTTAAATTTATCGTCTGAGCCATTGACATCAGCAGCTGCTGCACTGTTAAATGGTTTACAAAAGGTAAAACCAACCATATCAGCATTGGAACTACCACCAGCGAATATGAACGCTTCATTTGCGTGGGTTAAAGATTCCTCAATTGCCATGCCTCCAATATTTCCATCCCCAAGTTTTGAGTATTGCAAGAACTTGCAACGAACAGTTTGAAAAGTTTTTTGATCAGCAATTGTTGGATCACATTATAAACGAATCTCAGAAATACGCAGTCTTTCTTGGAAAGATTGTTCCAAATATAATTACATCTGAACTAAAACGTATGTTGGTATTTTGATAGTGACCGATCATTCTGGGGTGCAGATGATGACATGAGAAACGAGTTGATATGTTCGGCTATGCGAAGAAACAGATTTCAGCAGATATCGCAATTTCTCAATTTTGAAGATAGTGCTAAAAACCTGACGATGGTGGCAAAATGTGGAAAATTCGGCGTTTAACAGATCATTTGAAAACAAATATGCTGAAAAATTTCCATCCAGTGTTGAGTATGATATCATACTTTGGGCGACATGGCTGCACACAATTTATTAAAGGAAAACTATTACGTTTTGTATTTAAAGTGTGGTAATTGTCTACGCCTTCTGGGTATCTGGTAAATTTTGAAAATCCTTGGTAAATCCACCGCACCTCTTATAAATATAAATATAAACAACAATTTCGTTCAGTCTTATGAAAGATTTTGAACAAAATAGGTCTATGTCGCATTGCCTTTTGAAATTCATATATATTTTTTTTTAATAGGTACACAGAGAATATTTGTTTAAAAGAAACCAAAAATGTTGAGAAAATTTCGAAGACTTGATAAACTAAATCAGGGCTTTCCATTTCTTTGCACAATTGTGTACACCACTACTAACACATATTTTTATACTCTTCAATTCAGTCGTCGATGTGACTTCGACAAGTGCACATGTCTAGCGGGTGCTATATTATTTTGTTTCAGCTTACAACCAAAAAACATTGTGCGGTTTTGACATTGAATACCACTACTAATACATATTTTTGTTTCAGGTTAACAGAAAAAATTTTATGATGGCACTTAAAAAATATTGTGCGGTCAAAAACGGTTTTGGTAACATCCAATGCCTTATATGCTATGCAACATTTAAGGAAGGAACGGAATATGTTATTAAACGGCATTGCGATCGTTTTCATAATAATATAAATAATTCAAATGATAAGGAAAGAGAAGACCTGTTTTATGAAAATAAAACAATTTTTTTAGATAAATTGAAAAAATGGTTATTAGAAGATGAAATTTATGAACCAAAATCAGTTCCCAAATTGAAAAAGGAGATTTTAAGTTTAGTAATATTGGAAATTGTTAAGAAAGGAAGACCATTGTGGGATGGTGTTCTTATCAAGCAATTGCTGAAAAAAATTTGGGAAAGGCTTAATTTTAATACTAAATTTATAGCGTCTCTTCCCCTGTCCAGTCAAACTGTAGGCCGTCGTACTGTTCAATTAGGACCATGTGTAGAATCTTCAATTAGGGAAAAAGTAATTAATTGCGAATTTTTTTCAATTTGTTTAGACGAAAGCACTGACATAAATGATCTGTGTAAACTTGTAATAAAAAAAGTGCAGTTTTAAAATCAGCGACATTGAATTGCTAAAGAATTGCTACAAATTTTTTATCAACACAAAAAATTCTTAATTTTGTACCTTTGTATTATACAACTTATAAATATATCACTAACATCTTATTTCGGCTGTAAATGAATGCATTCTCTCAATTTTTTTACTCTCTGGTACTCACTACTACACAACCAAAAAATTTTTGGAAATCCCTGAACTAAATTACGCAAAGCAGTTGAATCTGCTACAAATTACACATTTTCTATAAATTACATACGTCGCCTCTATTTGAAAACACTATAGGTGTCTTTCGTGCATTTTTTTTTTTTTTTAATTTTAAAAAATATCCAGTTACTGCAGGCTGTTAAGTTTTTTTAGTAACATATCACTTATTAACCTCTGAAATTTTTTTTTATCTTTTTAAGTTTAGCTATTTTTTTTTTCCTGTTTTTTAAGAAATGAGTAATATACTATTACTTATTTGATTCAATAAACTTCAAACTTAAGGATAAAAGAGAATGTTATTCACATTTTTTTTAACATATTCAGAATGTAAGATTTAAAATTTTAAAACAACAAACTATATTTAAAATTTTACCATATTCTTCGTGAACTCAACTGTTTTCCCTTTTAGTCATTCATAAACACATTCATACATAATCTACACAAACCCATTTAATATCGGCATTGTGTTATGCCCATAGATTTCGAATGGAATGGATGAGAATTTCAACATGTACCGAATTGGAGTCAGAGGAAAGAAGTGTTGGAACAGCATACTCACATGGCTGGTTGATGTTTCGCTACATAACGCATGGCAATTACACCGCTCGGCTCATCATGATATGGCCCAACTAGAGTTTAGACGACAGATTACTTTAAATTACTGCAAACATTTTGGAGAAAAGTCAAAATCTCTTGGCCCTCCCAAAAGAAATATCCAGGAATCTTCACAGGAAACTTTGCGATATGATAGAAAAATCATCTGGTTCGCCCATGTGCAAAACGAAGACTTTGTGCTACCAACAAATGTACTTCTGTTGGACGCACTGAGTACTCAAAATTTGATGTTGGGGTCTGCGTCAAATTTATTGTTAATTTTCATACCCAATCTGATATATAAATAAATAGATAAGAAATGTGTAAAAATTTTTGCTTTATTTTTCCTTGTTTGAACGAACACAATTATTCTTAATCGTACCCAAAGTGACCATATGATCACATCCTATATCTTGAGATACAAAACACCGAAGAGAAAAAAAATTGCACAATTGTAATCCAGAGGACTTATGTAGCCGCCCTATGAAATTTTTCTGAAAAAATCGAAAAAAAATGTTATGGGTTGATTCGGCTTAACTGAGTCCTCCTAAAAAGATTTGATTTAAGTTTCTGATGCTAAACTCCAATACAACTGGTATACGAATACTGTATAAGACTTAGAAGTTTGCGGAAGATTTTCGTGGTAATGTCTTGGGGGTGGAGAAGACCCAAATCAGGGTGACAGTACTAGGCCGGTATAGAAAAACATGCAAAGCGTTTAATGTATTAAGCCAAACTTTTTTTATGACCCCTTATATTTTGATGATTTTCCATAAATAAATAAATAATTTTTATTTATAAATCCATGTAAAAAAATACTGACGTGTTTGATTTATTATTTAAAATATTACTCTGCTAATAATATGTCGTGTTATTCAAAAAGATGAAGAATGAAATGAAACAAGAAAGCGAAATATAAAATGCTACTAAAAATGTTTGCGCTGCGAATGCCAAACCCTTTGAAGGTTTTATTATACTGACTAGGAATTTCTCACCCCCCCCCCCCCTAGAATGCCTGTTGTTCAGTGCGCTGTCAACTAATTACGATTCCACTGTGACCACTATTGTTAAATTTTCATTGTTATGTACTTGAAATGTTAAGAGCAGTTAAGAAAGTGTGAGAGCATTGCTTGTATTTCTGTAAAATAGGTACAAAGCTATTTATTGTATCCCTTGAAGGAGTCCGAATAATGTCTATGACAAACATTTGAGATATGTAACACAATGCAATGTTTTTTTCTGCGTTCAATGTTATTATTGTTGGTGTTGTGATTTACTATAAAACATTAGCCTTTTTTTTTTTGCTAATTATAGATTTAATATAGACTTATTTTTTCTTAATTTTTTCTCATTAATATGTCTATTCCAAAGTTCATATTAATGGTTTCACATTTCAATTAGTGAAAAAAAAATTTCGATATTAATTTTTAGTTGCATGTTCGACTATACTCGAGCCCTAGTATAATTAATATAAAAATCATTCAGAAAAAAATATTATACAAAGCTCATTAATGTGAACGCATAATTAGTTATAATTTGTTTTTCTTTCTATTGTCTGTCATAATGACATACTTAAGGTTAAATTTTATGTTTGTGATTTCCTTTGTTTCTTTGTTGCTTTCCTCAATGGTATGATTATATTAATTGATGTTCCTGTTTTATTGTTGCTTTGTTTTGGTTTTTATTGTAGGTAAATGTTATAGATTATAATCACATTAAGAGGGAGATTTCTAAGGGGAATAAATCATTAGTTGCGGTAACAACAAAAGGTTCATTATTGTCAATGCTTTACTACCTGCAATGAATACTATTCACCAATGAATACTATTATTAATAAATTTCTCATTTGAATATTCCTAATTGAACGAGCCACCAACAACAATCTTGGGCTGTGTTAAATATTTGTCATTTTTATATATCTCACTGTATAAATAAGACAAAAGAAATCAGAAAAGGGTGTCGATAAGTGGAAGAAAGTTTATGACAGCCAACAACACAAAACCATTAACCATTTTGTAAGTTTCCTTTATAGCAAGTAATATAACATAATTAAAATAAAATAGTTGTTTAAGCAACAAGATACTGCTTTATATAATTAAAATTAATCAAGCTCTTTTTATTGTAATTAATGTCTATTTTTAAAAATTAACAAGAAGATAAAACGCGTAAATCTTCTTAGCAATTATCAATCGACAATAAAAGTATTTGTGCCAATTAATTTCTTATATAAGTGGATTATCAAGGTCCCAGCACCGCAGGGATATAGAGCTCATTTAACATTACATTTTAATTATATTCTATCTTATTGTTTATTATCTATAATATTAATAGGAAAGGCGATTTGTTGTGACCGATGTTAAAATTTCATTTGCAAACCGACTATGACAAAAAATACCCCACTCAAAAATTTCTTTTTAGTTCTCCACAAAATTTACAGACTTGCATCGCCTGGAACAGTTTTTTGAGTAATAGATTTAAGAAAATCTATGCAATAATTTAGTTTTTTGATGTATACACGTCTACACACACGGGGGGGTTAATTTTTATTTTACAATTCAATCAAAAAAACAGCGTAACATGAGAGACGTAAGACAAAATCGGTGTCACTTATGATTGTATTGGTGAAAAAATTATGATATATAATAACCTGTTTGAAAATGAAAAATTAAAAATAAAAATGTAAAACAGAAAATGAAAAGTAAAAAATGAAAAACGAAAAATAAAAAATGAAAAACAAAAAACGAAAAATGAAAAACAAAATATGAAATATTAAAAACAGAAAATGAAAAATAAAAAATTAAAAATAAAGACCGAACAATAGAAAATGAAAAATGAAAAATTAAAAATGAAAACATGAGAATGGAAAAATAAAATACCAAAAATAAAAAAAAAATAAAAAATAAAAAATAAAAGATAAAAAATAAAAATATAAAAAAAAAAAATAACAAAAAAAAAAAAATAAAAATTTAAAAATAAAAAATTAAAAATAAAAAATCAAAAATTAAAAATCAAAAATATAAAATAAAAATAAAAATATACATAAAAATTAAAATAAAAATAAGAAATAGAAAATAAACTTAAAAATGAAAAACGAAAAATGAAAAATGAAAATTAAAAATCGAAAATAAAAAATTAAAAATGAAATCAAAAAACGAAAAATTAAAAATAAAATATGAAAACTGAAAAATAGAAAATTAAAAACAAAAAATGAAAAATAAAACATCAAAAATGGAAATTGAAAAATGAAAAATAGAAAATTAAAAACAAAAAATGAAAAATAAAACATCAAAAATGGAAATTGAAAAATGAAAAATGAAAAATGAAAAATGAAAAATGAAAAATGAAAAATGAAAAATGAAAAATGAAAAATGAAAATGAAAAATGAAAAAAGAAAAACGAAAAATTAAAAATCAAAAATTAAAAATAAAAAATTAAAAATGAAAAATGAAAAACAAGAAACGAAAAATGAAAAATAAAATATAAAAAATGAAAAATAAAAAATGAAAAATAAAAAATGAGAAATAGTAAATGAAAAATGGAAAATAAAAAAAGAAAAACGAAAATTGAAAAATAAAAAATAAAAAAAGAAAATTGAAAAATAAAAAAATAAGAAATAAAAAATGAAAAACGAAAAATGAAAAATAAGAAATGAAAAATGAGAAATGTAAAATGAAAAATGAAAAATGTAAAATGAAAAATGAAAAATGAAAAATGAAAAATGAAAAATGAAAAATGAAAAATGAAAAATGAAAAATAAAAAATGAAAAACGAAAAATAAAAAATAAAAAATGAAAAACAAAAAACGAAAAATGAAAAATAAAATATGAAAAATTAAAAACAGAAAATTTAAAATAAAAAATTAAAAATAAAGACCGAACAATAGAAAATGAAAAATGAAAAATTAAAAATGAAAACCTGAGAATGGAAAAATAAAAAAACCAAAAATAAAAAAAAAAATAAAAAATAAAAAATAAAAAATAAAAGATAAAAAATAAAAATATAAAATATAAAAAAAATAAAAATAACAAAAAAATAAATAAAAATTTAAAAATAAAAAATTAAAAATAAAAAATCAAAAATTAAAAATCAAAAATATAAAATAAAATAATACATAAAAATGAAAATAAAAATAAGAAATAGAAAATAAAATTAAAAATGAAAAACGAAAAATGAAAAATGAAAATTAAAAATCGAAAATAAAAAATTAAAAATGAAATCAAAAAACAAAAAATTAAAAATAAAAAATGAAAACTGAAAAATAGAAAATTAAAAAAAAAAATTAAAAATAAAACATCAAAAATGGAAATTGAAAAATGAAAAATAGAAAATTAAAAACAAAAAATTAAAAATAAAACATCAAAAATGGAAATTGAAAAATGAAAAATGAAAAATGAAAAATGAAAAATGAAAAATGAAAAATGAAAAATGAAAAATGAAAAATGAAAAATGAAAAATGAAAAATGAAAAATGTAAAATGAAAAATGAAAAATGTAAAATGAAATATGAAAAATGAAAAATGAAAAATGAAAAATGAAAAATGAAAAATGAAAAATGAAAAATGAAAAATGAAAAATGAAAAATGAAAAATGAAAAAAGAAAAACGAAAAATTAAAAATCAAAAATTAAAAATAAAAAATTAAAAACGAAAAATGAAAAACAAGAAACGAAAAATGAAAAATAAAATATGAAAAATGAAAAATAAAAAACGAAAAATAAAAAATTAGAAATAGTAAATGAAAAATAGAAAATAAAAAAAGAAAAACGAAAATTGAAAAATAAAAAATAAAAAAAGAAAATAGAAAAATAAAAAAAATAAGAAATAAAAAATGAAAAACGAAAAATGAAAAATAAGAAATGAAAAATGAGAAATGTAAAATGAAAAATGAAAAATGTAAAATGAAAAATGAAAAATGAAAAATGAAAAATGAAAAATGAAAAATGAAAAATGAAAAATGAAAAATGAAAAATGAAAAATGAAAAATGAAAAATTAAAAATTAAAAATGAAAAATTAAAAATGAAAAATGTAAAATGAAAAATGAAAAATGAAAAATGAAAAATGAAAAATGTAAAATGAAAAATGAAAAATGAAAAATGTAAAATGAAAAATGAAAAATGAAAAATGAAAAGTGAAAAATGAAAAAAGAAAAACGAAAAATCAAAAATTAAAAATAAAAAATGAAAAATGAAAAATGAAAAACAAGAAACGAAAAGTGAAAAATAAAATATGAAAAATAAAAAATGAAAAATAAAAAATTAAAAATAATAAATGAAAAATGGAAAATAAAAAAGAAAAACGAAAATTGAAAAATAAAAAATAAAAAAAGAAAATTGAAAAATAAAAAAAATAAGAAATAAAAAATGAAAAATAAATATGAAAAATTAAAAATAAAAAATGAAAAACAATAAATGAAAAATGGAAAATAAAAACGAAACTGAAAAATAAAAAACAAAAAATGAAAAATGAAATATAAAAAAAATAAGAATTAAAAAATGAAAAATAAAATATGAAAAATGAAAGACAAAAGATGAAAATCAAAAAATTTGAAATGAAAAATAAAAAATAAAAATTGAAAAATTAGAAAAAATTTCTAAAATAAAAAATGAAAAAATTAAAATGAAAAACGAAAAATGAAAAACAAAAAATGTAAAATTAAATAATTAAAAATAAAAATTGAAAAATGGAAAATGAAAAAATAAAAAAGGAAAATAAAAAATTAAAAAATAAAAAGTGAAAAGTGAAAAAAGGAAAATAAAAAATTAAAAATTAAAAATAAAAAATGAAAAACAAAACATGAAAAATTAAATAATAAAAAAAAAAATGAAAAATAAAAAACAAAGAATATAATATTAACCGAATGAAATAATAAATAGTAATAAATATTTTTGTATTAGCAGAGCCTGCAGTTGATTGCTTTTAGTGATACATAGATGACGCTTTCTGTTTGATTTTTAAAAAGTGCCATAAAAAAAATTTTATTACTAGATGGTTTATACATCTCCCCTGTGATCGGACTCACATAATTTTTTTTTTTTTAGATTTGAGTGAAGATCGGAAACCAGCTCTATATGAGTACAATGAGTAGAGAGTTAAATTTGGGACTAATGGTAAAACATGATAATCTGAACGTTACGGCTATTTTAATCAGGATATGGGTCTAGCCCCGAATATGAAACGATTTTCACCATGTTCACCAGCGTTACTTCTATGATCCATAAAAGCTTATATACTGAGTTTCAACAAAACATATTTATATTTGCAACCTGAAGTCCGATTATAAAATATACATGGCCATACAGGCGAACAGACAGACACAGGATCAGACGTATAAGCGGATGTCACTAAACCGATTCAGAATAACTTTCTATTCGGATAATAAATGGTGGATCTACGTCAAATACTTACAAACATTAGCACAAACTCATTATACCGTCACCACGTAGTGGTACATGGTATAATAATTGCATTCATGATAAAGAAGAATTATTTGGTACTTGGGTATAATGGATCCATTATAGATGCTGTTATACAACATGTCTTTTTCAGTACGTCATTCCTATGCTTTGCGATTCAAAAAAAATTTTTTTTTCAATATTATAATGAGTTTGTGCTAATGTTCGTAACTACCGAAAATAGTTAACATCGACCCATATTTTTTTACACCGATCGATTCCGTATTAATTTTTGAGTCGATTTAGCTATGTCCGTCCATCTGTCCATGCGTCTGTGTACCTATGTAAATCTTATAATCAAATTACAGGTCGTAGCTTTGACTATATTTTGTCAAAGCTAGGTATATTAGCTCTTATCTACTCTCTACATGTTGTTCATTTGAATGATTTTATCGCCATTCCGTAAACCGTGAATGTCCATACCGCAGCTTTAGTTGCTTTATTTTACTGTCGCATTCACATCCAGCATATGAGCTGGTAGAATAACTTGTGTCTCTGTTAATAACATCGACCAGTATATTGAGAGTCTCTTAGTCTTCTCGCGATAAACCGCTATCTTTTGATCTTTAGTTATAAACATACTTGATTAATATCCATTTTCAAATTTTGATTTAATTCACAATTTCGTTAGGATACCTCATTTTGCTAAAAAATTTCTAAATAAATATCAATACCGTAAAGCATATCGAAAGTAGGGGAAAGTAATCTGTTGTCGACATCCTGCCTTAACTTTTCACAGAAAGATGATATGATCATTCTGACAAATGTCAAATTTGCGTGTTATTAGCACGTTCCTACTGCGCCGAATACCAAAGAAAACAAACACACGTGTTTTGATTTTACAACTAAGATTTGCTTAGGATTTTGAAGTGAAGTAAATTGATCGAAAAGGTAAGTGCATTGAATATTTGTGAAAAAAAATGCAGTATATTTTGTGAATCAACAATAACGTCACGAATGTGTATGCAACCAAAAGTTATTTTTTCCTTTTCAAAATGGCTGCTAAAACGGATGTCGACACCCAGACATGGTGGTGAAATATTACCAGGGATGTAAATGTAATTAATTTCACTGTTGTTTTTTTAAAAATTTTTCGAAATTATTTGCCAGGTGGCTCGCAAAACAATCGTGTTCTTCAAAGAAGATTTATCGTGATGCCATGATTAGAGTAATCAAACGATTTTTGGTGGAAAAGCTGCCAACAAAAACCGACTGCTACAGAGTACTCGACCATGATGACGATTAGTGTGAAAAGTGCCATTGATTGTCAACAAAATATATAAATTTCCTTTTTTTATTTGAATATTGGTGGTTTTCATTCATATTTTTCCATTTACAGTGGATTTTTTTACGGTGCCGGCGACCGACCACATTTTTTGTAAATTGCAAAAAAAAGACATGTAAGAAAATAATATTCGGTCCACACCGACTATACGAGACCCTATACCATGCATTTAGGGACCTTTAGGCCCAACTAATTGGATATAGAAAATAAGCATAATCCAAATTTGTGTGGCATTGCTATTAATCTTTTTTGGCTGCAGAATGAAAAAGTTCATATCGAATGCTATATTTATATGGGGACTGGGTTGAAAAATGGACCGATCCTGACCATATTTGGTAAAGTCACTTATGTTTTGAAAAAAATATATACAAACCGAATTTGGAAAAAATCTGTGCAATATTTTTGTTTTTTGATAGATTTAAGTGAAGATCGGGAAGCAGCTCTATATGGGCCATATGACTAAGAATTGTCGTATAGGGATTATTTTTGGTCTACTGATTAGTGGATATAATAAATACATACAAACCCAATTTGACTGAGATCTATATGATAATTTGGATCTTATGGCAATTTATGTCGATTTCATAGGTGTCATTTATACGGGGACTAGGTATGACCATGGACCAAATCATCAAATCGTATACAACATTTTATCAAAATATATTAATATTTGCGACCTGTAGTCTGATTGCAAGGTTTACATGGACACACGTACGGACAGACGGACAGATGGACAGACGGACGGACAGATGGACAGTCGGACATCGCTCCATCGACTCAGAAAGTGATTCTGAGTCGATCGATATAGTAGAAGATGGGTCAGATCAAATATTTTTGGTAGTTATGAACAGCTGTATAGGTTATGAAAATATAATTTCAGAGCATTTTAAAGCAATGAGTAGGTATGCTGAATAACGCTCTTGCGAACAGCAAATTCTGAGGCTCTCAGGAGGGATAGGTAAATTTTAACAACGGTTTTCGATTCCGAAGCCTCAAATTTGCTAAGAGCGCGAGTTTCATTCAAATCGGACGAATTTTATGTTTTGCGGCCGATAATGGGTTAACATTAATGTTTTCGAATTCATATTCTCAAAATTTTTAGTTATTACAGTTGCGAATTCCTTAGCCTGTGGATTTTGTAAGTTTTTCAAATCCAAATGAGGATGCCTTTTTGATTTTTTCACAGAGAAAAGTTTTATTCCCAATTTCGCACAGAGTAGTTCGTGATCCGAAGGTACATCTTCTCCCGGATATTTTTTGAAATTAATGTTCTTTTATTTATTTATATATATAAATATATTTATTCGGTTATGTACAAGTTTGTGGGTGTTATCTAATGGTGATATAATAGTATACCTATTCTTGGCAAAATTTTAATAAGCGATCAACACGATCGTTTCGATATATCAGCATAAAACGTTTCTATTTCACTTTCGACGCTATCTGGGGTAAGAGCATAAGTCTGTATTATGTTAAGCTTTAAGGGATTCGCATGTAATTTTATTAGCATAACCCTATCGGAAATTGGTATAAAAGCCGTTACACTCCTACTAATTTTTAGCCAACTAGCCATAGTCATAGTTTTTTTCTCAAATTTAGTTTGTATATGTTTTTGTTTTTTAACTTTACGAAATATGGTCAGGACTGGTACAATTTATTAATGATAACAATACCGCTCTAATTTGGTTTATGCTTATTTTCTATATCCCATTATTGGGATATTTCTCTAATTGCATAGCATAAGGTATTGTAATTTATTTTGTTGTAAATAGCGCTCAAATAAACTAAATATAGCTCAAATTAGATAAGAAAATGTTTGGTCAAAGGCTTACTGAGCGTATTCAAGCGACCGAAGTCCTTTTCGAACTATCGTTAAATTAGACTAGCAAGAAGCCAAGATATTTATAACTTATATCTGTATAACCATGATCAAGTTGAACGGAATCTGTTGCAAAAATTTTACTTATTAGATTAGAAATTTTTAAAATTGTTTTAAATTAATTTTTTTTAATGATCATTTTAAGCATGGTCTTTGATCAGTCGTAAGCTTTGCGTTTAATATTCTGGACATCACATCTCATATTTAAAATTAACTGTTCACTAGTTTTCATCATAATCAGAAAGTTTCTCTAGAAATTGTGTTCATGCAAAATTGAAATTTTTTGTTATTTCAAAATTCTTGAAATATCAAAATCATTAAAATTTAACTTTTTTGATCGTTAGTTATAAACATAGATATGCTCCAAATAAAACAAGCCATTCCTGATTAATATCGATTGACAAAATTAGGTTAAATTCACAATTTGGTTATGGTATCTCATTTAGCAAAAAAAAAATTGTAAATAAATATAAAAAAACAAATGTTAAGAAATTCATTTCGTATGCGATTTTCCGATTTTTATTTAACTAAATCGAACAAATTGTTCTTGGGTTATTTTGAAATATGTGGCGAAATCACCCTCTTTAATAAAATAGCGGATAATGCTGAGAAGTAGATTCAGTACAAACAATGCGAATCAAAGGATTAAAACGTTAATACTCATGTATCTGAAATGACTCCAAAAGTTACGTCGCAGTAAAAATGGTTCATCTTGTTACCTTGTGTAATTTATTTTTAATATTGAACGTTCCGAAAAAAATTTTACTAATTAACAATTCATGAATATAAAAATAAACAATCTCACTTGAACTTTAAGTTCAAGTAAAACTAATTTGTTTATTAGAGAGAAGTAAAAAATCTATCTTTTATTTTTCCTATGCCCTTTTGATTTCATATTGTATGTGTTCATATTATTTCAGCAAAATGTGTGTATGTGGATTTATTTGTTTTGTATTTATTTATATTTCAGTACAAATTTAAGAAGCTGGTATACATGTCGCACCTGTACGTCTAAAGTGAGTCAACTCAAAATTTTTCAATCTTCACTTTTTGCTACACGGTGGTCATATCTATCCACTGAAAAAATGTTACATCGGTTTTTCTAGTCTTTCACAAAAAAAGTAAAAGTAACCCTCTTTGTTTTGTAAGAGTAGCTTCTTTAGAATCCACTAAAAAGACATATTTTGCGTTCCACCCAAAAAACTAGTTATTTTTGATGATGACTGAAAAAATCGCAAAAACAACAACTGTTGTATACATATTATTCGCAATTCTTTACAATGAAACATCTGTTTTTAATTTTATAGTAAATATTAAATAAAACCGTTTTTTGCCTCTACTGAAAATTTTTAAATTTTGAGTTGACTCACTTTAGAGGTACAGGTGCGATATGTATACGTATATATATATTTTTATTTTATATCAAATAACTTTGTTGACAGATTTAAAATAAATTGGTTTTATGAATTTAATGAAGAATAATGGCGGCTTTTATAACTTGATTGGTATGACTTCATAGTCAGCATTTCTAAATATTAAAAAAAAAGAATAAAACGACTAGACGGATGATAATTGAATTTACACTAAAGAATAAATATTTAATAAAAAAATTGTTTTGCAGATCTATCTTCAATAATTTTCAAAATAAAAAAAATGTGCAGAACATATACTAAAAAGTATTGATATGGATGCTTTATCATATTATCAGTCATTTATCTAGTTCTCTAGATATTTGCTGTCGTCACATTCATAAACTGCATAATGGAATATGTCTTTCTTGTATTAATGCTATATACTTTTGGAGCTTATTTGAGTTCTTTTCTACACAAATATAAAACACCTACATTTGTTCAATAATTTTATTAAATTTGTTTGCAATTAACAAAATAATGTTTGCTTATTACTTACGGAACTAATGGTATATAATTTCCACATCTCAGACTGTTTGAAACTAATTGGAGATTTATTATGTATAAATTTTTAAATTAGCTGTAAAAAATTTTCTTACACACCACAATGCCAATTTATTAACTTTCATTTCAGTATTAAAAGAGTTTCTACTAAGAACAAAATTTTCTTGTGCACTTAGTAAAATGATAAACTTTAATCAACAAGGAAAAATTTATGTCATTATAAAAATATACAAAAATAATAACTCTTATTTTTGTTCAAAATAAAAGTTTAAAAATAAAATTTAACAAAATCCTCAGTTAAGAAAAATTGCTAAAGCGAAAAAATTATATTAAATTCTTTGTTTCAAAAAGTTTATTGATATAAGAGAATTTTGCTAAAATGCTCTCGCAAAAAAAATCATAATTCTGAAATTGAATACTGCTGTTATATTGCACGTAGCTGTATTTGTGTATGTTTTTTCTCAATGAGTTTCTATGTGTATTAACTTGACAGCTGTCACATTCATAAACACATTATCGTGCTTAGAAATAAGAATGAAAATATTCACATTTTCTTGCTTGTATTTGGCGGCAAGATGATGCCATTATTTCACAGTACTCTTACATCTGTTTAGCTTATCTTCTACAATGGAATCCCTGCTATTAGCAAAATTTTTGTTTTGTTTTATTAGCTGATTAAAGTTTGCTTTTTGTATTTTGTTTACATGTAGAAAAAAATGCGTATCGATGGACAAACGTCAAAATTATTTAAATCTAGTTAAGAACAGTTTTCATAAAAATTAAAAAAACTCTAAATAAAATGACATCACATAACATTTGGCACATATTTACATGTTTTATGCATTCCTTACATCGCAGTTTTCTTTAACCAACAATTGTTTCACCTTTTTAATTGAAACTGTTGCTACTGCCGAAGCCAGTTTTGAAAGATCTATAAAAAGACAAAGATTTAGTTTTAGGAAAACTATGCTAAATAACATAGAGAAATGACAGCGCAGTAATGAATCTAGGCTTTACATAAACTCATAGATAGCCTAAAAGTACTCCTAGATGATAGTTTAACAGTTCTATACACTTTTTCTAACTTTGCGAAAATACGCATATGCTTCAGTAATCATTTTTTTTTTTATAAATATGTTTGATTTTATTAAATTTGTTACCATAAAAACATTTAGTTATTTATACAGTTGTTCCGGCGAATTTATGTTTGTCAACAAAAGACTTAACAACATATTGTCGAAAGCTAACAATCAGATATCAAGTGAATTCAAGTTTCCTATGTATAAATGGCAGACATTTGCGACAAATTAAACAAGTTCGATGTATTTTTATGAATGAAAAAAAAAAATCTCATCAAATTTATTTCCATTCTGTTTGCTTGATTTGATGTTCAATTCTGTAAAAATTACTACCTAAGGTGATGAGAATTTCCCAAGAGTGTGTGAACTTATTATTAAATATACGAGTTGTAGTAAAAAAAAAAAACTGAATTTACGTAGATTCTTATCCGAACAAATCAAAATACAACGAACGTCAGGGAATCGTACATAACAAAGTATAACAATTCAAAGTATGGTTCTTAAAGTCAACGTCACACAAAATTTCCAATAAGTTTTTAAGATAGAAAAATACTTTAACTTTATAAATGATACTTTTAAAGATATATTTGTCCTACCAAGTAAAGGTGCTTATCATATTTTTTTTTTTTAATTGCCCAAAGCCCTTTAATTTCAAAAATATTAAACACTAAAATATTTATGTACATATTTTTTAAAATTTTATTGCTCACAAAATTTTTCATTTAAGGAGTTCTGGGTCTAGTTAATTATTATTTTTTATTTAATTTATTATTGGAATGTTTTACCACAGTATTTAGCATTCGTATTGATTTCCCATAATATACGAAGAAACAAATATGTATTTTTGATGTGTAAACATCCATCCATATGCGTAGGGGAAAAATCTATTTCATAATACAATCACAAAAACAACGTAAGACGTAAGACAAAATCGGTGTGACTTATGATTGTATTGGTGAAGAAATTATGATATGTAATAACTTTTTTGAAAATGAAAATTAAAAATGAAAAAATAAAAATGAAAAAATAAAAAATAAAAAATGAAAAATAAAAAACGAAATATGAAAAATGAAAAATGAAAAATAAAAAATGAGAAACAAAAAATGAAAAAAAAAAATGAAAAATAAAAAAAAAAATTAAAAATAAAAACTAAGAAAATAAAAATGAAAAATGAAAAATAAAAAATTAAAATTAAAATAAAAAAAAAAACTAAAAAATTAAAAATGAAAAAATAAAAAAATAACTAAAAAATTAAAAATGAAAAATGGAAAACGAAAAATGAAAAATAATAACTGAAAAACGAATAATAAAAAATTAACAAAAAAATAAATAAAAAAATTAAAAATGAAAATCGGAAAATTAAAATGAAAAATATAATATGAGAAATGATAAATAAAAAATAGAAAAATGAAAAGAAAAAATGCAAAACGAAAAATGAACAATAAAAAATAAAATATTAAAAAAGAAATATAAAAATGCAAAACGAAAAATGAAAAATAATAAATAAAATATTGAAAATGAAAAATAAAAAATTAAAAACATGTCAGTCTCGACAGACTATACGATACCATATACCATAGTTAAGAGACCCTATCTGTCCGGTCCAACTAACTGGATATAGAAAATGGGCATAAACCAAATTCGAGTGGCATTGTTATTAACTTTTTTGGCTGCAGACATGAAAAAGTTCATATCGGGTGCCATACTTGTATGGGAACTAGGTCAAAAAATGGACCGGTTACGACCACATTTGGCAAAGTCACTTATGTATTGCAAAAATATATACAAACCAAATTTGAGAAAAAATCTGTGCAATATTTATCTTTTTGACAGACTTAAGTGAAGATCGGGAAGCAGCTCTATATGGGGCCTATAACAAAGAATTGTCCTATAGGGATTTTATTTGGACTACTGAGTAGTGGATGTAATAAACACATACAAACCCAACTTGACTGAGATCTATATGATAATTTGGATCTGTTGGCAATTTATGTCGATTTCATAGGGATCATTTGTATAGGGACTAAGTCTGAACATGAACCGAATTTTACCAATTTCAACAGCGTTTATTCTATGGCAGATAAAAGCTTATATACCAAATTTCATCAAAATATATTCGTATTTGCGACCTCTAGTTTGATTACAAGGTTTACATGGACACACAGACGGACGGACGGACATCGCTAAAGCGTCTCAAAAAGTGATTCTGAGTCAATCGGTATAATTTTTTTTAATAGTTACAAACAACAGCACAAAGTCATTATACCCAAACCAAATAGTGGTATATTGTATAAAAATTAAAATTAAAAATGAAAATTAAAAAATGAAAAATGAAAAATTAAAAATAAAAAATAAAAAATGAAAAATTAATAATGAAAAAAGAAAAATTAAAAATAAAAAATTAAAAATAAAAAAAGAAAAATTAAAAATCAAAAATTAAAAATTTAAAATAATTAGTTAAAAATGAAGAATAAAAAATGAAAAATAGAAAACGTAAAATGAAAATTGAAAAATGAAAATTGAAAAATGGAAATTTTAAAAAAAGTCCTAAAATGTAAAATAAAAGACTAAAAATGCAAAATGGAAAATGAAAAATGAAAAACAAAAACATTGAAATGAAAATAAAAAATAAATATTAAAACTGAAAATTAAAAATAAAAAATTAAATATAAAAAACGAATATTGAAAAATAAAAAATAAAAATTAAAAAATAAAAAATAAAAAATAAAAAATAAGAAATAAAAAATGAAAAATGAAAAATAAAAAGTAAAAAATGCAAATGAAAACTGAAAAATTGTAAATGAAAAATGAGAAATGATAAATAAAAAGTGAAAATTGAAAAATAAAAAATTAAAAATGAAAAGTAAACAATAAAAAGTGAAAAATAACACACAAAAAATAAAAAATAAAATATAAAAAATGAAAAATTAAAAATTAAAAACGAAAAGCGAAAAATGAATAATAAAAGATTAAATATAAAAATTTAGAAACAAAAAACCAAAAATGAAAATGAAAAAAAAATAAAAAATTAAAAATAGGAAACGAAAAATAAAAAATTAAAAATTGAAAAATAAACAATGAAAAATGGAAGATTAAAAATGAAAAACATAAAATGAAAAATACAAGATTAAATATGAAAAATAAAAACTTAAATATGAGAAATAAAAAATGAAAAACAAAAAATGGAAATTAAAAATGGAAAAACGAAAAAATAAAAATGTAAAATCAAAAATAAAAAATGAAAAATTGAATATTAAAAATAAAATATAAAAACTAAAAATTTAAAAATGAAAAATGAAAAATCAAAAATTAAAAATAAAAAATTAATAATGAAAAATAAACCAATTGAAATAATAATAAATATTTTTATATAACCAGGGCCCCTGCAGTTGGTTGCTATAAGTGATACATAGATGACGCTTTCTGTTTGATTTTAAAAAAGTGCCATAAAAAATAAGTATAAATTTAATCACTAGATATTTATGCATCGCCCCTGCGATCGGCCTTAAATGATTTTTTTTATTACTATTTTATATATTCTTATATGGTAGTATAATAAATAGGTAAAGTGTGTGCTTGTTGGTTTGTAGGAGGTAACCTCCTTACCTACTCATCAGCTATTAAAAATGCTGGCTCCAATATTTTAAATGGTTTCTAAGGATGGACATAGGCAATAAATATTTTTGATATTTTTGGTGGGCGTAGCACCTTCCCTATAAAGTTGACATTTAATATAATATATATAAAGTACTATGACAGGAAGAGCTTTGTAAATTTGTGTGATATCATCTATTATTTAGTAGCCATTGCCGAATATAGAGAGAATCGGATAAGTGAGCGTGGCACTTCCCATACAAAGTTATAATCCAATAATATATATCCCGAGTATTGTAACAGAGAGAGCTTTATACATTTATCTGAGGACACTTATTACTAATAATGTGAGTAGCCGAGTAAAAAATGGGCGAGGCACCTCCCATACAAAGTTAATATATATATATATATATGTGAAGTCCTATAATAGTAAGACCTTTGGTCTTTTCGCGATCCCATAAGTTATTCATGTGATTCGTCGAATAAAAAATGGGCGTTATCGTGCAATTATAAAAAAAAAATGCCTTGAAAACACGCCCCACAACTTCAGGTAATATTTAAAAAAAAATTTATATTATTTTTACTGTTAATTAAAATATAGTCTATATATATAATATAATGGAATCTTTAAATTTTAATAAATAAATCCTCAAAGCTTTATAATTTGGCGATAAAAACGAATAAATTTACTGTTCGCAGGTACGAACAGCGGCCGATAATAAATTAATATTTAAAATATTACTCGTGCATATACACCTATTCCACTCTACTTATAAATAATAATTATTAATAGTTATTAATTATTATTATAATCATATGCCTGAATATGAATACGTTGTTATTAAAAAAATTTTGATCAAAAAGAAAAACAACTAAAAATTTTGTTGAAGATTTGATTGATGAAATTAGTCGTACTTGATTTTCTGAAGCTATTTGCTGAAGAATGAAATGAGAAATCGTTAATGGTTTTTGAAATATAGCTGAAAAATTAAGCAGGCAAATATTATGATAAGGCTAAATTATTAAGAGTCATATAAATAATTACAAGCCGTACAAAATTTGGCCTGAGAAAACCAATCCTTTGGAGGTTTTATCATACTGGCCTAGTCCTTTTACCCTGACTTAAAATTTAACAACCCCCCCCCCACTCCCACCCCCTAAAATTACTGTTGGAAGGTGTTA
This sequence comes from Cordilura impudica, assembly GCA_963682025.1. Classification (NCBI taxonomy): domain Eukaryota; kingdom Metazoa; phylum Arthropoda; class Insecta; order Diptera; family Scathophagidae; genus Cordilura; species Cordilura impudica. The sequence goes on from OY821520.1 coordinate 5,960,894, forward strand.
TTTTTCTGTATGTAGCTGTATTTATAATTTTATATAATACTAGATGTAACCCGGTGTGCTTCGCTACACCCTCCCCCTGCCCCCCCCAAGAAATGGTTATGAGAGGGCTCACGCAAAGTCCCAAGGCTCTCACTAATACAGTAATTCAGATATATCACATTTAATATTAAGTTTGTGTTGAGGTGCCACGCGCATTTGTCCAATCCCGCCAACTTTTTTGTCTGACTACTCACGTTAAGAATAGATGCCCTGAGACAAATTTGATATTTAAAATTTAATTTGTATGGGAGCTGCCACGCCAGCTAAAAATATTTAAATATATTACAGCCTGTAGCACTCCCACATCCGCTGTAAGACCCTGTGAAAATTTCAGGAATTCCATGAGCAGTTATGGAGATTACCTCCTACAAACAAACAAACAAACACATATGACCTCTTTATTATGTTAGTATAGCTGCCTATGTGAAGAAGATGGATTATCAAAATTAGATCTGGCAACACTTAACTATTGGCCTTGAACTTGGAATATAGTTTGGCAATTTTTCTCTTTTATCGATTTTTCATTTTGCCCATTTTTGATTTTGAACATTTTTTTTTTTTTGGCGATTTTTATTATTCGCAATTTTCGGTTTTGGCGAATTTTTGATTTTGGCGATATATTTTAAACGACAAATCACATTGATAACTAATGTACTTGTCAAAAGTCTGTTGCTTTCGTAGTACTTCATATAATTTATATAGGAGGTGCCACGCCTACTAATCCCACGCTGCCCAATTTTTATTGGACTACTCACATTAATATCTGATGGACTATCGCAAAATGAAGAGTCCTTCCCTTTTATAGAACACCAGTTATATGATATTAGATATCTACTTTACATGGGTGGTGCTACGCCCACTGCTACGATCACGCCCACTTTTATGTTCGACTAATCACACAAAGAACCTATGGGCTCATGCAAAGCCATAAAGCCCTCTCTTTTAGAGTACTCCAGATATATGACATTAAATAGTTACTTTGCATGGGGAGTGCCACGCCAATTTTTTGTCCGCCTATTTACACTAAGATCTGTAGTGCAAAGTGTCAAAGCCTCCCTTTTTAGTACACCAGTTATATGATATCACATATTTACTTTGTACGGACGGTGCCACGCCCACTGCTCCGTTCACACCCATTTTTTGTCTAACTAATCACATGAATAACATATGGGCTCACACAAAGTCCCAAGACTCTCACTATAACAGTACTCCAGATATATGGCATTTTATATTTAACTTGTGTGGCAGGTGCCACGCCTATTGGTCCGATACTGCCCATTTTTTGTCCGACTACTCGCATTAATAATAGGTGACACCAGACAAATTTGAAAAGCTCTCTCTATCACAGTATCCGAGATATATAATATTGAATTATTACGTGTATGGGAGGTACCACGCCCACTTGTCCGACCTCGCCCATTTTCGGCATAGCCACTAATGTTAACAATAGGTGACCTCACACAAATTTTCAAAGCTCTCCCTATCATAATACTCAATATATATAAATGATATTAAACATTTACTTTGTGTGGGACGTGCTACGCCCACTAAAAATATTTAAAAAATTATAGCCTATAGCACTTCCCATATCCGCAGTAAGACTCTGTGAAAATTTCAGGGATATCAGATGGGTAGTTACGGAGATTACCTCCTACAAACAAACAAACAAACAAACAAACAAACAAACACACATTACCTCTTTATAATATTAGTATAGATGTATAATTCTAGCTTTGTCACAAAGAAAAATTAACAAATCATAAGTAATGAGCATTTATGCATTAAGGTATAAAAACAACAAGTGCATTACACTGTGGAACAAATTCAGGTTAGCAAAAGTTAGGTCGATTCTGAGAGTGAGGAGTGAAAATAGAGCCAAATTAGAATACCCGTATCGCGGCGTTTGTTTATGTTAGTTCGAATTGTTTTTTTAATCGACCTTCGAACTTTGCAGTCAAATGCCGACTTTCAGCATATTATTTATAAGGTTTTTTGGCTATAACTCGTCGACTTATTGTATTTTTCAATCTGGAAAAAACCAAATTATTGCTAGAGACCTGTGCAACAATCAAAATTTTTTAGAAATTGATTTAGAAAATTTTTGTGGTGCTTATGAAGCAAAATGTTGGAAAAATTATTTTTTCTTCATGCTTTTTGAAAATATTATCCACAAAACTATGTCTTTTTTGCTTTCTGTTTGATCTATAATATGCTGCTCAGTTTCTTCAATAAATTTCATTTGAAAAGAAAACAATCATAATACAAAACTTGCGTTTTCCAGCTTAATATTAATTTACTTCTCATTTTTTATGTACCAATTTTCTTCAGTGTTGGTTTTGAAGAAACATTGAAAAAGAAATTATAAAAATATGGAAAAAAATATATTTTTGAAATGTTAGTTATGAAAAGTTTTAAGTAAAAAAATTTAATTAATTAAATTAATGATTTTGCCAGTTGCCGTTTAGCAGGCGGCTGTGAATCAACATCACTGCTCTCTCTAATGTCTTGATCATCGTCATCATCATCAGAAAGGTCGATAATTTCGTCCAACAGATATTCTGGTATTTCATCTTTGTCTTCCCCTTCTTCCTCTTTTTCCTCGTCTTCCTCTTCTTCTAAGGTGTTTTTATACCACCAACAAATTTCTGCGAGTATTGCATCTGGAGATTTCTTTCCTCTTTACCTGAAACGAAAATAGTTTTCAATGGTTAACATGTTTAAATTGTGCACTCTGATATAGATATTCGAAAAATCTAGGAATTCAAAATATGCACACTCTATAGTTACCTTATTTCAAATGGAAGCGCAGTTTGGTGATAATGTTCGCCTTGCTCATCAGATTCAGGCATAGTTTACATCAGTGATAAACTCTTGCGAGAATTATTGTTAATAGGCTTCCAAAAAAAATCACTCGCATTGCCACATTTTTCATCGCAAACATTACAAAAATGGTCCATTTTACATTTTGGTTCCGACATTTTTAATACAATATATATTATACAATGTTTTTTTTTTGTTATTTTTATGAAACCGATGCACTTAACTTAAATCACTCACAAAATGAAATAAGTTCCAAAAAAATTAATAGCGAATTTTATCACGACCGAGCGAAAATTAAAAACATCAGCTTCGGCTGAGTTTCGAGTCTTAACTGAATCTTCATTTTTGAAATTAGTTCGCTTGTACGAAATAAAAAAAATCGCTACTTGTGCGGTGGTTGCAAAGAAAAAAGTTGTTTTATATATATATTAAATCCTGTCACTCCTATGAGGAGCATAGGGCGACAACAAATTGTTTCCATCTCCGTCTGTCTGACGCTTGACCTTTCACTTAATTCCAACTCATTCGCGTAGATTCGATGTCTTTGATGAGCTGTCTTTTCCACGTAAGTGCGGACGTCCCCTTCTACGGGATCCTTGTGGGTTCCAGTCGATTGCTTTTCTGGTTATGTCGGAAGGAGGTTTCCTCAGCGAGTGGCCAATCCAGTTCCATTTGCGACGGGATATTTCTTTACCAATAGGCGTTTGGCTGCATAATATCCATAACCGATCGTTGGTAATTACCTCAGGCCACCTTATTCTGAGCAAACGGCGGAGACATCGGTTCACAAAATCTTGGAGATGGTTTACGAGCCTGGGAGACGTGTTCCACGTTTCGCAACCGTAGAGCAAAATGGACTTCACATTCGAATTGAAGATTCTGATTTTTGTTCGGCGGGATAGCACTGTCGAGTTCCAGATATTTTTGAGAGGCCGAATGCCTGACCAGCCTTTTTTACCCGGTTTAGGATGTCATCATCGCTGCCTCCATTAGTTGTTATTATGCTACCCAGGTAGCAGAAAGACTGTACGTTTTCGATTGAGTTGTTGTTGATCTCAAACGGTGTATCGATGTTTGTATTTATACGCAGAGTTTTAGTGTTCTGTATGATAATTTCGAGCCCAGCCCTGGACGCAAGCGTGCTTAACGCATTCACCTTTGCTTTCAGATCTTCGTATTTGTGTGCTAGAAGACAGATGTGGTCTGCATAGTCCAGATCATCCAGCTTTCCTTGCAACCCCCATTGTATGCTTTTTTGGTTGCTCAGCGCCTTAAGCATAATGACATCGACGACTAGGTTGAAAAGTGGGTGAAAGAACGCAGCCTTGTCGAACGCCGGTTTTGATATTGATCCGATTGCTGAGCTGATTCTCATGCAGCACGCTGCAAGTTGCATCCGCGTACAGATTTTTTATTAATGTAACGATTCTTTCCGGCACGCCCTTGCAACGCAGTGCCTCCCATTTGGTCTCATGTCGTAGCGTATCGAAGGCTTTGGTGAAATCGATAAATGCTATATAAAGAGGCGAGCGGAATTCGATGCTTTGCTCTACTATAATTCGTAGGCTATTGATGTGATCAACACATGATTTGTTCACTCTGAAGCCAGCTTGTTCTTCACGAAAGTGCGGCGATAATGCGTTCAGAAGTCGCTTGTTAATAATGTGTGCTATTACTTTATTGATAGTGCATAGAAGAGTGATTCCCCTCCAGTTGTTTCAACACGAGAGATCACCTTTCTTGGGGAGTTTCACTATCACTCCTTGTTTGATCTCATTGGAAAGTGTGCTGTTCTGCCAGAAAGACTGTATAACGGGAAGGATGAGGGTTGCGCTAGAGAGTGGGTCCGCTTTGAGAAGTTCTTTGTTGTTCTTAAGTGCTTCAATGCTTTCAGCAACCTCGGAGACAGACGGGCATGCAGTCCTCTATTGCGCAGTCGCAGATAGAGGTAGTGGTTTCTATGTCCGATGAAAGACGTTTAGTGTAGAACTCCTCCCATACTCTGAGTTTCATGTTAGCGGAAGTAACAAGTTCCCCTCTGTCATTTCGTACTGGTTTGCTGGATGTTCTGGCACGGTTGCTAAGAATCTTAGTAGCTTTGTAGAGGTCTTTGTTACGGTGGCTTTCTGCTGCCATTTGTGCCTCAGAGGCAATGCTGTCGAGCCATCTTCTCTTGCCGCTACGCGCACTGCGTCTAACTAATCTGTTGAGGCGGTTGTGTTCTGCTTGCCATGCGGCTTTGCTGCTACGAGTTCTTGCTGAGTTTTTCTCTGCTTTAGCTTTTTTTCTTTCCGAAATCATATCCCGTTATAGGAAATCCATTCCTTTCGTTGGGTTTGGGTAGTACCAAGGTGGTATGCGGCAGCTTGTAAAGAGATGGATTTTATGTCCTGGCAGGTGGCCCGGGAGTTTGCAGGAATGTTAGTGGTGACTGTGTGTAAAGCGTTTAGATAACTTGCAGCAGCATTTGGTGATCGGAGTCGGTTTAAGTTAAACCTTCTTGATGTTCGTTGGTCTGTGCTTATAGCAGTGACTTTCAAGCGCAACGATTCTACTAGTAAGTGGTGATCACTGGCGACATCCGCACCTCGCTTACTCCTTACATCTAGGAGAGAGCCACGTCACTTTCTGCTGATCATGATATGGTCAATTTGGTTTTCTGTACGTGAGTCTGGGGACCTCCATGTTGCCTTATGGATTTGCTTGTGTGGGAACACCGAGCCACCAATTACTAAATTGTTCGCCACGCAGGTATCAATCAGTAATGAACCGTTTTCTGTCCTTCTTCCGATACCGTGGGTGCCCATTACATTTTCTACAGATCTGTTGCAGGAACCTACTTGCGCACTAAAGTCTCCTAGGACGACTACAATGTCTCCTTTAGGTATGTTGGCTAACACAGCGTTTAGGGCGTTGTTAAAATCTTCTTTGACGGAGAGATCGGCTACATCTGTAGGCGCGCAACATTGAATGCAAGTGAGATTTCTGGCTTTGGTGCGAAATCTTGCTTCGATTATTCATTCGGAGTGCGGCTTCCAGTCTAAAAGGGAATTCATTGCAAGTTTAGATAGCAGAAAGCCGCAACCGTGGCTTCTTGGTTGCCCACTCGGATTGCCGGAGAATACAAAGGTGTATCTATCTGATGTAGTAAACTCACCAAAGTCTGGCTACCTTGTTTCAGACAGCCCTAAGATGTGGATATTATATTGTTTGCACTCTTTACATACTTGAGCCAGGCGAGATTGTTCCAGTAGTGTTCAAATATTCCATGTTCCTATGCGTGTCCGTGATTTCATGCCAAAGGTCGTCATCAGGTTATCGGGTTGATTTCTTCTTCTATTTGTTATGGTTTCAGTAATCAGAGATAAATTTAAGGCAAGTAGCTGATTGGGCTACCGCACCCGAGTCTAGTATTGGGGCTGCCAACTGTAGCCTCCAGACAGGCATATGTGGGACAGTGACTCTTTTGAAGAGCCTGAGCGCCGCCGTTGACTTTCTTTAAAGTTCTTCCGCAGCCATATCTAATGCGCACTCCTGCCCAAGCACGCCACTCCGCTCGCAACCTGGTTCCATAAGTATGCTGTGGTCAGCTCGTAAACGGGGGTTTTTAGGTAGTTTTCCATCTTCTGATTGATTGGTCCGCGGGAGGTATTTCATTTCGCTCCTACCACCCATATCTGGGAGGCGTTCGCTATCCGCCACCTGCGAAGCGTCCTCTAGGGGTTACAGCCTCCCCCGAGGATAAAGGTAAAAAGTTGTTTTACTAATTCCTAATTCTTGGAACTTCCCTTTTCCTGATAACTACACATGCTGAGCTGGTTTAAAACAGACAGCATATGCCAGAATGTGGGTGTTGTCGAATATTGTTTTGTCAAACACACAAAAATTAATAATCTTAAGTTTTGTTACTTTTTCTAAAGTTATGTTAATATTTCTTCTCTGTTAAATAAATAAAAGATATAAATGCTTAAATGAAGAAGAGTTTTTAATTTTATGATCAAATTTTTTGGTCAAAAATATATTTTGTTATAAGCTTCCATCGTTTTGTCACTCACACTATGTTACTTATTGTTTCTAAATATTATTATGGTTTAAGTAGTTAATATAATAATAACACTAACAAGGTAGCAGGTATACTGCCAACGTAATTTGAGTTAAATTAATACTTATCCAATAATCGGGGAAAAAAATTATTTTTTTTTTATTTTTTATTTTTTATTATAATTTTATTTAATATTATATCTTATTTTCCAGAAATTATGTGTCTTTGATGACGTTGAGCTTAAAACTAATTAAAAATAATTACAATTTTATTTTTATATAATTTTTGAAAGAACAATTTATTGCCTACTTAGATATCTATACTGCTAAACTAATGTAAAGAAATCTGACAAGGACGAAGATAAATCTTATGACAGATAGCCAGGCTGTTCTAAAAGCACTGGACTAATCAGTATACCAACAGGAGAAAACAAGAATCTGAAAGAGGAGGATGCACAATTGATCTACTTGGTCGCAATGCAGAAGGAGATAATACACAATCCGAAGCCATCGTAAATCGTAGATCGTAGACGTTTTTATTTACTAATATATTGACTATTATTTAATACAATATTGTACTTGTTGTTATACTTTTCAAATACGACATTTTATTGCCTATTAATCGTTACAATATCTTTTTCATTGCTATACATTTTAAAATAGCTATCTTTTTTGACTAAGCACTTATTTAATTTGACCCTATTAAGGTCAAAATATATGAATATTTTATTAGCAAAAGTTAATTTCGTAACTTGCAAATCTTAATTATTTGTTTCTTTAACTTATGCAAATGAATGAAGATAATTTTTTGATGAGCAGACAGAATTTTGAATCAAAACGAACTCTGTTAATTAGTTTATGCCAGTCAACAATCAGTAAGTAAATATATAAAAATTTCAGTTGAGTTACAGAAGTATTTTCTTTTTAAAGATGTTGAAAGAATATAAAACAATATATTTTTTAATTTCTTTTGAAAAGTTTATAACGATATAGAAATGAAGTAATTACAGGTAACAAAAACCAAATTAAGTTCAATTTAGGTAAGTTTTGCCAGATTAAATTTTGTTTTTTATTTTTTCACTCTTGTTTACCTGCAGAAATTTTTCTTTTTATAGTTGTAGCACTTTACTTGTAAAGTTTAGAGCTGTGTTGGTTTTTATTTCATTTGTTGTGTGTTTGTATGCATTTGTTTATACCTTGCAGGAAGCCTGTGATCAAGTGTCCCCAAGTCACCACTTTTCTCTACTATTTTGTTGACATTGTCAACTAAGCGTGAACACGATTTACCTTTTTTTATCTGTGAAAAATTTTTTCCATAGATAAGTTTGGAGTTCTGCTTCTTTTTGATTTCTATAGTATTGTTTGAAAAACACGTGGTTGAACGAAAAACTAAAGTTTAAAAACAAGATAAAGAAAAATTTAATATGAAGAGTAAATAAAAATATATTTTATAATAAATCAAAGAACAAAACATTACAAGTAAATTAAGTTATTAAAGATAAGTGAAAGAAAAATCCGATTTGTGCAAGAATGTCTGGTTACAATGTCTACATATGGGCCCACGAGAACTACCTAATCACTAGTAAATCTCTGGTTCCAATGTCTATATATGGTCCCATGAGAACTACGTAGTCACTACCTAATCAATAGTACCAATGTGACTAGTGATTTGCAATGACACGTACATGTTAAATGTCTATAGAAAATTACATTGTCTGGGGTATAATTGGTCAGCAGTACTAGTGATAAAGTCGATAGTGAATCACTACTGTTTCACTATTGACATTTCCTGAAGGGTAACTAGTTGAGAGGCCTGTCCATGCGAGGCGGATCAAAAGTTTAAAGTTAAAAAAAAAAAAAAAATTGGCAAATCCTCACTCACAGCTTGTGGTTTGAGATTGAGTCGTGGACTTGGTGTAAGACTATTTAAGAATTTTAACAGATAATTCTCTTTTCGGCTATGCTATCTCCCTCCACCGTGTCTATATTCAAGTAAGATGACCGCTCTCCACCTAAAATATTCAACAACTCTGCGTAAATTTATCATACTTCTTCATTTCTTGGTCAAAGAATTGCATATTTGCAATAACTTGCCACTTAAGAAGCTTTCAAACTTTCCCCAAAAGCATTCTTCGTGAAGGAGTTTTGCTCTATCAGTTTTTTAGTATTTGATTGATTTCTTACGCAAACTCCGAGCATTGCCCGGTTAATATCTATATAATGTGTCGCCCATAGCGGTATAATTTTAAATTTTAAGTCGGCCAGAGAGCGGAATATTTCAATGGGGTTTGTGTAAAAGTCCTGTGACCATATGGTACTAGTTGCAAATATTGGTGAAAATAACCTCCAAGTGGCAACGCCGTGAAACCAAAAGGATTTTAATTTTCACAAGAGTTTTTGGTTTGTAAACATCTGTATCACAATCCAATTACAAAAACAGCGCTACTTGTAAGACGTAAGAGAAAATCAGTGTGACTTATGTTTGTATTGGTGAAAAAAATATGATATATAAAAAATTAAAAATATAAAATGAAAAATAAAAAATGAAAATAAAAATTAAAAATATAAAATGAGAAATAAAAAATGAAGAACAAAAATTAAAATGAAAAATGGAAAATAAAAAACGAAAAATAAAATATCAATAATTGAAAATAAAAAATGAAAAATAAAAATTGAAAAAAGAAAAACAAAAATAAAAACAAGTAAGAAAATTATAGTCGGTCTAGACCGACTATACGATACCCTATACCATGCGTTCAGAGACCCTATCTCTTAGGCCCAACTAACTGGACATAGAAAATAAGCAAAAACCAAATTTGAGTGGGATTTTTATTAATTTTTTTGGCTGCAGATAAGAAAAAGTTCATATCGGATGCTATATCTATATGGGGACTAGGTCCAAAAATGGACCGATCCTGATCATTTTTGGTAAAGTCTCTTGTATTTTGCAAAAATATATACAAACAAAATCTGAGAAGAATCAGTGCAATATTTTTGTTTTTTAATTGGTTTAAGTGAAGATCGGGAAGCAGCTCTATATGGGGCCAAAGGCAACATTTTTGGACTACTCATTAATGGACGTAATGAACGTATACAAAACCCAATTTGAGTAAGATCTATATGACAATGGGGATCTTATGGCAATTTATGTCGATTTCATAGGGGTAATTCGTATGGGGGCTAGGTCTGAACATGGATCGATTCTCAGCAATTTCAACAGCGTTCATTCCATAGCCGATAAAAGCTTATATACCAAATTTCATCAAAACATATTCATATTTGCGACCTGCAGTTTGATTACAAGGTTTACATGGACACACAGAAGGACGGAAGGACGGACGGACGGACGGACATTGTTAAATCAACTCAGAAAGTGATTCTGATTCGATCGGTATAATTAAAGGTGGGTCTAGGTCAAATATTTTTGGTTGTTACAAACAGCAGCACAAAGTCATTATGCCCAAACCACATAGTGGTATAGGGTATAAAAATATGATAAAAAATTTAAAAACGAAAAATTAAAAATTAAAATAAAAACTGAAAAATGAAAAATGAAAAATTAAAAATGAAAAATGAAATATAAAAAATTAAAAATTAAAAATAAAAAATAATAAGTGAAAAATAAAAAATGAAAAATTATAAATGAAAAATAAAAAATAAAAAATAAAAAATAAAAAATAAAAAATAAAAAATAAAAAATAAAAAATAAAATATAAAAAATAAAAAATAAAAAATGAAAAATGGAAAATGAAAAATAAAAAATAATAAGTGAAAAATGAAAAATTAAAAATGAAAAATTAAAAATGAAAAATTAAAAATGAAAAATAAAAAATAAAAAATAAAAAATAAAAAATAAAAAGTATTCAATAAAAAATGAAAAGTTAAAAATGAAAAAGTAAATATGCAAAATGAAAAATGAAAAATAAAAAATGAAGAAATAAAAAATTAAAAATGAAAAACGAAAAACGAAAAGTGAAATATAAAAAATCAGTATGGAAAAATAAAAAATTAAAAATAAAAATTGAAAAAACAAAATTATAAAATGAAAAATAAAAAATGAAAAATTTAAAATGAAAAACGAAAAATTAAAAATTAAAAATAAAATATTAAAAATGAAAAATGAAAAATGGAAAATAAAAAATAATATGTGAAAGAAATGAAAAATGGAAAATGAAAAATGAAAAAATAAAAAGTATTAAATAAAAAATTAAAAATGAAAAATAAAAAATGAAAAATTAAAAATAAAAAATGAAAAAATTAAAAATGAAAAACGAAAAACGAAAAGTGACATATAAAAAATCAATAAGGAAAAGTAAAAAAACTAAAAATAAAATTTGAAAAAACAAAACTATAAAATGAAAAATAAAAAATAAAAAATTAAAAATAAAAACCGAAAAATTGAAAATTAACCGTTTAAATAATAAATAATAATAAATATTTTTATATTAGCAGAGCCCCTGCAGTTTATTGCTATAAGTGGTACATAAATGGCGCTATCTGTTTGATTTTAATAAAATGCCATAAAAAATCTTTAATTACTAGATTTTTTTTTTTACACATCTCCCATGTGATCGGACTCACATGATTTTTAACAGTATATCAATGGTATTAAGCGAGTGACTGGGTCTCAGTGTTACGTCATCCCAAATTATAAGTTCAGCTTTTCTAATCTGTTTGGCATCGATGGAGTTTGCTCTCAAGGCTTAATATTGAAGTCTCAGTCAAAGGTTGTGGAAGTTTGAATTGGGAGTGATAGGTGTGACCGCCTTTTAACAGATTTGCACCAATTCCTGTCGATGCTACGGGCAATACTTCATCAGCGTTGCCTCTTGGGACACTCAGAAAGGTTTTGTATAGATAGGTCCTCCCACTTTCTCCCAGTCCTCCCACAGTCCCAGTCAACACTTCTGTTGAATATAAATGGCATTCATTATTGTTTGAAATACTATTAGCTGTTCTGTATTGAGGAAATATTGAAACCTAGAACCATCTACTATCTCTTCGGTTGCGTTAAAAAATTCTACTATATTGTTGGAAAGATTTTCAATGTGCACCTTTAAACCCAAGTGAGAACAATGTATAAATGCATATTCTCATATCTGTGCTGGAGTGCCAAATACAAATTTTATAAGAAATTTTTCGTATCTACGGGACTGCCAAGTAAACAAATATTAGCAAAAAGTTTTCTGCATGTAAGAAGCATACTCATATCTATAGCGTCTTCTAAAATTGGAATTTAAAGGCTGTTCTAGGCTCTGTTGCACCAGATATATGAAGAAGCATCAGTTATAACAATGCCAATTTCCTGTATCATCAGGAGAGAATAAAACACAGCCATATAAAAAATAGTATTAGTAACTTAGAGAAATTTTAGGTTATACAACAATAATTGTTATAATATTAAAAATCTTTGCTTTGACGCCATTCCACCAACGTACAATAGCGCCTGTAGAACAAGTGAGATTGCAAAAATCAAAAATTTCATGTGCCCCTAAAAATTATTGAATAAACCTTTTCTACAGGATATTGTCCAGCAATTTCAAATATGCTACCCCTATTACAGTCAGATTTTTGGTTGAGAAGATATAGCCCTTCAAATTTGACTGATTTTCAGTGTTCAAAAACCAGACCATTTTTAGTTAATTTGATGCGCTATCAGATCTCGAAAACAGATCGTAATTTTTATTGATTTAATGGATTTATTAAGAAAATAATAAAAAAATTTTAGTGTTTGCTTAGTGCTTGTCCAGGTAAATCGATATTTACCAGCTTTTTCAATATTTATCAACTTTGATGGAGAATAAAATAAAAAAAAAAAATTTCTATATTTGCCATATTTTCAATAAAAGTTCTTTGATTATTCCTTTACCAAATGCAAAAATTTCCAGATACCCTTCCGTGCCCCATTTTTTCTAGAGGTAAAATTTTGAAAAGGACATTGTTCCAGAAATGTGTTGCATGCATTATTGCGCAATTTATGACATTTAACTGTGAAATGCCATTCTCACTGTAATTGTTTCGTTCATTATTGTTAAGATAAATGATTTTTCTTTTTCATTTTGTAATGCGTACTTGCAATCGTCTGTCAAATTCTGCTCCCTAAATTTAGGTACAGATACAATTTATGACATATAACCGTGAAAACCCATTCTTATTCTTATGGAATGAGTATGAATATGAAATCTGACCATTGCACACAAGAATAAGGTGTATGGAGTTCTTGTTAGAATTAGCGCATACGCTTTCACAAGAGGTGGAACACTTTGATGAAAATAAATCAAATAAAAATAAGGAATGGATCAGAAAGAATCGAATATAGAAGGCATTTTTCAAACAAGTTGGACTAAAAGTAGACTTCCCCAAGTACGGATACGGAAACTCAAACGATGGAATCACTTCGTGAATATTTCTTGAAAATGATGAGGCTATAACTGGAATCACAACAAGTTGATTTTGAAAAATATGGAGAATATGTTTCGAAAACTTCATCACTTTTAGCAGAATTATATCCACAGAAAAAGTTGACCACGATAGTTCATAAAATATTGGCATATGGCAAAGATATAATTGAATATCAGACTTTGCCAATTGGAAAGCTTTCTGAAGAAGTACAGGGGTCCCCAAAAAAATGTTATGAAAAATAAAGATTGCTGAACACTTTCAAATCATCAAGGGTGAGACACAATGAGGGCCTCTTCAACATGTTATCAGCATCTTCCGATCCACATATTTCATCACTTCTGCATGTAAAATCACAAAAGAGTTAGAAAATAATTATAGTTCAGAAATTATTAGGCTTTTAGATATACCTTCTTTTACGGATTGTGAGCAGTATTTTGCAAAAAGTTTTAAAATATTTAAAAAAAATTTTTTTTTAATCTTTTTTGGAATAATTTTAAATTATAAAAGAATTTACGAAGAAACACAAAAAAAAACAAAATTTTCGAAAAATATTTTATTTTACTTCCCATAAAGTTGATTTTTCCACAAATTTCAAATTTGCTAACCCATAATAGGCACCTAAAAGGCGTAGAGTCCTTTTCAAACACTCATTTCATAGGCCTATCAAGTATCTATTATATGCCTTTAAAATTTTTTGATTACCTTATTTGGTTCAAAAGTTATGAATTTTGCAACGAAAAAAATCAAATGGCGCCACTGTGCAAAAATCAAATGGCGCCACAACCAATCTATGCCAAATTTCGCCTTTCTAGGTCTTTAGGTCAAACATTAAAATTGCCATAGGATATTGAAAAATCACTTTATATGGTAGGAGACACGCTTACCACCAAATTTCCAAAGCTTTATATATCATTATACCCGAGATATATAATATTGAATAATTACTTGGTATGGGAGGTGCCACGCCCACTTATCCGATCCAGTAAAATTTCGATTCTAAACCGTCCATGGACCCACTCAAACACACACAAAAAATTTCATAACAATCAGTGAAGCCGTTTAGGAAGAGTTCAGTGACAAACACCTGAACAGAAGAAATATATATATAAAGATAATTTTTAATAGCCTAGGCGATTTCTTGTGACTGATGTTTTGTTCTACCATTTTATCCCAATTTTGGCCAAACGTATATTATTTGAAAGGTCTTTCTTTTTAGTTAATTAATTTTTTTTCCTTTATTTTGAGTAAATTGCATTTAAAGTTGCTACTAACACACATAAAATTAAACAATGCTATGTGTGCGTTTATTAAATTTGTTAATGTGTTTGTAATAAAAATAAGTTTATTTTTTGTGTTGATTTGTGAATTGGCTCTAATTGATTAGCATACATTTAGGGTTTTTGTTTAATAAAAAAATAAAATTTCCTAGAATTTGCGCACGAATTTTGAGGACTGGAATCTGCTATCATAGATAAATTAAAATTGAATGGAAAAATAAAATGAAATTTTAAAATATAAAATTATCAACCTTAATGGAAAAAAATAAATATTTACAACACTAACTTAAACGATAACCTGTCAGATTTGTCAGATACTCTTCTTATTTTTTAATTTATTTAAAAAAGTTTTTGATACCTAAACTTTTTATCCGCCTGGCATGGACAGACTTTTAGTTAACAACTAAAAAGTTAACTATGCATACATAAAATATAATATTTAGCTTAAGAACTTAGCCAAAGAAATTAGCAAAACTTAATTGAGTAGAACCTTGAAAATCAACTTTTCATAAAAATGTCATAATACCCAAAAGCTCACTTTTATAGCAAATAATGAATGAAACATCTGCGCTTAGTATTGTTGGTGAATGGATTCGTTTTTCTTTTGTTTTGTACGTTAAATTGTGTTAATTCTGCATATTGGCCAAACTTTTTTAATAAATACTTTTGAAATTTAAATAAACATTTGTGACCATTTTCAATTGCCGTTGTGTACAAGTAAAATTTAAGTATTATTATGAGGAAACTTCTTCTTTGCGGTACCTGTAATTAAAAAGAAACCATTTTGCCTTTTCAAAAATACATATTTATATTAAAATAATATTGAAAAAGTTTTAATGGTACTCATGAGTACTATTGGTAAATTTTTAATATTAAAATTAAAAAAGTAAAAAAATTTACAATTATGCTACAAGAGCGCATGAAATTATGGCTGACTAACTGTTTACCTATTCAATAGAAAATTATGAATAAATTCCGCAAAAAAAATTTTTTTAGTTTTTATATATCGCAAGAAATAAAAATAAACTTTTTTTGCTTAAGTTCAGTGCTTATATCAAGCTTAAATCACCAAAACGAACCTGAAGAATTTGACGAATTTTTTAAAAAATAAAATTTCTTTATACTTATATTATAGGCAGTTTTTAAAATACATAGGTAAGGAATAATGGTTTCAGAAATTGAACATCGAAAGCTTATATAAGCTTTATGTAAGTAAAATAAAAACAATAGTTATACCCAATACCACTATGTGGTTTGGGTATAATGACTTTGTGCTGCTGTTTGTAACAACCAAAAATATTTGACCTACACCCATCTTTAATTATACCGATCGAATCAGAATCACTATCTGATTCGATTTAACGATGTCCGTCCGTCCGTCCGTCCGTCCGTCCGTCCGTCCGTCCGTCCGTCCGTCTGTGTGTCCATGTAAAGCTTGTAATCAAACTGCAGGTCGCAAATATGAATATATTTTGATGAAATTTGGTATATAAGCTTTTATCAGCCATGGGATGAAAGCTTTTGAAATTGGTGAGAATCGGTCCATGTTCAGACCTAGCCCCCATACAAATTACCCATATGAAATCGACATAAATTGAGATAAGATCCAAATTGTCATATAGATCTTACTCAAATTCGGTTTGTATGCGTTCATTACATCCACTAATGAGTAGTCCAAAAATGATCCCTTTGACCCCATATAAAGCTGCTTCCCGATTTTCAGTTAAATCTATTAAAAAACAAAAATATTGCACTGATTCTTCTCAAATTTTGTTTGTGCATATTTTTGCAAAATACAAGAGACTTTACCAAACATGATCAGGATCGGTCCATTTTTGGTCCTAGCCCCTTTATAGATATAGCATCCGATATGAACTTTTTTATATCTGCAGCCAAAAAAATTAATAAAAATCCCACTCAAATTTGGTTTTTGCTTATTTTCTATGTCCAGTTAGTTGGGCCTAAGAGATAGGGTTTCTAAACGCATGGTATAGGGTATCGTATAGTCGGTCTAGACCGACTATAATTTTCTTACTTGTTTTAAATTCGGCTATGCCGAATATTTTATACCGTCCACCTTTTTATAGCAAATGTAAACATTATATTTGAAATAGTAAAGAACTTGATAAACTTAATACTAAATTATTACAACGGGATATCTACACATTTTATTTAAAAAAAATATGTTTGAAAATGTAGACCCATTCCATCTTATTTATTATTTATGTATAACTAGTGGATTGTGTGGCCCGTTTATTTTGACATTAACAAACAAATTTTTTTTTCCACTTCAGAATTTTCCTATATTTTATATATTTAAAAAAATTAATTTTAATGTTTTTAAAATTTCTTAAAAAAAAAATAAAATCGAAAAACAGTTGTAAAAAATACAAACCCAAAACTACGATTTTCAAATGAAGTTTTGTAAAAGGTCCTTTTATTTATAACGTTGCCAATAGCCAACATTTGCTTTATACTTTCTGTTTCTATACATAAGGAGTTTTTAATTTTATATGATTTTAAAAAAATATTTTATTTTGATAGAAACTCGGAAATTTTAGTCTTATTAAGACAAACTATTAATACTAGCAGCTTCCAGCACCTGAAATTCGAGGGCAATTTCTAGGAAGCTTTATTTTTCAGCTTAGCCAATTCACAAACCAACACTTTTATGGTTTATTATTACTGTGAATGAAGATAACAAACTCATTAACAAACACATTAACAAATTTAATAAAACACACATACCTATGGGCAAATCCAGAAAATGGTCAACCGTAAACGAAAAATTTAAGTCGCTCTTTTCTTAAAATTTTAGTTGCAATTAATTAGATTGACGTCTCTGATATACAATCTAAGTGTCAGAGTTTAACATTTTTGTATTGACTGCAAAAAAAGGCAAATTTCCGTGCTCTATCTTGCACATACAGATTTTTCTATTTATTTCATATATTTTCGAGATGACAATTATGCTTCAAAACTTAAAGTCTCGCTGTCATTGCTTCTACAACACTTTTTTAAACTCTTATACTGTGATCTTCTGCAGTAAATTCAAAGAGAGCAATTATATGAAACGGTAAATGCTACACAATTAGTCCATGGTGCGTTACGTCCGTAACGAAAATATAAGAATCAGTGTGATATGAATAACCAAAGTGAAAAGAAAAATAAAGAAAGTTCGTTTTTAAAACAAATTTATATGGTATTTCACAACAATAAAATAAAAGTTTTTAAAAAAGTCATATATCTTCTTGATTTTTTGATATCTTTTCGTAACGTCCGAACGGTATGCTTCTATAATAGCAATTTTAATGAACTTTGATTGGATTTGCGTTTATTTACACAGATGCCTACAACATCAGCAGAAAGGGCGAAAGCATGGAGAATTGCACAGAAAGAAGACGTGGCAAGATCTAGTACATATCGTGCAAACGAAGTTAAAAGAAAGCGAGATTATCGGCAAAAAATGAAATCGAAAATTATTGAAGCACCATCTCTTGCTCATAAATTGAAACTTCAAAATTGTAACCGGCAAAAGGCCTTCCGAAAAAAAAGATGCAAAATCCGCAGCAGTGTTGGAACCATATAATTGTAAACAAACTTTAGGTAAAGCCGTGCACAAAGCAGATCGAGCTCTGCCCAATGACATTCGTAAAAAGCGCAGTGATTGACGTTCTATACAAGAAGTACAATGTGAAAGAAGAAATTGAAAATTCGTCAGGCGACTGCAGTTATGAAGAAGATGAAGACGTAAATCTTGTACAGAGCTTCTTTATACGTGACGACATTTCTGTGCAAGCGGCTGGGCGAAAAGAGACTGTCTTGATAGGTTTGGTAAAATTACCTGTAGCAAAGCGCTAAAACTGAATTTCCCTTCAAAAAAATTTCAAGAAGCAAGTTTTATGCAAATAGACCAAAAACGGTATTACTAAGCCGAGACATGCCACATAATATGTGTGTCTGCCAGTATCATGCCAACTTTTCGTTTCTATTAGAGGCCATGAAAAAAAAAATTGCATCGTTTCCAACTAATTTTGATGATTTCTTTAAAAGTGTTTGTTGTGAAGTAACGAACGAAAAATGTATGTCAAATGAATGCAAGGATTGTGACTTGGATAAAACTTATGCATTGGTTCCTTTAAGTTATATGAGTGCACTTGATGATACTATAAAGTGGAAACATTGGCGGATTATTGACAATCGAATGATTGTAAGCTACTCAGAGGAATCAACAAAATAACTTATTTGCGAAATCGAGTGACAGCTGCCTACTTTCAAACTGCATACATTCAATAAACGCACTCAACAAAATCATTTCGAAAGCACAAAAACAAATTTATTACCTGGGGAAGTAGTCCTTCAAATCGATTTTACAGAAGATTATAGACTTACTTCGCAAAATGAAGTACAGTCTGCTCATTTCAGTTACACACAAGTAACACTATTCACATGCGTGGCATGGCTTCAGAAAGAAGTCAAATCGTTCGCTATTGTTAGCGACAAATTAGCGCACAATAAATACGACGTTTATTGTTTTTTTTTTCTAACATTATTAATAAGTTGAAAAGAACGTATGCTATTTCAAAAATATTTGTATTTTCTGATGGATGTAGCAGCCAATTTAAAAATAAGTTCATACTAAGAACTATTCCACATTTCGTTGAGTGTTTTGCGACCTCACACGGTAAAGGTGCAGTTGATGGCATTGGTGCTGTGGTAAAACGAAAAGTTTGGGAAATAGTAAGGACACAAAGCATCATTTTAAGCAATGCTTATGAATTTTATGACTGCGCTAAGAAGAACATCTCAGGCATTGATATAATTTTTTTACCATCAACAGAAATAGATAATTCATTTGAACTTACTAATAATTTATGGCTTAATATAAGGAATATTCCTGGCTTAAAAAGCTTCCATTCCTTCCAATGCTCAAATAAAAACTATATAAAAGCAGCTAGAACTGCTAAGTCTGAGTATTCTGAAGTTTAAATGTAAAAATATTATTTGTTAAGAGGTTATGAATTACCGTTTTTTTTTTTTTTGTTTATAATTTATTTATCAGGAGAAGTGACATTTTGTTGGAGTTTAATAATAATTTCCTTTCCGAACTCAAAAACCCTATAAAAGCAGCTGAAACTGTCAATTACAATTAAATTTAAGTTAAAACGTGAAAATGGTACTGGTCGGAGCAAATAAATTTTAAATTTTGTTTAAAATAAACTTTTAAAAATGTTGCATTTGTAGTATATTAAAGCTGTAATATGTAAATAATAATCAACCTGAACATACCCTTACTTATTGCAATCACTAATCTATTACAAATCACTGAATGTATGTACTTAGAAAATAAGAAGAAGAACAAATAAAGTAAAACGACACTGTTGAATTGACCGTGAACTTAAACGTATCGATTTTCCTTCTTTAAGCAAAGTAACCAGTTTCGATACTTTATATTGGCGACGAGGACGAAAAAAGATCTCACAAGCGAGACTTACAAAATATTGAAATTAAAAAGAAATTAAAAAATGTCGCTAGAAGCACGAAACAATGTAGCACGGGAAGCAAACTGGGGCGCACAACTAAATGTGCCGTTTTTTGACCCAGAAAGAGGTCTGTGGTCGGTGTTTGAAAAACAATTACACCAGTTTTTTATTGCAAATGGCGTAACAGATAGCATTAGGAAACAAGTAAGAAAATTATAGTCGGTCTAGACCGACTATACGATACCCTATACCATGTCCTATCTCTTAGGCCCAACTAACTGGACATAGAAAATAAGCAAAAACCAAATTTGAGTCTGATTTTTATTAATTTTTTTGGCTGCAGATATGAAAAAATTCATATCGGGTGCTATATCTATATGGGGACTAGGTCCGAAAATGGACCGATCCTGATCATGTTTGGTAAAGTCTCTTGTATTTTGCAAAAATATATACAAACAAAATCTGAGAAGAATCAATGCAATATTTTTGTTTTTTAATAGATTTAAGTGAAGATCGGGAAGCAGCTCTATATGGGGCCAAAGGGACAATTTTTGGACTACTCATTAATGGACGTAATGAACGCATACAAAACCCAATTTGAGTAAGATCTATATGACAATTTGGATCTTATGGCAATTTATGTCGATTTCATAGGGGTAATTTGTATGGGGGCTAGGTCTGAACATGGACCGATTCTCACCAATTTCAATAGCGTTCATCCCGTGGTCGATAAAAGCTTATATACCAAATTTCGTCAAAATGTATTCATATTTGCGACCTGCAGTTTGATTACAAGCTTTACATGGACACACAGACGGACGGACGGACGGACGGACGGACGGACGGACGGACGGACGGACGGACGGACGGACATTGTTAAATCAACTCAGAAAGTTATTCTGATTCGATCGGTATAATTAAAGATGGGTCTAGGTCAAATATTTTTGGTTGTTACAAACAGCAGCACAAAGTCATTATACCCAAACCACATAGTGGTATAGGGTATAAAAAGCCATAATGCTGACGTCATTGTCGCAAAGTGCATACACGCTTTTGGAAAATTTATTAAGTCCAGTGCAGACTGATGCAACGGAAACTACGTTGGCAGCGTGTATAGGAGCTTTGAAGACGCATTTCAACCCACCAGTGTCAGTTTTTGCAGAGCGTCATAAGTTCTATATGGCAGCAAAGTCACCTACAGAATCCATAAACGATTGGGCAGTGCGAGTAGGGTCGCTGGCAACTAGTTGCGATTTTGGGCAACAGTTAGAGGTGGCCATGAGGGACAAGTTTGTTATGGGGCTGGAAAAAGGCCCAAGTCGGGATAAAATATTCTTAGAAGCAAATGCAATCACGTTTCAACGGGTGGTGGAAATAGCAAACATGGCAGCGTACATTCAACAACAGCATGCGGAATATGAGGTTAAGGACGAACTTTTAAATTACATACACAAAAAACAACATGGCAGCCGAGCACGGGCAGAGCGGAAGCCGAGCAGCCAGCCTAGGCAGCAAAAGGGGAACGAGCAGCAACAGCAGCAGCAGCAAAAATTATAAATGTAATAAGTGTAAGCAGCGAGGGCACCTTAAGAAAATGTGTAAAGTGCAACAAATTAATTATTGTGACAATAGTGAGGTTAGTTTATTTGCAATTAATAGTGTACAAGATGAGCCAATTACCGTGAAAGTTTTTATAAATAAAAGGCCATTTAATATGGAATTAGATACAGGATCTGAAAATAATGTGATCTCAGAACACACTTATAAAAGCTTTTTCGGTAATTATAAGTTGCGTGAGGAGGCAACGTTGTTAAAAGCTTATAATGGTGCGATAATCCATCACCTTGGTATATGTGATGTAGAGGTCCGCTTTAAAGATAAAAATAAATTAATTCCTTTTTTGGTTATTGCGGCGGGTGGGCCACCGCTGCTGGGCAGAAACTTTTTAAGGTCTTTTGAGATACAATTATTAAATTTAAACTATACGGCACAGAACTCGACTTGCAGTAAAATGAATTCGATTTTAGAAAAATATAAAGGTCTTTTCGATGGTTCGCTCGGGTTTTTTAAAAACTACAAAGCTACGTTACGTTTAAAAGAGGATCCATGTCCCAAGTTTTTTCGACCCACGCCACTCCCGTTTTCAATAAAAGATACAGTGGAAAAGGAAATTGAAAAGTTAGTTGCGCTTAATGTTTTGGAACCCGTATACCACAGTGATTGGGGTACTCCCATTTTGCCGATTATGAAAAATGATGGTAGCGTACGCGTTTGCGGCGATTTCAAGGTAACCTTGAATCCACAATTGCTTATTGAAAAGTATCCTTTACCCCGAATAGAGGAAATGTTTTCAAAACTTCAAGGGGGTCAAGAATTTACAAAGTTAGATTTAAGCACAGCTTACCAACAGATCGGTTTAGACGAAGCTTCACGTAAATTCACGACAATTTCAGCGTCCAAAGGATTATTCCAGTATACACGTTTGATTTATGGTTTGGCTTCGGCGCCAGCAATTTTTCAAAAAATTATGGATTCATTATTAATGAAAATTAAAGGCGTTGTAGTGTTCCTTGATGACATTTTGATCACAGGGCCTGATAGGAAATCGCATTTGGAAACGGTTGAAAAGGTTTTTTCCGTTTTGTACAATGCTGGTTTCAAATTATCAAAAATGAAATGCAAATTTTTGTGTAAAAAAATAAAATATTTGGGACATGTCATAGATAACAAGTAAGAAAATTATAGTCGGTCTAGACCGACTATATGATACCCTATACCATGCGTTTAGAGACCCTATCTCTCAGGCCCAACTAACTGGATATAGAAAATAAGCATAAACCAAACTTGAGTGCGATTTTTATTAATTTTTTTGGCTGCAGATATGAAAAAGTTCATATCGGATGCTATATCTATATGGGGACTAGGCCCAAAAATGGACCGATCCTGACCATGTTTGGTAAAGTCTTTTGTATTTTGCAAAAATATATACAAACAAAATTTGAGAAGAATCCGTGCAATATTTTTGTTTTTTGATAGATTTAAGTGAAGATCGGGAAGCAGCTCTATATGGGGCCTATGACTAAGAGTTATCCCATAGGCATCATTTTTGGCCTACTGATCAGTGGATGTAATGAACACATACAAACCCAATTTGACTAAGATTTATATGATAATTTGGATCTTATGGCAATTTAAGTCGATTTCATAAGGGTCATTTGTATGGGGGCTAGGTCTGTACACGGACCGATTCTCACCAATTTCAATAGCGTTCATCCCATGGCCGATAAAAGCTTATATACCAAATTTCATCAAAATACATTCATATTTGCGACCTGCAGTTTGATTACAAACTTTACATGGACACACAGACGGACGGACGGACGGACGGACGGACGGGCATCGTTAAATCGAATCAGATGGTGATTCTGATTCGATCGGTATAATTAAAGATGGGTGTAGGTCAAATATTTTTGGTTGTTACAAACAGCAGCACAAAGTCATTATACCCAAACCACATAGTGGTATAGGGTATAAAAATGGGTTACATATGGACCCCGAAAAGGTTAAAGAAATAAATGATTTAAAGCAACCAATGAATATTAAGGAATTACAATCACTGTTGGGGATGATGAATTTTTATAGAAGATTTTTACCGGAAATATCCACAGTACTTGGCCCTTTATATAAGTTGTTAAATGTGAATGAACAATTTGTTTGGTCTAAAGATTGTTCCAAAGCGTGGAACCAAATGAAGCAAATATTAGCAAAAAACATTTGTTTAACACATTTTAATCCTAATTTCACCAATACCTATTTGGCCGAAAATTTATTTTAGTGACAGATAATAAACCACTATAATAAACCACTATATTTTTGGCCCTAAGAAAGGCATTCCGGCAATGACATCAAACCGAGTTCAACGTAGTGCGTTAACGTTGACTGGTTATCAGTTTGATGTTGAAAGCATTAGTTCAAAGGATAATGTAGCAGATTACCTTTCCCGACATCCAAACAATTCCAAAATGCAAGAAACGAAATCAGAAGAGGTTTCACATGTTCACCTAAACTATGTCGAGAAATGCATGGAAAAGAATAAAATTTTAAATGATTTATTGCAAAAAGTAAAAAAAATTATACTTGATGGTTGGCCGAAAGCATGTGTGGATGCAGAACTGATGCCTTATTTCCGAAGAAAATTAGAACTGTGCGAAGAGAACGGTTGTTTATTTTGGGGGTACAGAATAATTCTTCCTAAAAGCTTGCAGCCAGCAACAGTTAATTTTTTGCATGTTTCTCATTTGGGCATAGTAAAGACAAAATCCATGAGCAGAGAATGTTGTTAGTGGCCAAATCAAAGCAAGGATTTGGGAGATGTCGTAAAAAGTTGTAATTCGTTTTTACATACTCGGCCAAATCCCCCGAAGCAAGAGCTCATTTCGTGGGAAAGATCAGATGCAGTTTGGTCACGAATTCATATAGATTTTTTTTTGTCCTTTTTTGAAAAGATGGTGTCTGATAATTGTTGATAGCACCAGTAAATGGGTAGAGTGTATAGACATGGGTACTGATACGACAAGTCGAGCTGTAGTGTCCATTTTGCGAGAAATGTTTGCCCGTTATGGCATACCAAAAATAATTGTGTCTGATAATGGCACTGCGTTTGTTTCAAAGGAGTTTAAATTGTTTGCCGAGTTGAATGGCATTAAACACATAACGTCAGCGGTGGGACACCCCGCCACAGATGGACAAGTGGAAAACTCTGTAAAAACCCTTAAAATAGCATTAAAAAAAATTTATATAATGCACAATTATCAGAATTTAACAACGTTTTAAACAGATTTTTACTTGATTATCGTAATACGATTCATGCCACAACAAACGTGTCACCTGCTTACTTAATGTTTAATAAACGTAAATTAAGATGTAGGCTAGATTTACTAAATGATAAACGAAAGATTAAATGTCAAAATAAAGCAGTAATTAAAAGTCATGTAAAAAAAAAAACAGTCCGAGCAAGAAAAGTATTATAAAGGTTCAAACAAAAGTATATTTACTATGAAAGATAATGTTATGGTGAAAGATTATTCTAAGGCCGGAAAAGTTTCATTGATTTACGCCAAAATATTAAAACAGATTGGTAAACAATTATATATTGTAAAAAATGTTAATGGCTGTGTTTGGAAAAGACACGCATATCAAATAATATTAGCTGCTAAGAGAAAAAATAATTTTGTAACTTCAAGTGTGTTAACTGATCCTTTGAAAAAATTAGAATCCACTGAGGATATTGAAAATAATAAAGACAAAATAAATGGTAACACCATTAACGAACAACAAATGTAACTATATCACAGGAATCAGTAGCCCACTCTGTAAAATATAATCTAAGACCTAGAAATAAGAACTAGATCGGCGAATGCATTAAGTAGGGGGTATTGTAGTATATTAAAGCTGTAACATGTAAATACTAATCAACCTGAACATACCCTTACTTATTGCAATCACTAATCTATTACAAATCACTGAATGTATATACTTAGAAAATAAGAAGAAGAACAAATAAAGTAAAACGACACTGTTGAATTGACCGTGAACTTAAACGTATCGATTTTCCTTATTTAAGCAAAGTAACCAGTTTCGATACTTTATAGCATTAATGCATTTTAATGAGGTGGAAAAATTCGTAACGTCCGAAACGTAACGTCCGAACGAATAAAATTACTAGCTGTTACCTTAATAGTTAGAACTTTAAGATGAGGCAAGACTTTTTTTAAACTTATTAAATTTGCCAAAACTTCTTACTAAATCCTTTTTTGTACGACTAATAAATGAGCCGAATTTAGCTCAGTTTAATATCAATCTCAAAATAACTTCCAAAGTTTGTAACGTCCGAACACACTCTTATATAAAATATTTCTGCCTTAATTGATTTAATTGGTGCGATGTTTTAATTTCTATATATTATATTGACGAAAAGTATTCAACAGTATTCAACATGTTTTTGAAATGTGATTAGATACCGGTCAAAGTTAATGCCAGGATTTACCCATATGTATAATGTTATGTATGTGTTAGTAGCAACTTTAAATACAATTTACTCAAAATAAAGGAAAAAATTTAAAAATCTGTAAATCTACAAATCGGCTAAAAAGAAATACATTTCAAATAATATACGTTTGATCAAAATCGGGATAAAACGGTAGAACAAAACATCAGTCACAAGAAATCGGCTAGCCTATTAATATTATAGATGTATCTTTTTAATAACTTAATTTATATTTAATAACTTTTTAAAATGCATCAAAATAAATGAATTTATTCAACTAAGAAATGTTTTTAAACCTTTCGGACAAAACAAAAAAATACTACGGTTATAATTTACTTAGTCTATAACGAATTAATTCGGCCGGTCCCGCCGAGTTCGTTATAGCCGAACTCCACTTTATTGTAGAAAAAATAGAATAGCATAGAAACAAAAATTTTTTTTAGAGCAAGGTTCCTAAAAGTTTCTTAAAGTCGTATTTTGCATAATTCTTTTTTGAAGACATGTTACAGACACGTTATGGCATAACATTTGAAGAATCTTTGAAAAAATTTTCAACTAAAAGTTTGAATAAATAAGTCCGTGACAGCCAATATCCGGAGGCGTTGTTGTTTTGCAGTGAACATGATAACTCTACTGAGAAACTAGACAAATTAACCTTTCCGAAGTTAAGTAACATACCTAACTAAAATTTCATACCCTCGATACTGTAATACCCAGAATATGTTAAACCTCTTTCCTTTGCGGCTTTTTTTTTTTTTTGTCAATCCGATAGGTGGTTTTGAGCGCACGTAATATTAAATGTGATTTTTATTGTCAAAATAGCATGTGCCCCAGGTACAAGTTTTTGTATCAGGTGGAAATATATTATGGCCATTCTCCGAAATATCAGTTTATTTATAATTTTATGACACTTGACTTTAAAAAGTGGGTGGAGAGGTAGAAATTAAAAGGTAGTTTATTTTAATATGTTGAAAAGGTAAAAAATAACAGGTAGTATATTTTTATTATCATTCGCAACATTTGGTTAAAACATGTACTTCATATGTACCGACACTAAGCCCTTCTTGACCGTTATAAAAGATTTTAGACTGGTTCATTAAAATCTACTACCTATATGATCTTAAAAAACTATTTATTGACATTCTGAAGACATTCGGAAATCAGGTTTTTAGAAACAGCCTTAAAGTTTAGACGTGTGTTATTTACATAATTTCTTACATAATTAATCTTCACAATGTGTACAGCTCCTAAAAAGGCTAAACTTGAAAAAAAAAGTTGGTTCTTTTTGTTTTAATCCCTTTAACAAAAGGAATCACAGATCATCAGATGTGCGAAATATTTCCGCCGGCATATTAAAAAAAATCCCTATGCTGTCAAAACGGTTCCTAGTTTGTGGATCATGCAGAAAATAACTCGGAAAGTTGAAGGAATTACCGGATTTCAGTAGTAATGAGCCTTGCGTTGAAGAAATTCCAGATGAAGACAAAAGTAGTTCTAAGAATGATGACAGAACCGTTGATGATGATGGAGTCTCTAACTTTTCAGTAGAAGGTATGAGTTCAAAGAATGAGCGCCAAAACCAATACCATAGGGATGCAGTTGAAGTTTTTGATCAAATAAAAGAGAAATACAAAACGTAACAGAGCAGAGCTGAAAGAATTACACTTCTCACGCTTGCTCCATCGACATGCAGTTGTGCAAAACTAATGACTGAGTTTGGAACATCTCAGCGAGAAGCAAGAATTGCTAAACAAAATTGGTTGCTGAGCATGGGATTTTCACACTCCCAAACAAAAAGAAGGGAAAAACTTTAGAGTGCAAAACTGAAACTCTAGTAACCCAATTTTATCAGCGAGATGATATGAGTCGCCTGATGAAAGGGTTGAAAGACTATGTGTCTGTACAAATCGAGGGCAAGAAAGTTCAAATGCAGAAGAGAATGGTTCTGTAACCTGAAAGATTTATTTGCAACATTTCAATCTGAACACGAGGATGTCAAAATTGGCTTCGCAAAATTTTCCCAAATGAGGCCCAAACATTGCGTTTTGGCAGGAAGCAGCGGAACTCACACAGTATGCGTTTGCATTTACCATGAAAATGTTAAACTGATGTTGAAGAAACTCAACTTAAAATATTTAGTAGATTATTCGTTAGAAGATTTACACGATTACCTCGATTGCCTTAAATTGACTATGTTCCTAATGCAACAACTTCTTGCCACTTAGGTGAATGTACCCGTTGCACGGAAACCACATTCATCAAAGTAAATTTAATCAACTCTATAGATCGAGAATATATAGAGTAGGTCAAATTTGATTCTTGGATTCAGACTGACAGATGCACATTGAAAACAATCATTTTAAATGTGGATGATTTTGTGTAAGAAATGTGTACAGGATTGCTAAACTTGAGAACCCATGACTTTTAGTCAAAGAGCAATGGTCATTCATCAAGGATTTGAAGATACATTTGAAGTCTGGTGATTTCGCAGAAAACTATAAATATGTTCTTCAGGATGCCATGCAAGCATTCCACTTCAATAACAATCAACCAACTATATTCACAGTAGTTATTTACTACATGAAAGATGAAAAACTGGAACACAAAAGTATGGCAATCATATCCGACGATTTAAAACATGATAACGTTGCAGTTTATGAGTACCAGAAGATGATACTAAAATATCTAAAATTTAAATTTACAGTAAAGTAGGTATACTACGTTTCGGACGGAGCTCGTCAACATTTTAAAAACAAAAGTAGCTTCGCAAATCTCATGAAAAAGATTTTGGAATGCTAGCTGAGTGGCATTTTCATCCTAATGCTCATGGTACAGGAGCATGTGATGGTCTTGGAGTAAACCTTAAAAGAAATGCAGCGAATTATAGCCTCCAGTGCTCTCATCAAGATCGCATCTTAGATGTGACTGCTTTATTCCATTGGGCAAAGAATTATTGTAAAGAAACTAAAATAGTTTTTAGTAGCAAAGAGGATCATCATGAAACATTGAAAACACTGAAGAGCAGATTCGATGCTGCGGTAACAATCGATGGCACCGCTCAATATCATGATTCTATACCGCTTGTCGATGGAAGACCCCAAGTTGAAAAACTTTTCTGCCTCTATTCAATGCGATATCTTTCCAAAGCCAACAAATAAACCAGCAGCGAAATCAAGAGCTGAAACTAGTAATGCCAAGAAAGGATTGACAAAAACGCAGTAAATAAACGCGACAAAAAAGCTGGATGAAAGACTGGGTATTTAAAAATTTACAAGACTTAAATACTTCATCAGCTACAATAAATTAAGTAAAAAATAGTTATGATACAAATAGATCCATTTGTATCATAACTGTAATGTAATTAAGATTAAATTTTATTAAATTATTTTTCTTTTTATTTTTAATATTATTATTTTTTAATTTCATTATTATTACAAAATTACAAATAAACAAAAAAATAAAAATTTTTCAACATTTCTAACAAGTAAGAAATTATAGTCGAACTAGACCGACTATACGATACCCTACACCATGGTTTAGAGACCATATCTCTTCGGGCATTGTTATCAATTTTTTTGGTTGCAGATATGTAAAAGTTTATATCGGATACTATATTTATATGGGGACTAGGTGGAAATGTGGAGCGATGCTGACCATAATTGAAAAAGTCACTTATATTTTGAAAAAATATATACAAACCAAATTTGAGAAAAATCTGTACAATATTTTTGTTTTTTCATAGATTTAAGTGAAGATCGGGAAGCAGCTCTATATGGGGCATATGATTAAGAATTGTCATATAGGGATTATTTTTGAACTACTGATCAATGGATACAATAAACACGTACAAGCCCAATTTTACTAAGATCTATATGATAATTTGGATCTTATGGCAATTTATGACGATTTCATAGGGATCATTTGTATGGGGAGTAGGTCTGAACATCGACCGAATTTTACCAATTTCAACAGCGTTCAACCTACGGCCGACAACAGCTTATATACCAAACTTCATCATAATACATTCATATTTGCGACCTGTAGTTTGATTAAAAGGTTTACATGGACACACAGACGGACGGACGGACGGACATCGCTAAATCAATGTTTTTATACCCTATATCACTATGTGGTTTGGGTATAATGACTTTGTGCTGCTATTTGTAACTATCAAAAATATATGATCTAGACCCATCTTTTATTATACCGATCGACTCAGAATCACTATCTGATGTCCGTCCGTCCGTCCGTCCGTCCGTCTGTGTGTCCATGTAAAGCTTGTAATCAAACTACAGGACGCAAATATGAATGTGTTTCGATGAAATTTGGTATGTAAGCTTTTATCGGCCATAGGAAGAACGATTTTGAAATTGGAGAGAATCGGTCCATGTTCAGACCTAGCCCCCATACAAATAACCCCTATGAAATCAACATATATTTCCATAAGATCCAAATTATCATACAAATCTTAGTCAAATCCATTCATCAGTAGTCCGAAAATGATCCTTATTGGACAACTCTTAGTCACAGGCCCCATATTGAGCTGCTTCCCGATCTTCACCTAAATCTCTCAAAAAACAAAAATATTGCACTGATTCTTCTCAAATTTTGTTGGTATATATTTTTGCAGAATACAAAAAACTTTACCAAACATGGTCAGGATCGGTCAATTTTTGGGCCTAGCCCCATATAGATATATCATCCGATATGAACTTTTTCATATCTGCAGCCAAAAAATTTAATAAATATCCCACCCAAATTTGATTTATGCTTATTTTCTATGTCCAGTTAGTTGGGCCTGAGAGATAGGGTCTCTATACGTATGGTATAGTCGGTCTAGACCGACTATAATTTTCTTACTTGTTTTTTCCTGAGGCTAACATATTCTGGGTATTACAATATCGAGGGTATGAAATTTTGGTTAGGTATGTTACATAACTTCGGAAAGGTTAATTTGTCTAGTTTCTCCACATAAGTTTTATTTGTAGGGTTTTTCACACAAATAGGAAAAAATTCAAAATAGTGCATTTGTGAGAAATTTAAAAACCTTTATCTTGAGTTACAAAACATCTATTTTGATAGATATCCCACTCGCATTCCACTAAGCGACCAAAATGTTACTAAAGGAAAAATCGTAAGCTTTCTTATGAGCAAAAAAAAAAATGCCCTGTTTTGAAAAAAAGGCAAAAAAATGCTTTGATTTAGCAAAAAAAAGTCTAAAATTTTTTTTTTAAAGTATTTTTTTTTCCAAAATGTTGTAGAAATAGCTATCTAAACTATTTGGGAGAAAATTTTCTAAGAACAATAGGTAATAAGTTACATGGAAGAGAAAAAACACCTGTGTGGCCAAATTGTAAAATTTTGATCCCCTCTAACTCAGAGAGATCCTGACCGATCTTGTTGAAAGATTGTGTCTAAACTACTATCCAATAGGACTAACCTTGGTGCAAATTTTTCATCCCGATCGGAAGATATCGGTTTCAAAAGTTGGTGCACTTGACATGAAACCCCCATATGTATTTGTTCCTTTTACTCCTTCAAGGAGCATATTATTATTTTGATGTTGTTGTTTTTTTTTTATTGCTACTTAAATTATATTGGCCGCAATTCTCAAGCCGCATTATGAAACACACACACACACTTTTAGTGTGGTTTTTTTAATCGAAACATTTAAAAACAAAATTAATGGTAAGATTTTCTTTATTTAGGGACATCGTTGTCATCGCAATTAAAACTTTGTTCATCGTAATTCACAAAAACTGAAAGACATCGAGAATTTCGATCAAGAACAACATTAAAGGCAGCCAGCCACATGCACAGGGATCAATATAATTCTTACAAATTCCACCAACCACAAGTAAAAGTAAAAAGAAGTTCGTGTTGATAAATGGAAATATTTTCGACACAATACACACAACCATAAGGCACAACAATATGTTCCCAAACATTAGGTCACGTTTTAGGCAGTCAAATGGCGTGAATATTTTAAGCAGTAAGAGGTCTCATGGTTCTTTACAGGTAATGATTATTTCATTAGGGCAGCTTTATATGCCAATTTATTACAAGTATATGTTATGAATTACAATGTATTTTCTTTTGTTCCCTTTCCTCTTTTTTATTTGAATAAGTTCAGGTATTGTGGTATCTGCGAAAAATATTAACATTGGATTTGCAATTGTGAAAATAATAGTAGTCGTTAGTTGTCAGTTGTTACAGTTTGGTCACTGGTATCCAGCTATAGGCTACATCGAGAAACTGCGAACGTTCCCTGGTATATAACAAATGATAAACTAAGTATATCTTGATCCTAATGCTCTGATTATAAAATATAAAACTAAAATTCAGCTAACTATATAAAAAAACAAGGAAATACAAACTAATTTTTAAGACTTAAAAAAATGTGCCGCAAGATTTATTAAGGAAATTAAAAAAAGGGAAAATTAATGTTCGTTAAGGATGTTGGGTGGTTGTTTTTGAGAAATTATTTCAAAGCAAGCAACCGGAGAAAAAGCAAAAGGGTTTAATATAATTATTCACCGTGAATATTCCAATTTATTACAAACAAACATTTTCGGGTGTTCGGGTTTTTTTATTCTAACTTCTTTTTCCATTTCTTCCAGACTTCTCACAGTTCATTAGATTAGTAATAATAATTACGGTACTATTTATATAGTATTAATTTATTTAATAACAAACTTAAGAACTAGAGTGTCCAGCGTAGACAATGTTCAAATTCTATGCACGTAGCCGTGATAAAAAAATGTCTAATATCGATAACTAATAGAAAGGTATTGAAAAAAAATATACAATACAGTAATGTATGCATGTTGAGGAATTGTTGTGCTGAGATAAGGGAACTTATCCCTAGAATATGTATTGCTGTTCTCATCACTCATCTAGGAAATCTCAAAGAATTATAGCGAAATACAAATCTTCAATCTATAAGTAATAATTTAATCAAGTTTCTAGACTGGTTTGAAAATCACTGGGTATACATGATTAGTCAGAATTATAGGATGTACAGCTGTCATCAAAAAAACAAAAATAGCACCATGAAAAGAAAGGGCACATATGTGCATTTTCGAATAAATTGAAGAAATTTCATTGAAATTTAGTTATAAAATGTTCACAAGACTATCTACGAATATAGTTATGCCAACATAATAAAGAGGTAAAGTGCGTTTGCTTGTTTATGGGAGGTAACCTCCGTAAATACTCATCTGATTTTAAAAATATTTGTTCCAATATCTTAAATGATCCCTAAGGATGGATGGGTTATAATGTTCTTTTTTCAGGGGGTGTGACACCTCCCATATAAATTGAACTTTTCATCTCATATATATTGACAGAAAGAGCTTTGCAAATTCATTTGAGGTCATTTATTATTAATGTGAGTAGTTGGACAAAAAATTGGCAGTATAGGACCAATGGGCGTGGCACCTCCCATAAAAGTATATCTGAATATAATATATATGGAGCGCTATAATAGCGATAGGCCTGAGACTTTGCGTGATCCCATAAGCTATTTATGTTGTTAGTCGAATAAAAAACAAGTAAGAAAATTATAGTCAGTCTAGACCGACTATACGATACCCTATATCATGCGTTTAGAGACCCTAACTCTTAGGCTTAGCTAATTGGATATAGAAAATAAGCATAAACGAAATGAGAGTGGCACTATTAATTTTTTTTTTTTTTGAATATGAAAAAGTTCATATCGGATGCTATATTTATAGGTCGCAAAATGGACCGATGCTGACTATATTTGTGCTATATCTTTGTTTTTTGATAGATTTAAGTGAAGAGCGGAAAGCACCTCTATATGGGGCCTATTAATAAGAATTGCCCTATAAAGATTTTTTTTGTACTACTGATTAATGGATATAATAAACACATACAAACCCAATTCGACTGAGACCTTTATGGTAATTTGGATCTTATGGCAATTTATGTCGATTTCATAGGTGTCATTTGTATGGGGACTAGTTCTGAACATGGACCGAATTTCACCAATTTCAGTTGAGTTTGTCCCACTGCCAATGAATGCTTATCCACCAGATATCATCAAAATATATTCATATTTGCGACCTGTAGTTTGATGAAGTGATAAAGTGATTCTGAGTCGATCGGTATAATAAAATGTTGGTATAGGTCAAATATTTTTGGTAGTTACAAACAGCAGCACAAAGTCATTATAACCGAACCACATAGTGGTATAGGGTATAACAAAAGATTTTATGGTTTGTTTTTTACGAAGAGTTTTATGAAAATATTTTTCAAGGGCCCATCACGGAAGCTTAATGCACTGTAAATCGATTGTAGGAGGACGAATAGTCATTTGAAAAAAATATGTATCTAAGAAAATGATATTAAGCTCTTCAAAAAATTAATCTTTTTATTTTATTCTTGAGGTACCAAATAACATTAGAATATTTCGTATGACATTTACAACAGTGTTGCTTGATTAGTTCAGAGACCAGTTAAGTGCATATTTTATATTACTTTTTCCGTACGTGTTAATATAGATAAAAAAAAAGTTTAATGTTTTTCAAACAGTTACACAAATAGATAACTTTTATAGGAAAAATATACAGTCATAGTAACATATATTTACACAAAACAAAAATTTAAGAATGCTTCGAAATAAAACAAAATTTTGCCACTTTATGAATAAATTTGCAATAAAAAACTTCTCTAACGCTATTCTTGAAGTGTATAGATGTAGCATGTTATCAAAATCAGCGTATAACCGAATAGTTTTGTTGTTGTCAAGTTTAAGTAGCAGCAGCACGCACCTACATTCCGGCCTCTATCTCGTCGGCAAACGGGGAGGATTCTTCGCTACATTATGCTTGATAGTTACTAAAGGGGATATGCTACCAGGGAAAATTTTATTTTGGTACGTACTTAGTATTCAGAAGAAAAGAAGAAGAAGTGAAAAGAAATATTTATTTATGGTGGAACCGAGTGTCGTATCTCTAACCGAAAGTGCATAGATGATAAACACATTTACCCCTCCCTACCATGATCATATACTGGAAGGCTAAAAGTTGTGTAATATGATCCCACGAATAATGACCGTATCCGAACAGGTTACCAGGAATCAAGACAAAGGCTTTTTAGAAATTCATAATTCAAATTTTATTTAAAAGATGGAGAAAAAACATATGACCTATAATTAACTTAATTATAAATCTATCTCAACTTAAAATCTAAAATCAGAATACTCTAAAATCTAAAAATGTGAAGTGAGCAGTTATATTTGACATATGAAGCATACAAAAAAAAATTATTTATTTTGTGGAGAAAAAAAAAATAACAAATGAAGAATAATTAAAAGAAATTTGTAATGACAAAAGGAAATGAAAAAAAATTTGAAAGTTTACATATTACTACAATAACTACTGGGGTCGCAAAAATCGAAATAAAACGCTGAAAAAAAAATTATTAAAGGTCTGCATACCGTTCGGTTGCCAACGACAAAAAAATAAAATATACAATATTTAAGAAAAAAAAATTGTGAAAAATAAAAAAATCGCGGAAAAATAATGTAGTTCCAAGAACAACAAAAAAATAGTTGTTAATAAAAATTTATAAACCGTAAAAAAATCGAAGGGAAAAAACACTTTTATAAAAAAAATTCGTTATTAAAAAAAATTACATTATCGAAATGTACAATAACCAAAAAAAAATCTAAATAGCTTGTAAAACTGATCATTTAAATCGGAAACGAATGCACTCATTTAAAGGCTTGGATGTTTAGTCAGGACAGAAACTCACCACTATACTCTCAAAAGAGAAGAGCGATGCTTCTGCTTACTTTCCGCTATGATATATTTTTAATATTAATCTTTAAATAATTTATTTTAATTGTCCAAGAACCATAAATAAATTAATATAATTATTTTAATTGCTGACAATGTTCTTAAATTAAAGCAACAGCAAATGATCAATTTTTTTTTAAGCGACGTAAAATTCTCTGTTAACTTAACAGGATGACTCCATGAGAGCTTTCGTTATGTTAACAGCCCAAATATAAAAATATTAAAATAAAGCTTTACCAGTGAACGATCACTGACCCACGGAAAAGAAATAAATTAAGACAAAAATGTTAAATACCAACTTACAGTTTTACAGTCCCTCGATGAAAGATCTTTCATGCTGCTGGATGCTGGTAACTGAAGTTGATGAAGCTATTATGATATGATGCAAATTTGTTTTATCACATTTTGTTAATTTTTTACCTCAATTTCGTGTTTTTTTTCCCCTTAACTGATTCCAATATTTTCTGTTTTATTGTATTTGATTAAAAAAACGCTAAAAAGAAATCGCGGAACAGAATGGGTGCTTGTAGCGCGATCTGGCGTCAAGTTAAAGCCACCAAATTACTTTTTTTTTTCGGAATTATTGTTATTTTTACCTTGATTGTCTTTACTTCATTTTTTTTTTTTATTTTTTTACATATAGTTATGGTTAGTTAGTCGATAGTGTGATTTTAACTTTAGCACAGGTTGTGCATGGTAAGTAAAAAAAATCATTAACATTTAATAATTTATTAATCAATTAATGTATTTTTTTTGTTTTACTCTTTTTAGCACAATTGTGCTATTAACTTGAGAGCACTGAAGAGTCTCGTTTTATTTTGATTTTTGCGTTACAAAGGGGTTAACTCACTTCAAAAAAAAAAAAGATAAGATATGTATATGATTACATTTACACTTAGGATATTTCAACAAATTCTAACAATTGTTTTTTTCCTCTTTTTCAGGTAAACTAAGGATTCTTCGTTTTAGTTATTTAAACACTGAAATATTTAAAAAAAATATATATAACACTATTTTGTTTTAAAGTGGTTGAAACTTTTGAAGAAAATGCAGACGACAAAGCGGTTGGTATTTTTTTTGCAGTTTTATGTTGGGTTTGCGCAGAGGGTCTCCCGTTCCCAAAGAAAAAGAAGTAACTGGTTTTATGAGCTTGACGCCTCCCGCTCATAAAACCAAGTTGTGAAATGCAAAGATTTTAGCCAAAAGCTTTCTTCAAGGGGTTTTCGGAGCTGAAATGGAAAACTTAGTTAAGGAATAGGTTTTTACATTTACGCATGTGCGTGTTGTGTTACCTCTTGATGAAAAAAAAACTATCTAATGAGAAAGTTACCGTTTATGGTAACAGCCAAGGACATTTTCGTTGTGAATGAAATTTTATATTTAGGAGAAAAAAACTTTAATTAGAAAAATTGGGGTTATTAATACATTTAGAACAAGGTGAACTCACATTTGATTATGTCTTTAATTGGTTTAAAGGCAACCAACACTCAATTATGGGTTTAAAATTAATTGAATTAACTAAAATCCTTTTGAAATAAAAAATGATTTTTAATAAAACGCCATAAATAAAATTTATGATTAACAATAAAAAAATTAAAGATCACAAATAAAATTTATGATTAAGAAAATAAAAGAAATCATAACCAAAAACTAGTTTGACTTACGTTTTCCTCAGACCAAAAAAAGTGTTTCGCCAACGTTTAAAAACACTAGGATGGACTTTCAGCAAAATAGGAAGGTTTGCATCTTGAAAAGCCCTTTTATACCTGTACAATCGTACACAAAATTTGGGAATTATTGGAAATTTCCGTTTATTCAGCGGTACTTTATATACACACACAAAAAAAACCAATACCCTTAAAGTTTACCAAACGTCAAAACTTTTGACATGCACTGCCTCATCATTTTTCACACCGTTAAGTTAACGAAAATACGATATTCAAGTATTCACCATTATCACAAAAATATTTAAAAATCAAATCTTTCCCTTTTTAAATCTATAGAATAAAAATATATAAGTGCTACAAGAGCCTCTACATAGATTAAGTTAGTTAAAAATTTGTATTAATAAATTTGATGGTTGTTGATTAAAATCACAAAATAAATCTATACCTCAGCTTTCAAAATTATTTACACAAATTTTCTGTCTCTCAAAAGTGTTTACACATTCCTAAAAATCGTTGAAAACATTCCAATCTTTTCAAATAACGTCAGTTGTGTTTCTAGTTAGCAAATTCCTATTGCTTAGTTGTAAATATCAATATCAAAATATCAATGAAATGGTAAAAATAAAGGAAATTCCTGTCGAGGCTCGAGTAGAGATTGTGACGAAATTTCAAATTGGTGTATCGGCATTAGAATTGGAATAAGAGTATGGAGTATGCCGAAAAACGGTGTACAATTTAGTAAAAAAGAAAGAAAAGCACGGAAGCCTTAAAAGTAGGGTCACAACTGGTCGAAAATATGTGACAAACAAAATGGAAGATCGTTCACTTCTTAAATTATTCGCAGAAAATCCAGTAGCAAGTCCACTTAAAGTTGCAGCAGTGATAGGAAGCATCATTGGGAAACATGTAAGTGAATCTACAGTTCGGAGAAGGTTAAACGAGTATGATATAAAGACCTACGTCGTGAGAAAAATAATAGATATATTCCATAAAAATAAAATCAAACGTCTACAGTTTGCTATGGAGTATATCCATACGCCAGTGGAGTTTTGGCACAATGTATTATGGACGGATGAGTCCTCTTTTCAATTTGAAGGGTCATTTGGAAAAACTTATATGCACCTTTCTAAAGAATCGAAGCATAAAGCAGTACAACCTCTAAACCGTTTCGGTGGTAGCTCAGTAATGTTTTGGGGATCAATGGGTTTGGATATCTTATACCAATAAAAGACACTCTTAGCCAGTTAGGATATCTTGATATTTTAAATGAACATGCTTTTACTTCACTTCAGAGACTATTTTCTAATAAAAATTGGATTCTACAGCTTGGTAATGCTCCATGTCACAAAGC
The DNA here is from genome assembly GCA_963682025.1 of Cordilura impudica. Taxonomy (NCBI): domain Eukaryota; kingdom Metazoa; phylum Arthropoda; class Insecta; order Diptera; family Scathophagidae; genus Cordilura; species Cordilura impudica. The sequence goes on from OY821520.1 coordinate 5,999,844, forward strand.
ATGGTTACCAACAACATTTTTAAATAAAGTTGAACAAGCTGTTCTTCCATGGCCGTCCCAGAGTCTAGATCCTAACATAATATGGAATGTATGGGCATTCATAAAAAGGCAGAGAACTTTACAAAAAGATCGAAAGCGAGAGGAAACAAATGAAGATTTAAAAAAGATATGGGACGACCAAGAAATCGAGTTTTTACGCAATTTAATTGCATCTATTCCCACTAGACTACAATCTGTGATAGACAATGAGGGAAATGTATCCGACTACTAATCAAAAACTTCTTATTTTTGTTGTTCTATATTAGTTTAAATGATGTGTAAATATTTTTGAAAGAAAATAAAATTGTGTAAATAATTTTGAAAGCTAAGGTATGGACTTCTTTTTTGATTTAAATTTACAACCATCAATTGCGTTAATGCATTTTTTTAACTAACCAAATCTATACATTTTAAGAATAGCGATAGAGAAGTTTTTTTATTGCAAATTTATTTATAAAGTGGCAAAATTTTTTTTTATTTCGAAGCATTCTTAAATTTTTCGAAAACTTATGACTGTAAGTTTTCTAAAAAAAAAAATAACTTTCTAGGAAGTTCTATTTACTCAAAATCAACAATATGTTGCTTGACTGGTTTTTGAAGTAAACGACTCAATTTTTCTTTTTATTATTTTTGATGACAATATTTTATAAAATTTTCATATCTTTAACTATTTTTTGTTAAACTTATATAAACTTACTAAATTTATAACTTCCTTTTCGTTTCTTTAATTTTTTTTTTTTTTTTTGATTTCACTGACAATTTTCATTTTGGTTTTCGTTATATAAAATATTTAATTTTCTAAAATGTAACACATTAAATGCTATTAAATTAAATGTAAAAGATTAGAACGTTGATTTTATTTAAAAAAAATCCTATTAATAAAATAAAATTTTCTTTCTTTTTGTTTTTCTTCTAAAATTCGTATGAAATTAACACAGAAATTATTAAAAAAAAAAAATTACAACAAATTAAATGTTTCTTTGAAATTGATTACAACATTGTGTTAGCATTCGGAAAACTATTATTATTAAACTCTTCCTTTTAACTCATACTTTCTGTCTGGTTGTCTGTCTGTCTCTCTGTCCATCTGCCATGGGTGGACCCCATTCCCCCTTATCCAATGGCACTGAAACTTGGCCCATAGTCTTGTCGTGGCTACAGATTAATTTTGTGGTAGTCACGCGCAGGCACGCATGGTCATACGCAGTCACGGGGTGATATAAATTTCATTTCCCCTCATACGATCGATCTGAAAATTGATCCATATACTTGCTGTAAAGAAAGATCAACTTCGACATAGTCACGCACAGTCACGGAGGGATTTAAAACCCATTTTCCCTTATCCGATCGATCTAAAAATTGGTCGATAGACTTGCTGTGAAACAAGATTAACCTTGATATAGTCACGGAGAGATTAAAACCCACACACAGTCACGCACATTCACGGAGGTATTCAAAACTCATATGCATAAGGAATGAAAGAGTTTTAATAAAAACTTTGTTTTTATGGGTTAGATTATAACAATATGATTTTTTTCGAAATTCAAAATTTCACATAAAATTCACTTATTTACCAGGCATGTCCTTGCACCTTCTGAATTTTTTTATGAGTTTTTCTAACCTAATTGATTGCCATGATACGGTGTTCATTATTTTCAGTGACAAGATCAGTTTAGCAGTATGCGCAGTTTTGGTAGGTTTGGAAGGATATTTCCTTTATGGTGCTACCAAAAAATCCGCAGGATCGCCATGTAATATTATGCCTTCATTTCAATCAAATAAATAAAATATCGCTGATATTGAGTCATATAACAGCTTGTCGAAACAATTAAACTATAGAACGAAATTTTCGTAAAATTTAAAAAAAAAAGTCATATGTTCTCCATACATACTTGAAATTTTCAATCGATTTCCGGCGCGAATTTTCTTTATCCGACTGTCCCCAAACTTCACATTTGTTAGTTTTATATAGAAAGGAAACAAGCTGGACAAACTGTCAGACTCCCTAAAATCGCAATTTAATTTCTTAGGACCACTCTAATACACATCAGTCATTCTGAAGATATAGTAAACAATTGATATTGTAATTGTGAAACGTACCTTATATGTTTTGTGTTAAGTATTTTTAATTTCCAAAATGTCAAAGTAAATAATTGTTTTTTTAGATGCGACTGAGGCGTATAAAAAAATTTTTTTTTTAAATCGAATATGGAATTATGTTACTCTTATTTCGCAATACTTAATTCTTTTATTTTGTTATAAATTATCTGATAAATCCTTCGATTACAATATATATACACAATTTACTTATGACATTGTATTGAACAGGAATATTCTGGATTTTTAATAAATCAACTAAAAAACACTCTATTGTTATTAAATAATAATAATTAATATTTGTTATCGTTTAAAAATAATTATATTTTCCTACTTATGACTCTGTACTCTTCTGCATATGAATTCATACATATCGACTCCTGCTCCTCTTCGACTTTTTACAGCACAAAAATAACGAAAGCGTGTTATTTTCTGTGACTTTTTTCTTGAATTCTTCTTAACTTGTGTTTAATCGTGTTAAATGAAGAGAGGAATAACCAGCTTAATATTTATATAATACTACTTTGTCATCCCTTTGAAATTGCTATTCAAAAATAACAAATATACAAAAACTTTTAAAGGCAGCATTTTTGTAAATAACTAAAATTCGGTACACGTTTCCAAAGTGTTAGCTTAAGGGTACAAAAAAATAATTGAAGAGTCAATTAAGTAAGCTAAAATAAAAAAACGCTGTTGTTCTAATATTTTCAATAAAAACTTGCGTGTTCAATTTGACAGACTATTATTTTCAAAGTTTTATGAACCGTAATTCAATTCATGAGTGTGGTTAAATTAACTTAACCTGACGGAATGCAAATTATTTAAGAGTGTTGTTTATGCTAATTTCTTGAGTTCTGAAATGCTTAATGCCACTTACCAAAGTTTTATTTGTGTACGTGTATATATGGATGAATTTTGCATTTTCAGCGTTTGTTTATGCTATTGGCTGTTTAAGTAAAAAATAATAATAAAAGAAATAAACGTTGGAAAGACTTTGAAGATATCCATATTTGAATAAGTTGATCATCATATTCTGTGGATTGACATTTTATTGTTTATTTTCGATAATGATTTTGATGCCTGAAAATTTACGTTATGTGTACTCGTAAATTCAAATGTTTTTTATCTTAAACTTAATAAATTGTTTTAATGTTTAGTTAAGCCTTAACTGAATTTCCATATAAAGACTTAACAAATTTAGCACACTTATTACTATTTACATAAAATTATATAAAAAGGTCATTGACATAAAAAGGTTTAAGTACCTTTTAACTTTAAACCAACACTAATGAAATTTGAAAATAACAAGAAATATTTATAAACTAATTTAAACTTTTCCAATACAGAAATCGACACGTTGAAGAATATTTGTATACCCCATACTACTATGTTGTTTTTGTATTATGGCTTTGTGCTGCTGTTTGATTACTTCCTAATTATACCTGTAACGAGAAATAATTTAGTAATTAAGATAAATTTAGAAAATATACTAAAATGCAATAATAATGTATTTGACATTAAGAAAGAGTGCAGGAGTTACAATACGTAAAGTATATGTGATATTGATAACATTATCCCAAACCTTTTGAAAAGTAAACTGTCCCACTGCAGATCAGTAGAAAAAATAGATGAACCAATTCAAAGGGGAAATAGAAACTGACAACTTAACAACTAATATCAATGCCACCTTTGTAATTCTCTATCTAAATTCAAGGGTACAAATTGGAAGCCGGACATATTTAATATCGACATTCAATTAATTTTGTCTATTGTCAGTTGATTTAGTACAATTTGGTTATTAGTATTCTTCAAAACATTATTTACTTTATCTTGTATTATTACAAAATCGTGGGGAGCCGGACTACCGCCTAACCACTTCCAAGCATTAACAATGGATTATAAAGATTTCTTTGTTCTTGTTATTTTCTTGTTTCCTTTTAAGTTTCTCAAATTTAATCTGCCTTGTTCGTTCAAAGCTAGGTTGAGAAATATCTACAGGTCTCTCAAAGAATATGTCTACAGTTCTTTGTTCTTGTTATTTTCTTGTTTCCTTTTAAGTTTCTCAAATTTAATCTGCCTTGTTCGTTCAAAGCAAGGTTGAGAAATATCTACAGTTCTCTCAAAGAATATGTCTACAGTAGGGCGAGTCGATTTAAAAATCGCCCAAGTGACAAGGAAAATCGTATTCTAGGGATCAAAATAATATACTTTGCCGAGAAACCATACCTCTAAAACGAATTCTGCTGTCCCATCTTTTGACCTGTCTGTCCGTCTGTCTCAGTTTGACCCATACAAACATTTCAAAAAGTCACCATTTTTTGTTTAGAATTGGGCTGACTATGTTTGATTTAATATTAAAATTAACACTCGTACTTATGTATACGTATCTTCTACTCTGCTAATAAATTATAATCATACGCCTTGACTATGTTGTGTTATTGAAAAAGATCGATCGGATGAGGGTAAATAACTTTTAGATCACTCCGTAACTATGCGTGACTATGCGTCACTCTGCGTGACTACCTCAAAATTAATCTGTAGTGACAACAAGACTATGGGCCAAGTTTCAGATCAATTGCATGTGGGGAATGGGGTTGCCCCATGGCAGACAGACAGACAGATAGACAGGTCAAAAGTCGGGACATCAGAATTCATTCTAGGGTGTGGTTCCTTGGCCAAAGTTTCTTATTTTGATACCTAGAATATGATTTTTCTTGTCACTTGAGCAATTTTTTGCCTCCCTACAAATCGACCCGCCCTAGTCTACAAGTTTCCTTCCTGTTGTTGTTTACAGGTTTCTGTAGAAGCTCTTCAATATTTCTGCGAACCCCTACGTCTGCAGTACATCTCAATATTTCTACCAATGTTGAGTAAAATCATTTTAATTGTCCATGGGCATCCTAGTCCATCTTTTATCATAAATAGTATCGAAACTGCCTTCAATGATTTTTCATTATCCATGATAACAATTTTAGGAACTCCGTAGAAAAAAAGAAATTATATTAATGGAATGTCTTCCATTGATTTTCCTTTTAAAATTTTCATATGCGCGTACTTTTAGAATTTACCGAGAGCCGTCAGAACTATTTTCTTATGTCGATGTGAATGACTTGACCGGCACAAAAAATTTCGAGTAAATCGTGCCTTATAATTTTTAAGACGTATTCTCCCCATAAAAAATTCCGGGATTATTGTGTCATTTATTACAGATGGATTTAGATATCTCTTTAGTATTGATAGTAATTTTTCCGTCCTGTTCTTGTCTGCTGTAGTGTTGTCAATCTGGAGGAATGACTAGTTCTTAAATGGATAATAGAGACTTCTACACTGTGTACTGTTTTGTTCCAGTAAGAGAATAAATTCGTTCTAGGAGGGCTAAAGAGTGCGCCGGGCACCACATTACTTCTGGCTGGTTTGTACAGAATTTCATAATGATATTCCTCCAATAATGTTTTCCACCTTTTTGCCTTGAAGAATCTTTGAAAAAATTTTAAACTAAAAATTTGAATAATTAAGTCCGTTACAGCCAATATCCGGAGGCGTTGTTGTTTTGTGGTGAACAACATAACTCGTTACCGGACTATGTAAAATAAAAAAACCTTAATTCGTTTAAAAGGTGACATGTTTCCTGAAGTAATGACGAAGAGTTTTTCAATTTTTTTTTTTTTTTTTTGCAGCATTTTGAAGTGAAAAACGATTTTTGCCATACAATTTCGGGAATTTGTTGTTAAAAAATGGGGAAGAAAATGGAATTAAAAAAAACCTTCGTGGTTACCTGATGATTTATGTGTAGATCGGTCAAAAAGATTTTGAGTTATGATGTTCACGGACTTCGAACATTTATTTGCGAGAAAATCGGTTTAAAGTTTTTTAAAAACGGATTTATATACTATATACCGTATGAGGCCGGTCACTGGAAACGCTGTATCTTCTTAAGTTTTGCTCTGATTTACTTAAAATTTTGACACAACACTCTAGACATGTTGTGCATTCAGGAAGAGAAATGCAAAAAATGGTTTTAAAACCTATCACCCTTTAAGGATATGAAAACACCAATACACCTACACAAAAAAGAAACTATATTTCATATTTCATCATACATTTAAACTGAAAGAAGAGAACTACTTTTTTTTGCGAAGTTAATTTTTAAATCCAAAAAAAAAAACAAAAAAAATAAGCACGTATTAGTTTTACTTAAAAAAAAAAATCGCCTTTAATTCTTCCATGATAATTTCAATAAATTTTTCAAATTAAATTCATAAATATACCTATTTACGTAATTTATGTTTGTCTAAATTTTTTGAAAGCAAATTTTGCAAAAATTAATATTATGAGTGAAAAAAAAATTACTTCCCCACCTCTCTTCTGAAATTACAATGTAATATAGTTATGCTAAGTTAGAATAATTTAAATTTTAAACCTAATATTCCACTATATTTTCATGTGCTTTTCAATACAGAGCTTTAAACGAAATCATACGTTTGACAACAAGAAAATCCACATTGAAGATCTCTATTTTCTTAAATATTTATCAAAAAAAGCACACTCTTTGGCAAGTGCTGGCCATCAGAGAACCTGAGCGAAAGCACTCTTAACAATACAAAACAATTTTGAGATGAAAAACAAAACAGACAAACGGATAAGTTTAGTTTGATAAAAGAAGTATGTTATGTATGCATATCGGACGACGTTAAATGAGAAAAATATAAATGTTTAAAATTTCATTCATTACATTTTTTGCAGAATTTTTTCATTGACCAACAATGGGAATTTAAAGAAGAATTTGAATAGATATTAGTTTTTTTCTGACGCATTTTTTGCGCTCAACTTATTCCATATGTAGCACGAAATCTGCATATGTAGTGCTATTGTCGTTAGCAGTGTTGCCAGTTTTGACAACTTATTGTAAATTCGACGATTTTTCAATTTGCTAAAATGATTTGTTAAATTTGTTAAATGATGATTGAAGATTTAAAATTTTCAGTAGTATAAAAATTACGATGTAACAATTAATGGGTTGTTTGTAGAAAATGGGTTGTTTGTAGAAAATTGATAGTTCTTGTTCAGTGTAAATGGAAATTACAAAATATATATAGATTTAAGTCTGGGTCAAGTCGTTTCAAAACGGAAATACCTTGAATAGCATCTCTATTTAAGATTTAAGTTTTAATTACGGCGATACTTTAAACCCATATTATATGTTTCAGCTATAGATACATGTCAATAAAATTATTTAGTTGATTGCTGTGTTAAATTTTTTTCGTTGAAATTTCACCACTAATACATTTTTATATATAGAAATAACCAATGCTGTAATAATATTCGTAATATGAATTATATAAATAAATTGTTTTGTTTCCTTTTGTAATATTTTGTCGTGTTTTATTTTTATTTTTTGACAATTTCTTGTTTTAAAAATGACGATTTTGGCGATTTAGTTTCCAAAATTGTCGATTTTCAGAAGATTTTATTAGCAGCACTGGTCGGTAACATAGAAGAGAGAAAATTTTGTGTGGGTTTGTATAAAATGAGAGAGATTAAATTTTGTTTGTGTATTTCGCGTAGCTTTGTAGGGAGTGCTATGTGTATTATTTCAGCGTTAAAGAATCAGTCAGTCTCTCAGTCAGTCAGTCAGTCAGTGAGTCAGGGATCAGCATAAATATATTTAAGAAGATAACTACTCAATACAAGAAATAATGTGCAACGGATCCTTTAGGATATTTATATTTATTGGAAATGTAATTTATGTGTAACTTACGATGTAGTATTTCGTGTCTTTGAATATATCTTTTGACGTTCTTAGTCTTAAAGCACAATGCAGTTTTTCATATTAAAGAATATTTCTGTTTTTGGTATTAAAACGCAATGCCGTTTTTTTTATAACGGTTTTATTACGTTGCTTTCTTGTCTGTTTGTGTGAGTGTTTGTATGTTGCCTAGGAATCTTGGAATTTATTTGAAAGTAATTTTTCGATAATCTAAAGACTTGATATTTTCAACAGAGCTCAAAACTGGATGACAATGCAATATTATTCGTTTCCGAAATTTTTCCTAAATGTGGTAGGCGTTGGACATCGGCCCCGCCCATACAACTCCAGCTTTAGGAATGCTTTATCTCGGCTAGTTTTACAGTAATATAAATTAAATTTATACCGTTTTCTTTTCTGACAAAAAATTTCGCCCTTTTTTTTCCCTTTTTTCGAAAAGTGTATTTTTTTTATATATTCTGAATTAAGAGCAACCTTATCTTCTATATCAATCGAAAGGTTTCAAGGTCGAGCCCTCGCAAATCACAAAAAATTCCAGCCATTGACTTCTTTCAGGCCATAGTGTGAGAATATGTCCCCATTGTTCCCCTTTTTTGAATATTTTCACCCTATGACTTCCAAGAGGATAATAATCAAAATTTTTTTGCAGTTATGAACACAGCACTCTGAGACCTTTCGATTGATGTATAAGATGAGGTTGCTCTTAATTCAGAATATATAAAAAAATACACTTTTCCAAAAAAGGACAAAAAAGGGCGACATTTTTGTCAGAAAAGAAAACGGCATTAGTATAAATGTGTTAGTAGTCGTTTCCTCCATTCCCCTCATATGTGGTATGATGTTAGTCACCAACTCAAACTCACCACACTCAAAATCACCACACTCAAACTGACCACAATCAAAACCCACCACACTCAAGCTCACCACACCCAAACTCACCATACTCAAACTCACCATACTCAAACTCACCACACTCAAACTGAACACAACCAAACCCACCACAATCAAGATCACCACACTCAAACTCACCACACTAAAACTTACCACACTCAAACTCACCACACTCAAACTTACCACACTCAAACTCAACACAATGAAATCCACCACACTCCAAATCACCACACTCAAACTCACCGCAGTCAAACCCACCGTACTCCAACTTAACGCACTTACTACAAGGCTTAACATGAGGAAATAAATACTAAGTAAAAAAATTTTGAAGATTCAACGTTTTTAAAACGGACCAAAAAGTATAAAATAATTTTTAATTTCAATAAACAGATTTCTAAACCAATATACATAGATGGCCCTGATAATGTTTGATTGTGAATTTTTAATTAATGGAAGTAGTAGTAAGATTTAAAACTAAAAACGGTGGGCGTAAAATAATAGTAAAGAGTAGTTGTGTTAACAAAACAGTTAATATAATTTGCACTCCAATAAAATTGTACTTAAGTGATTTAATAATAACAGCCGAACTTAAGCAAAGCATAAATGATTAAAATTCACCAATAAAGTTGTTGGGATAGAAACACAAAGCATGCAACAAAATTCTAACTACGGTTAACTTTTAATTCTCTTTTTAGTTGGAACAAGTTTAAATCAAAGAACGGGCAGTACAATCGAACTTTTAGTGACTTTGGTGAACTACTTACGTACCAATTACTTAATGTATGTGCCCAACATTTTTGGTTTTATATCTTACTTGTATTTCCATCAATAAGAAATTCACAATCAAACATTATCAGGACCATCTATATTGGTTTCGAAATCTGTTTATGGCAATGAAAAATTATTTATACTTTTTGTCGATTTTAATAAAAAATTTTTTTTTACTTTGTAATTATTTTAAATTTTATTTTCAGTATTGACGGTGCACCTAAGAATATGTAACTAAAGTCGTATGTACTAATCCCTAAAACTAGTTCTTGTTTCGAACAAACACAACTTCATAAGAAGTTATTATAAAATAACGGTCTTCTTTTTGGCCTTTCAGAGCCTATGCGCCTATGTTGTAAAATTTCTGCATCTGAAGCTAATTCTTATAGTGGATGACAACTTTTATATTGTATGTGTTTTACAACATTGACAGCTCTTTGCTGGATAAGGGTGTTAATTTTTGCACATCGGAGTGTTGTAGCAGCAGTTTCGGTTGCCCAGCAAACAAAGGCACCGCCAGCAATAATTTGGCGGCAACAAATTTACCAGATTCCTAAACAACAGCAATATCGTCGCATACAATAACATATCGATATCCAAATAAACAGCAACAACAATTGTCACGCTGTTGTTATGAGCAACCAATTATGCCACATTTTAAAATAAAACTCGATAAACTGACGATTCAAAATAATAAACGTAGCTTCATTTCTTCTAAATTTAAAAGTGTTTAAATATTTAAAACTCACCTGCAAAAGTAACGATGTGTTTAGGTTTTTAAAAGTTATAAATTGTTTAAGATTTCATATTTCCTACATAGAATTTTGTAAATAGATTTTATTCCTATTGTACTGATTTTTTATATTTCTTTTCTAAAATTTGAAGCATGAACTGTAGAATATTCGCATAGTATTATCTCAAAACACATACAATTATGTAGACAAATTGGATATTTTATTTTGTTTCTACAACTCTAATTTGCTGTTTCCGGGCATTTTATAATTTGCGAAATATCTTTACTTATGGTTCTACTTGACAACCACACTTGAGTGTTGCTGGAAGTAAACAATTGGTAAACAAATTGTATTGTTACAAATAAAAAACTCTTGATATAAATTCCTTAAGTTAAATTTTCTTTTTTATCAAAACAGTTTTAATGTCATTATTATGCTTTTATTTGCTTTACTAGTTTACTCAAAAAACAATTTATTATTATTAATTTATTATTACTCAATCAAGTTATCTAATAAATAGCAGAAGAAGTAGAAATACTAGAAAAATGATTCAAAATCTTGAAGTATATTGTGAACGTTGGAATTTAGAGTAAACCTTACAAAATCAAAAATAATGGTGTTTGGATATGGTGGAACAATATCGAATAGAGAAAAATGGTATTTCAAGGGAGAAGAAATTAAAATAGTAAATGAACACAATTATCTGGGAGCGATTTTAACACCAAAAATGCTATTTACCAAACATGTTGAAAATAGAAACAAGTCACCAAAGAGTAACATTAATGCCAGTTGGAATACATTTCTAAAAAAAGAAGGAAATTACGACAGCAATAAAATATAACTTATTCAAAACAGTATGTCGTCCAATACAGTCATATGGAGCGCAAGTTTAGGGACATACTCACTTCGAAGAAGTAGACAAGCTACAGAGATATTTTCTCAAATGTATAGTAAAATTACCAAACTTTACCCCGAACTATGCTCTTATGCTTAAATCCGGTTTGGAAGACTGTTATCTCTACACACTTCAACTGAATTTGATTTACATGAGAAGAACTCTGTTTGAGTATTCTGAATCCAGATTTCCAGATAAACTTAGCAAAAAATGTTCGAAAAACAAATATTTTGGGCAAAAAGTTTTAATGAACGGCAAACAAAATTATTTATTGGAAACTCTAGAAACAAAATAATTATTTAATTTAATTTAATAATTAATATGTAAAATCATTAAAAACAGTATAAACGAACGCAACAGTAATGTCATAGAGTACAGGCTTTATGGGCCCAAATATTAAATACAATTAAAAAGAATTATAAAAAGCTATAATAATACATTTACTTAATTTTTAAATTTACTCAAATTGAGCAATACGTTTAAAATATTCCGTTGTTTGAACAAGATACCAGATTGTTATGAAATTATTATTTTTAATGCCAGACGTTAAATATTAAGTGAAATTCTCTGAAGAGAATTTGTTTTCGGCAGCTATCATTTTTGTTGGATTTTTCGCCGAATTTCTAAATTGTGTGTTATAGAAGCTTGTTAAATTAATACAAAGAAATATATCTAGAAATATTAAAGGCAAAATATTTCAAATTATTTCTAGAAATAATAAATTAGAAAATTGTAATTCTAAAGCATTTAACAATAGAAAAATCTTATATAGAAATGTCACAGGTGGCGTATGACCATTATTTAATTCATTTAAATATCACTCAAACGCTTTGAAGTCTTATCTTCTGATATGCACACACTCAAGCTAGTCATCAAAATAAACACAATGTAAATAGAATTAATTTTTCCGTTTCATTGATTTTCGCATGAAAAAAGGTTTCCAAAACTTCGATAATTTGTTTTTATTAATTCCAACGCTAGAATGTCTGCTTAATTTTTTGTTAATTTTAAAAACTTAATATGATGTTTCTCATAAATATTCGTTAAGCAAAAAACATACTAAATTAAAAGTGCAGCATTAGTATATTGGACGGATATGCTATGTGTACATAGATGGCATTACTTATTACTTTCAGCAAAAATTAAAAATCGCACTTGAGTCACTTTAATTACAACTTCGGAGCACTTACCGCCAATAATATGAAGGTACAGCTGGAGAAGTGTGAATTCTTTAAAGAATCAGTTGAATTTTTTGCTCTTATAGTTTCATGCAGTGGAATAACAGCTACGCCCAAAAAATTGGAAGGGGTCGTAAAATTTCTACATACCAGAGCTGCGATCATTTCTCGGCAAAATATTTATAAAAGGATATGCCGATATTGCTAAACCATTCTTAAAAATTCTTAGAGGAGATGGATGCATGATATCCCAGACAGAGCCAAACAAGAGAAATATCAAACTCGATAATAAATTAATATCTGCTATCGATGCATTAAAGAATCCTTTAGTTTCCCAAGAGGTCATACTCTTGCATTCAATCTTTGAAAACGAATTCCAGCTGACTATGGATGCATCTAATATGATAACAGGGGTAATGTTACACCAAGACGGTAGACTGATATCTTTTATTTCAAGAACATTAGCACAAACCGAGGAAAGTTACACAACAAACGAGAAAGAAATATTAGCTTTAATTTGGGCTTTAACAAATTTGAGAAACTAGTAGGGATCGGCAAAGGTCACAATCTATGCTAACCATCAAACGCTAACTTATGCACTTAGCAATAAAAACAGCATTTCGAAGTTATGCTATAACGTGTATTCATGTCTTCAAAAAAGAATTATGCAAAATACGACTTTTATTAACTTTTAAGGCCTTACACCCCCCCTTAAGAAACTTTTAGGAACCTTGCTCTAAAACGTTTTTTTTTTTTTTTTTGTTATACTATTTTTTCTACAATAAAATGGAGTTCGGTTATATCGTACTCGGCGGGACCGCCCAATTAGTTCGTTATAGACTAAGTTCGTTATAACCGTAGTATTTTTTTGTTTTGTCCGAAAAGTTTAAAAACTTTTTTTTTTGAATAAGTTTATTTATTTTGATGCATTTTAAAAAGTTATAAAACATAAATTAAATTATTAAATTATTAAATTTAAATTATTAGAAGGATATATATTAATAATTTGTCTTAATAAGACTAAAATATCCGAGTTTCTATCAAAATAAAATATTTTTTTAAAAACATATAATATTGAAAACTCCTTATGTATAGAAGCAGAAAGTATAAGCAAAGATTGGCTACTGGACCTTTTACAAAACTTCATTTGTATTTTTTACAAGTGTTTTTCAATTTTTTTATTTTTTTAAGAAATTTCAAAAACATTAAAATTATTTTTTTTTAAATATATAAAATACTAGATGTAACCCGGTGTGCTTCGCTACACCCTCCCCCTCCCCCGCCCTTCCGAATTGTTATGAAAAGGCTCACGCAAAGTCCCAAGGCTCTCACTAACACAGTTATTCAGATATATGGCATTATATATTTTATTTGTATGGCAGGTACCATGCCTATTGGTCCGATATTGCCCATTTTTTGTCCGACTGCTCACATTAATAATAGGTGACATCAGACAACTTTGAAAAACTCTTTCTATCATAGTACTCGAGATATATAACATTGAATTATTACTTGTATGGGAGGTACCACGCCCATTTCTCCGATCCGGCCCATTTCCGGCGTGGCTACTGATATTAACAATAGGTGACCTCACACAAATTTGCAAAGCTCTCCCTATCATAATACTCAATATATGTATATGATATTAAAAATTTACTTTGTGTGGGAGGTGCCACGCCCACTAAAAATATTAAAAAAATACAGCCTGTAGCACTTCTGATATCCGCAGTAAGAATCAGTTAAAATTTCAGGAAGATCAGATAAGTCGTTACGGAGATTACCTCCTACAAACAAACAAACACATTACCTCTTTATTATGCTAAGTATAGATCATTAATATAGATTCATTTATTTTGATACTTGCTGATATAAAATGTTTTTTGTTTTTTTTAATTCGGTACAACAAATATCAGATTGTTCAGCGTTCCTGCCCTGGAGGTACATGTAGCTGCCCATGAGAAGAACATGGATTTTCCAAATTAGATCTGGCACCACTCAACTATTGGCTTTGAACTTAAAATATCACTTGGCAATTTTTATTTTTTTTGGCGATTTTTGATTTTGCCAATTTTTGATTTTGAAGATTTTTGTTTTTGGGCGATTTTTGGGTTTGGCGATTTTTGATTTTGACGATATATTTTCCACGACAAATCACATTGATAACTAATGTACTTGTCAAAAGACTGTTTCTTTCGTAGTACATCATATTTTTGATATAGAAGGTGCCACGCCCACTTATCCCATCCCGCCCAATTTTTATTGGACTACTCACATTAATATCTGATGGACTCGTGCAAAATGTCGAGCCTTTCCCAATTATATGATATTAGATATCTACTTTACATGGGCGGTGCTACGCCCACTGCTTCGATCACGCCCATTTTTTTGTTCGACTAATCACACAAAGAACCTATGGGCTCACGCAAAGCCACAAAGCTCTCTCTTTTACAGTACTCCAAATATATGACATTAAATAGTTACGTTGCATGGGGAGTTCCACGCCCATTGTTGTGAACCCGCCAATTTTTTATCTGACTACTCATATTAAGATCTGATGGTGTCTTGCAAAGTGCCAAAGCTTCCCTCTTTTAGTACACCAGTTATATCATATCATATATTTACTTTGTACGGGTGGTGCCACGCCCACTGCTCCGATCACGCCCATTTGTTGTCTAACTAACCATATGAATAACTTATGGGTTTACACAAAGTCCCAAGACTCTCACTATAACAGTACTCCAGATATATGACATTATATATTTTATTTGTATGGCAGGTACCATGCCTATTGGTCCGATATTGCCCATTTTTTGTCCGACTGCTCACATTAATAATAGGTGACATCAGACAAATTTGAAAAACTCTCTCTATCATAGTACTCGAGATATATAACATTGAATTATTACTTGAATGGGAGGTACCACGCCCATTTCTCCGATCCGGCCCATTTCCGGCGTGGCTACTGATATTAACAATAGGAGACCTCACACAAATTTGCAAAGCGCTCCCTATCATAATACTCAATATATGTATATGATATTAAAAATTTACTTTGTGTGAGAGGTGCCACGCCCACTAAAAATATTAAAAAAATTATAGCCTATAGCACTTCCCATATCCGCAGTAAGACTCTGTGAAAATTTCAGTAAGATCAGATGGCTAGTTACGGAGATTACCCCATACAAACAAACAAACAAACAAACAAACAAACAAACAAACAAACAAACACACATTACCTCTTTATTATATTAGTATAGATAAGAAAATTCTGAAATGGAAAAAAAAATTTGTTTGTTAAAGTAAAAATAAACGGGCGCCTGGGCGCCACACAATCTACTAGTATATTCATATTTTCGAGCTGCAGTTTGATTACAAGGTTTACATGGACACACAGACGGACGGACGGATGGACAGACGGACGGCCGGACGGACGGACAGCGTTATATCGAATCAGATAGTGATTCTGATTCGATCAGTATAATAAAAGATGGGTCTAGGTCAAATTTTTTTTTAGTAACAAACAGCAGCACAAAGTTATTATACCCAAACCACATAGTGGTATAAGGTATAAAAAGCGGATCCAACAGTGCAAAGGGCTTATGACGTGCTTTAGGGTACGTTCTTTTGCCTGAAACTTTTCACTTTCAAAAAGGCGATGATGATGGTAGCGTAGGCTTCTGTTTTGCCACGACAAATTCGGATTTAAACCGATTTCGGTTTTGCTTTTCAAACTCATCCACTCTACCGTGATATTTCTCCAATTTTTTTGAAAAATTTTTGCAAAACAATCGTACATTTTCTTTCAATATCTCAAATGATGTTTGATATTTTTGTATTTTTCCCTTTACCTAATTAAAAACAGCATAATTTTTGCACACAATCCACTAGTAGTAAATATTGAGTAGACTTCTAAAAGTCTCTCAATATTAGAATATATAAGTTGTATATAAGTTGAAGTTTTTGATAAATAAAAAGAAGTTTTATTTAAAAGTTTGAAGTAAAATGTTGTTTTTATTCAGACGAAAATGAATTATGTAGTCAACCAACTGCAATTCTACCTATAAGTAGAGGATTTTACAATCACATCAACTACGACACAGCGTTCATCATATGTCGATCTAAGGACATATTTATTACATGCTATCCTGGAATCTATTTACTGTAATTGATAGAATATATTAATATACGCTACCACAGAGCGCCTTAAATTTTTCTGCACATTATCAGATAATCCACTTATTTTCTGCTTGTATGATAGAGCATCTATGGACAGCTCAGCTACATTAACCAGGTTATAGTATTTGGGCCTTAACTTGATGTTGTATTTCATATTATATTTAAAATCAATTATGTTTTTTTAAATAATAATTATTCAAATACATTTTTCTATAAAATTTTCGGAACATAATTCTTAAAAAATTTATGTTTTTGCATACTTCTAAACCTATAAGTACGGTAACTTCACTGTTTTCAGGCTTCCACAAGGCATATTGCAGAATCGTAAAACTGTGTTTTGCAGACCTGCAATGGGGAGTTGGTCTGTTTTATACTCAATCAGAGGTTTTTGTTAATGAATTTCATTTTATATTCTGATCAAAGCGGAGCAAATCGAGCATTTAATTTTTCTTCCCACAACGAAAATGACAATGGCGACGATGATGTTGATAAAAAAAAATCGAATTTTAACTAAAAATTTTACCAATATAAATAAAAATTAAAAATTTTTAAATCTTTCAAAATTTATAGGTAACACGTTGCGGAACAAAATGTTTGACAAATATGACATCAAAAACAAACTGGACAATATAGTTCTTGATGCCGATGAAATCCTAAAAACTTTAGATTTGGTATCTCTATTTACCAACATACCAATACATCTGGCAATAGATAATATAATGATACAATGGAATACTCTACAGAAATACATAGAATTTCGTAGGGCGAAATTCCTAAAATTGTTACAATTTTGTCTCGACGGCAACAATTATTTTATGTATGAAAAATATTATACCACCAAATATATGGTACGCCGGTGGGAAATCCACTTTCCCTGAAAATAGCGGATATTGTATTGTATTCACTATTGGAAAATGTAATCGAAGATTTGGAAAAAGAGATTATTGAAATGAAATTAATGACGAGGTATGTGGATTATATGTTTGGAATAATAAAGCAAAAGGACAAGGGACTCGTACTGAAAATGTTTAATAATTATCACAATAAATTAGAGTTCACAATAGAAAGATAAGAAAATAATTCTATACCATTTCTTGTTATGAAATTATACTGCCAAAACAATCGGATTATTACCAATTGACACACATAATCAATATCATCTGGACGGTTGATAACTTTCACGCAATACAGCCAATATCACAAATACAAACAAAGTTTTATTATTAAACGACGATAAATTTAAAAACAAAAATATAAACAAAATTAGGTAAATATTATCAGACAATAACTATCCAAACCATACAATAAATAATTTAATTACAAAGGCAATAAATGGGAATTCAACAAACAATATTAAAAACGACACATCTGGCAACATAAAATTTTGCAGCTTCTCGCATATACCCAAGCTTACCGAAAACAAACAAATAAAATAGATAATAGACGACGATAGAGTTACACTGGCATACAAAGCCAACAAAACAATTAAATCGTTATTTACACAACAAAAACAAAAATAAAAAAGGCCAAAAAAGCAATGTAGTGTATGAAATTAAATGTATGGGCAAAACAGATGAAGGCTATGGTTAAATTTATATAGGAACAACTAAGGAAACACAAGAGTTACAGAACACGAGACAGAAATTAAAAATGGTAAACACACAAGTGCACTGGCACAATCTTGTAACGAAAGCGAACGTACGGCTGATCTAATAAATGTTAGAATATTAAACAATGCGCGCAGGGAAAATAAATACAACAACAAATAAATTGTACAATAAATAAAAAAAGGCATGGATAAAACAAACGCAAATTATAAGATATCTTTATTTTAGTTTCTAACTTCAGCTGTGAATCTAGTTTAAGAGAATTTTTTTACTGTGATATTTACTCTCATCTATTTTCTACATTTGCTTTAAATTAGTTTTATCTTGTGTGTGTAAAACCGAATATATTGGTATTAAAATTGACAGTAATTACTAAATAAAAAAATTTTTTTAATAATGGTAAGATTTAAAATCAAAAACATTGGGCGCATACAATGGGTAATTGATGCGTGAGTAGTTCACATAAGTCACTAAAAGTTTGAGTGTAATGCCTTTTCTTTGAATTAAATTTGTTTCAACTAAAAAGTAGATTAGTTGAATTTTAGTCATTTATGCAGTGAAGATCCGAGATATACAACAGCATGGTTCATTGTACATCCTTGCATTTTATGAACTGTGCAGGCCTTCACTTCATAATCTATTTTTTGCTGTTATGCTCTTTTTCTTTGACACGCGGTTCGAAGAAATTGTCACTATTGCACTATTAATAAAATCTCTATATTAATACGTGAAGGTAAATTTGAAGTTTCCTTTTTAAGCAATATGCGGGCACAGAGGACTATGAATTGGCACAGGTATAGTTCATATGGAGGAGAAGCTGAGAATGATAAAATTTATGTTTGATCTGTCTTAAGAATATATTAAATTAAATAAAATAAAATATTTATAATAATTCGTTACGACCTGTTAATGCGAATGATTCAAATTATATATCAGATGCTCTGTGTGGAATTATTAATTGCTAAAATTGATTAACATACTTTAGGCTCATTTAAATATTCACAGATTTTTTATATAGATTAAAAAAACATTGGAAGACAAAAATTAAATGAAGAAATAATATTTCCTGGAATTTGCACTCGACTTTCTAGTGCTGGGTTATACCAGTTCTTTATAAAAGTATGTTTTTAAGATAATTCTCAAATTTCGCAAAATGGTTTGCAAAACAAAAGGTAGATAGTGAACACTATTACTTTCGGCCAAAGTTTTAACCGTTAATCGAGCTTTGTATCAAAAATGATACATTTCGTTTTTTTTGGCAGCATAACTTAATTTCAAAAAATGTTAGATGCCACAAATATTGAGACTTTGTTAACACTGTTATTGTCGTTATTTAAATCAAATTTAAAAAAAAATTCTAAGTAGGCTATGAGAAATTCAAAAAATTCATAATTCTGGCTATGTATCATTTTTGATACATACGATATTTTAAATTTGTCTGTGCTGTTGTGCATGTAATTCGAGACGTGGTTTTCCGTTTTTTGCAAAATTTTTTCTTATTATTCCGTGGGGACGTGTTTTTATTTTATATTATCAACCTGAAAATAATTGTGCGTATTTTAAAGAATGTCTTATCTGCGGTATTTGACCTTGGAAGAACTTGTGAATGAAGTGTTGGATGAGATTGAAGAGGATCAGGATATTTCTGATCTTGATGTTTCTGATCCTGAAGGAGAAGGAGAAAGCAGCTCGTGTTCAGATAGTGATGACAGTATTTGCAATAACACACATGGTGAACCGTTTTATACTGCTAAAGATGGCACTAATTGGAGTAGCAAACCTCACTCCATTGGTCGGCTGGGAAGGGAAAATATTATCAATTTGAGACCAGTTCACTAGTGATTGTTTATTGAAATGCCATATAATTAATATTATTGTCTTTAGGCGTAACAAGATTTGCATCAGGCCGCGTGAATAGCATTCGGGACTCATTCTTATTATTCTTCTCGCCACATTTAACGAAAATTGTAATTGATAGCTCCAATAAATATGGAAAGCATTTACATGGTCCCAATCACACTGAAATAGATGAGGAATTACTTCATGCTTATCTGGCAGTGTTATTATTGGCCGGAGTGTACAAGTAAGTAGCACTATATATAATATTGTAAAAAAAAATATATAAATTTGCGCTTACCAGGTCCAAAAATGAGACTTTGCACGATTTGTTCGATGAATATTACGGACGGCCAATATTTCGCTCAATCATGTCTAAAAAAACATTTTTATATATACACAAAATCATTCGCTTTGATGATGTGCTAACCAGACGTGCCCAGAGAAGTGATGACAAATTCGCGCCTATTAGAAATTTCTGGGATAAATGGTCTGAAACACTTTCAACTTTCTATAATCCCAATGTCTGTGTTACTGTAGATGAACAATTACTGGGTTTTCATGGGCGTTGTAAATTTCGTCAGTATATTCCATCGAAACCGGAGAGATATGGTGTGAAATTTTGGCTGCTCGTTGATTCACGTTCTTGCTATGTGTGGAAAATACAGCCATACTCGAGCAAAGATACATGCGGAAATCCAGAGCGGAATAAGGGAGAACGGGTTATTCTTGATTAAGTCGACGGACTAAAAGGCATAATGTCACCATGGACAACTTTTTTTCATCGCACGGCCTTGGTCAAAAACTTTTACAAAGAAATATAACTATGGTTGGAACCATGCGCAAAAATAAAATGTCAATTCCTCCAAAGCTGTTAGAATGCAAGAAACATCCACGCTACGAATCAACTTTCGCCATTATCCCTGACACTACTCTTGTTTCATGTATAAGTCACAAAGGCAAATGCACTATTGTCATGAGCACAATGCATCACGAACCAAATGTTGCGGACGTTTGAAAAAATTGCCCGAAATTATCTCTTTCTATAATTCAACCAAAGGGGGAGTTCATACGGTTGACAGAATGCTGAGTTGCTATAGTTGCAAACGTAAAAATAATCGGTGGACTATGGTTGTATTTTCCAATATTATAGATATTTCCGCATTGAATGCATATATCATATATAACGAAATTGATCCCAATTGGATGCAAACTCGGAAACACACAAAATGTAAATGTTTCCTACATGAGCTGGCGATATCATTGGCAGCGCCCTATATGGAAAAACGGAAAAAATGTCCAAAGAATGAACTATTAGTGGTATTTCTCTTAAAAGTATAAAACCAGAATATTTCCGATCCAAGTGATAATGAAGCTGGCCCATCTAAAAAAAAAAACAGAAAGCGGATAAGTCTCCGAAAAAGAACCGTGCTAGATGTCAAAAATGTTACCATTTGGGTGAAAACAAAAATAAATGGACATCGTCATTCTGCTTCTTATGTAAAAAGCCATGCTGTAATGAAATACATGCCAAAAGTATTTGCATAGATTGCATAAATAGCACTTAGAAATGTAAGAATGTAAAAAAATTCCCTTAAAATGCATCAATATAAATAAATATATTAAAACTTTTTAACAAATTGTCTTAATAAGTCAAATATTTCCATGCACTAAAATATGTATCAAAAACGATACATAGCTAGAATTATGAAGTGCTTTTAAGGCCTGATCTACGGTTAAGTTTTAAATCTTACCAGTATTTCCATATCAATTAAAAATTCACAATCAAAAATTTTCGGGGCCATCTGTATGGGTTAGGAATATGTTTATTTCAAGGAAAAATTATTTTATACTTTTTATTCCGTTTTATAAGCATTGAATATTCAAAATTTTTTTTACTGAATAATTATTTCTTTATTTTAAGTCTTGTAGTAAACGTGGTGAGCTGGAGTGTGTTGGGTTGAATGTGTTGAGTTTGATTGTGGTGAGTCTGAGTGTAGTAGGTGTGAATGTGTTGTGTTTAAGTGTGGTGAGTTTAAGTAAGGTGAATTTGATTGTGGTGAGTTTGAGTATGGTGGTTTTATTGTGGTCAGTTTGAGTGTGGTGAGTTTGATGGTAGTGAGTTTGAGTGTAATGGGTTTGGTGGGGTGTGGTGAGTCTAAGTATGGGTGCAACATCATACCATATATGACAAGAATGTAGGAAATGACTATTAACACCTTTAGACTAAATTTCATTTATATTGCTGTAAAATTAGCCGAGATAAAGCATTCCTAAAGTTAGAGTTGTATGGGTGGGACTACGTCCCGATGTCCAACGCCAGCCACATTTAGGAAAAATGTTGGAAACGAATGTATGTATCAATATATCAAAATTCGTAAGTATTGCTAATACAATTGCCGAGATAAAAAGTATTTCTTTATTTGTGGGTGGCGCCATGCCCACAGGGAAATTGCATGCTGAATTAAAAAAAAAGATTTCCAAACCTGCAAATAAAAAAATCTTTCGAAAAAACAAAAACATGCACATGACATGCATTTTTACCATTTAGCATGCGTTTCCTATAGATTTAACAGGCATTTTCCCATAGTTTAGCATGCATTTTCCCATTTCTGTACAGCAAAACAAATTCTCTCTTTTAAAAAGACTATATGTAAGTAAAATGTTCCTATAAACATGAATTATGTGTTTTTGAAGTTTGATATTAACTTATGGTTCTTTTATTTTATTTTCTCATAACGTTTCCAGATTAATAAAATTATCCCTGAGAATGTTGCGAATCTCCAACGAAAAGTCGGATAAATAATAAATAAATCGTCTTTTATTTATGTTGAGAACACATGGCCCTAGAAGCCCACTTTAGATATTTCCAAAAATCTTAACAAATATTTACCAAAAAAAAGGTCGATAATACTATAAGTATCAACCAAAAATTTACTTTCCTATTTTTAAATTTTTTTTATTCTTTTTGATGTGTAAACATCTAAACAAGCACAAAAACAGCGTACATGTGAGAGTCACATCTTACGCGTAAGATGTGCCCATTAAGACAAATCGGTATGACTTATGATTGTTTGGTGAAAAAATTATTATATGTAATAACCTTTTTGTCGCTGTTTTCTGCATTTTATTTATTACCAGATGTTTACACATCTCCCTTGTGTTCGTACTCACATGATTTTTTTTATTCTCTAGTTTTCAATGTAGTTTGCTAACTTAACGCTTGTAATTTTCATCCCAAAGTTACAGCTAAAATTATGAAAAAAAAACACGCCAAATAGATTAAAAACATTCTTTCTAACCCTTTTTAAAATGCTGTTTTTTTATGTATTTATGAATCAATAAAATAAAATAATACTTTAAACCTACGCCTTTCCACTTGCCACGCCACGCCACTTTGCATATCGTTCAACACAATGTGGATCGTTACCAAATATAATGTGGTTTGTGTTATGTAGTTTTTTTAAAGTTATTAAAAAAATTTATTTTTATTGTACTCGTATTTATTTCTCATGGCAACAATTTATGCTGTACAAATATTAAATATATATAACTTTAATTTGTAAATCATGATAGAAAAATATTGCCCATCTGTAGTACTAAGCTCTAAGATTGCTTTACAATTAATATGCTACTAATATCTTAATTAATTTGTATTCATTATACTTAATCCTTTTTTATTTCAGTATAATTCCCAAAAAATTTGGTTTGTTTAACAAACTCGAAACACATTGTTTTCTTAAGGATATTTACCAAACATAAAAGTCAATATCAAAGAAACAATAGCACAAATCAAATTACGGAACGGACATAGAAATATTTAATATGGGGAAGTCTCGAAAGTAAAAGTTATTGTTAGCAATTTTCTTTGTCCCAAATGTTCGAAAGAGCTTCTAAATATAATTTTGAAACAAAAAGTCGCACACAAAAAACTTTAAAAATTCAATAAAAGTCAATCACCCACAAGCAAATTTTTATATAAATATGAATAAATGGTCTGCATTTTTTAGCTTCCTATCCATTCTATATTATATTTAAAATCCTATTAAATTTAAAATCAAAACTGGAATAGTCCTCGTACGTGCAAATATAAATATGGAACTCCTTCTTTTATTTTTTGTCCACTTTGTTTGAATTTAAGAATATTTTTCATTTATTGTACTGTTTTTTGTTTATTTATACTTGAATGTTTTGTATAAATTAAGTAATTATAGCTTTTGCCCTCTGGAGATTTAAGATATTGTGTGTTTTTGACATACAATAGCAGTTATAAATAAAAAGTTTATTTTTATGCCACAGTATAGAGCAACAATATAATAAATTATATTTAAATTGTGAGTTGACACGTTTTTGTTCAGATTTGCTTAAAGGGATTGTATTGACAAAGTATATAAGTCATTATGGTAATTAGCCTTAGTTGAAATGACAATTTCGAAAAATTTTAAAATATAGTTGTGATACAGTTTAGAAATTAAGGATTTGTTTATTTAAAAACTTAATTTTATGCTTTACGTCTCTGCTCCTATATATTTTGATCCAAGTAAAACTTCAACTTATTAACTGTTTTAATGTTGACTTAATACAAATTGTTTAACGGAAGACACATCAGCTATTTGTCTTCATTTTTAAAATGCCGCTGCTAAATCGTTTACACTTCTTCTGTAAATTGTCAGCACACACAAAATAATGTGTCAGCTATGACGAAAAATTGAAAAAAAATAATTAAATTTATTTATATGTATTTACATACTTAATTACTTTGGTTAAAGTTGGGACCCACAAACTTCTTAGATTAATGACTGTTTTTTCTTTTTTTATAGAACTGATACCAACCGATATAGAACTTAAAAGAGAAAACTTTAAAACAGCCAAGGAATTTTTTTTTTCATAGCAGTAAAGCTACTAATTAATGTTTAAAGTGAAAATAACTAAATTTGGACTTAATTGTAAATAGCAACAAAAAGCCAGACCATTAATTTATGCTATAATACCAATATTTTCTTTTTTTATATATATATTTTTTGATGTCTTGTTAAATATAATTGCCAAAAGGATCATACCAAAGTATTAAGTATCCTTTGTCAGTTGCCACTCATTTATTGGCAAAAGTAATAAAATAAAATTTTATTTATAAACTTCTGTAGCGACATCATTTAATGTTAAAATAAAAAGATAAAAAAAAAATTAGCGACATTAAAGTAAAAGTTTTTAAATTAAAAAGAAGTGTTTTGAACATGAAATATTTGTGGAATTTGTGAACATCATGACTGAAACACACACACACACACTGGGGTAACAGCGGTTTGCATGAAAAAAATTTTGGTCGAATTTTGAGGTGTGCGGGTCGGCTTATTGTGGCACTGGATCTAAGACTTCAGTACACAAAATATGAGCCAAATCGGACAATGCTTTCTGGACGCGCAATGAGTTAAAATTTCAAATATGCACTTATATGTCAAAATTATACAAAAAAATCATCTTCCACAATAATTTGGACACTAATAATTGCCTTTCAATTAAATAATTTAATAAGCCATAATCTAAAGAAAATTATCTTTCTGATAAAGCAACAAAATCTATTTTCGTTTGAAAAACACCCAAGTTATATCAAGTTCCCCAGGCAATATATGCGCCGCATACCACTTGATTAAGAAAATCGAGCTCACTTTTTTAAGTACATTTAAATAATTTACAGCAATAACAATTTTGCATTCTCCTTTTATTTCAGTTAAGATTTTTAGTTTTTATAATAGACTGATATTGACTGATGTAGACATCTACACCTTTTCCAATTGTATTTCAGAAAGTATCAAAATTATTTCAGAAAACATGAAATGTATTTCAGAAAGTATCAAATATATATCAGAAAAGATCAAATGTATTTCAGAAATTATCAAATGTATTTCAGAAAATATCATTTCAATTTCAGAAAATATTTATTGAAATTCGGAATTAAAAGGAAGTTTACCCGAATAGTTATTATTGTCTCTATTAATGATTTGGAGGCGCAGAAAATGTTTAGAAATATTTGGACTTATTTGTTATGCACTGGAAAATAAACTATCATGGGCGGTCTTTTAATCGAAAGAAGATGAGGACTTCATTTCTAAGTCAGCTACAATATAAACACCAGGATAGGATTTTGAAGTCATCATTTTGAATAAAACACGTTTATATCGTCACGTAAAATGCAAAAGGCCGTAACTAGCAAAAAGTTCAAAATTGACTTTTTGTGTTATAGTTACGGCCTTTTTCTTAAAAACTACTATGTAACCATAAATTTGTTTTCATAAATAAAAATCCATCTTTATTTTTCTGTTGATTCTAAAATTTTGGTATTAAGATTAAATTAGTGTTTGTTTTATGCTGTTTTTTGCTTCTGCTGTAAAAAAAAATAAAAATATTAGTTACGGCCTTTTGCATTTAAGGTAACGATATGTAGTTTTCAAGAAATATTACAAACCCAGTGTAATACTTAAAAAAATATATTTTTATATAGCGTTCTGACTATTTTTCAGAGACTCAATTGATGTTTTCTGAAATACATTTGATAATTTCAGAAATACATTTTATGTTTTCTGAAATAAATTTGATGTTTTCTGAAATACATTAGATAATTGCTGAAAAACATTTGCTGTTTTCTGAAATACATTTAAAATTTTCTGAAAAACATTTGATGGTTTCTGAAATACATTTGACAATTGCTGAAATATATTTGATAAATTCAGAAATACATTCGATATTTTCTGAAATACATTTGATAATTTCTGAATCCCAATTGATATTTTCTGAATTTCAATTGATATTTTCTGAAATACAAATGATACTTCCTGAAAACCAATTGATGCTTTCTGAAACACAATTGATTATTACTGAAAATCAATTGATGTTTTCTGAAATACAATTGATGCTTTCTGAAATACAATTGCTGTTTTCTGATATACAATTGGAAAAGGTGTAGTAATTAAAAAAAACACCTAAGTCTATTTTCGACTTCTTCAAAGTTTTCCTAGTATTTAGCTTTTTAAACTCAAATTCCGTCAATAGCAAATATATACTTGAATATTAAAAAAAACAACTCTGGAAGTTTGCGAACATGTTAAACTCACAACACACCTAGCGGGCAATAGCTTGAATATTTAAAATTAATGAAAAAGATTTGTGATTTTGCTAAACAGGCAGCGAACTCGCCAGTTACTAAAAAAGTTCTGTCAATAGCAAATATATACTTGAATATTAAAAAAAAACAACTCTGGAAGTTTGCGAACATGTTAAACTCACAACACACCTAGCGGTCAATAGCTTGAATATTTCAAATTAACGAAAAAGATTTGTGATTTTGCTAAACAGACAGCGAACTCGGCGGTTCTGCTTACTAAAAAAGTTCTGTCAATAGCAAATATATACTTGCGGTCAATAGCTTGAATATTTCAAATTAACGAAAAAGATTTGTGATTTTGCTAAACAGACAGCGAACTCGGCGGTTCTGCTTACTAAAAAAGTTCTGTCAATAGCAAATATATACTTGAATATTAAAAAAAAAACAACTCTCTAAGTTTGCGAACATGTTAAACTCACAACAAACCTAGCGGTCAATAGCTTGAATATTTAAAATTAACGAAAAAGATTTGTAATTTTGTTGGTAAGAACTTAAGGACCAATCGTTGATTTCGGTAAATTTCATGAACATAAAAATAAAATTGGAGATTTTGAAATAGTGCTAAAAAATACGTTCCGTAAATTTAGAACGGCATAACAAGAGAGTAGATACAAAATACTATACACAAGATCATTATACCCTATACCACTATGTGGTTTAACGATGTCCGTCCGTCCGTCCGTCTGTGTGTCCATTTAAACTTTGTAATCAAACTGCAGGTCGCAAATATAAATATATTTTGATGAAATTTGGTATATAAGCTTCCGTCGGCTATGGCATGAACGCTGTTGAAATTGGTGAGAATCGGTTCATGTTCAGACCTAGCCCCCATACAAGTGTCCCTTATGAAATCGACATAAATTGCCATAAGATCCAAATTGTCACAGAGATCTCAGTCAAATTGGGTTTGTATGCGTTTATTACATCCACTAATGATACCTATCGGACAACTCTTAGTCATAGGCCCCATATAGAGCTGCTTCCCGATCTTCACTTAAATCTATGAAAAAACAAAAATATTGCACTGATTCTTCTCAAATTTTGTTTGTATATATTTTGCAAAATACAAGAGACTTTACCAAACATGGTCAGGATCGGTCGATTTTTGGGCATATTTCCCATATAGATATAGCATCCGATCTGAACTTTTTCATATCTGCAGCCAAAAAAATTAATAAAAATCCCACTCAAATTTGGTTTATGCTTATTTTCTATGTCCAGTTAGTTGGGCCTATGAGATAGGGTCTCTAAACGCATGGTATAGGGTATCATATAGTCGTTCTAGACCGACAATAATTTTCTTACTTATTTTAGGATTACTAGAGTGCAAAAATGTTGTTGTTGTAAATTATTGCAATGTCTTTAAAAATGTGAGCCCGTTTTTCTTAATCAAGTGGTCTGCGGCGCATTTATTGCCTGGGGAAGTTGATAAAACTTGCCTGTTTTCAACCGATAATAGATTTTGTTGTTTTATTGGAATGACAATTTACTCTAGATTAAGGTTTATTTATTTATTTAATTGAAACGCAGTTATTAATATCAAAATTTTTGTGAAAAATGATTTTTTTTTTTTTTTGGAAATTTTAACATATAAATACATATTTGAAATTTGAACGCAATGCACGTCCAGAAAGCATTGTCCGAATTGGTTCAAATTTTGCACACTATAGTTCTAAATCCAGTGTCACAATAATCCGACACGCACTTCTGGAAATTCCAAAAAAATATAGCTGTGACCCTAATACACACAAAAATATAAATCAGTTACACAAATAAGTGTTGCATCTTCTGTTTGTTAATTCATGGAAATATATCTTTGAGATTACATGAATATATGATATATTCTGGACCCAAGCATCAAGGTACATGTAGTGTCTCACTTCATGTTATTTACTTTGTACATTCACGTTGTATGTTTGTATATATAAAAAATATATTTTGTTTGTTAGATTTATCGTCATTTTTCAGACATATTGCAATTACTGCAGTAATTAATATGCAATTTTTTAATTTTATTTAAATGGTGCGTGGTAAAGAAGAAGAAAGCATATATATCAAAAATTCATAACTGCACTGTATTCTTAATCGGACCGGATTCTGGCATTTCAGCCTTCATCAGCGATTTATTGAACATTGTGATAATTGTTATGTTTTAATTGAATATATTGTTTCTATATGAAAATTTTTTGTACTTAGGGCGGCCGTGAGGTTTTGAACCATGAAATTCAAAATTCAAAAATAACGATTGTTTGTTTGGACAGAGGTTGTATCTTCTGAAATTAATACAAAGTAAAGCTGTATGGTACGAAAACTGAAACTAACCACGCTGCTCGTAGGCCTGACTTTAGGTGAGTGTGTTAAAGCGCTGACCAAAAAGTGCAAGTACGAGTGTATGTGAAGGTTCATGGTTCAAAACCTCACGGCCGCCCTAAGTAGAAAAAATTTTCATATAGAAACAATCTATTCAATTAAAACATAACAATTATCACAATGTTCAATAAATCGCTGATGAAGACTGAAATGCCAGAAACCGGTCCGATTAAAAATACAGTGCAGTTATGAATTTTTGAAATATATGCTTCCTTCTTCTTTACCACGCACCCATTTAAATAAAAAATATATAAATCTTGAATCGGAAATCAAAATTTCACACCATCGTTCCCGAAATTCTAATAAAAACTAAAAAAAAAATATATAGGGCAAAAAAAAATTTTTAGCGCACATAAGAACTCTTCGAGAGAACAAATTCTGCTCTCAGAAATAATTTTTTTATGGCCTATACCACTATGTAGTCAGGGAGTAATAACTTTGTGCTGCTGTTTGTAACTACCAAAAATATTCGACGAAGACTCATATAATATTATACCGATTGACTAAGAATTACATTCTGGGTCATTCTAGCGATGTCCGTCCGTCCGTACGTTGCTCTGTCTGTGTAATTAAACTGCAGGTCGCAAATATGAATATATTTTGATACAATTTAGTATATGAGCTTCTATCAGCCATAGCATGAACTATTGAACTATTGAAATTGGTACAAATCGGTGTATTTTCAGACCTAGTCTCCATACAAATGACTCCTATGATATGGACTTAAATTACCATAAAATCCAAACTATCTTATAGATCTTGCTGAAATTGGATTTGTGTATGTCTATTACTGCTACTAATCCAAATAAACCTTATAGCACAATTTTTAGACATAGCCCCATATAAAACTGCTTCCCGGTCTTCACTTAAATCTATTAAAAAACAAAAATATTGCATATGGTTTTCACAAATGCGTTATTAATATATCTTTGCAAGAATAAGTGACCTTACCAAATATGCCCAGGATCGGCCCGTTTTGCGATCTAGACCCCATATAAATATAGCATCCGATATGACCTTTTTTATATTCAAGGAAAAAAAAATTAATAACAATACTACTCAAATTCGGCTTATTTTCTATATCCAATTAGTTAGGTCGAAGACAGGGTCTCTAAACGCATAGTATAGGGTATCGTATAGTCGGTCTAGACCGAGTATAATTTTCTTGCTTGTTTCTTATTCTTTTCGTATTATGGAAGCTTTAATTTTTCTGGCAAGTCTAGTTTAACAACGAACTGATTTTTGTGAGTCTAAATGACTTTTTTATTATAATTTTTCGATATTATTTTGAATGTTTGTGACTACTTCTTAAACTTAATAAAGAATGCACAGAATTAGATGGAAACTTATGACTAAAACCAGTAATAACTTTTGTGCAACCCTTATAACCAAAAGTGATGACATAGCATAATTGAAAACTTGATTTGAACTGAATCCGACATTGTTAAAACAAATTCACATAGTTTCTAAGTTTAATCGTAAATCCATCAGCAACAGCCGGAAAAAGTGATTGCAACATCATCAACGCTGACTGTGTTGGTAGATTGTGCAAATATTAAATTTATACTCGTAACTGAGCAAGTTATAATAATTTATAAACTATTTGTTTTTTCTTCACGAAAGCTGAAAGAAATATTATAAATTGAAAACTATTAAAGATTAAAAAATATACAGAACAGAAACTTAAGGTACATTTAATACTAAGTTAGTACAGCCTTTTGTATTTGTGCTTTCTGAAATATAAAGCTGTGGCAAGGAAAATTTTTACACACAGTAAAAAAAAAATCAGCTGATATTTGGATATATGACAGAGTTAATCATTTAGTTTATTTTTAGGGTGTAGAAAGGAAGACAAAAATTGATACATCTCTACTTCTGCATACACATAAAGGTCGTTGATTTCAATTTTGGATTTATGTATTAAATTCCATAAAAATTGTGAGAGCTGTGAGAATAAGGATTTTCGAAAAAAAATATTACAATCATTTTACTAATTACTCTTCGCAGTTTATCAACTATCATTGCTTATCATAACGACCTTGTAATTATATTTGCTTGTATGTCATTATTTTATCCGTAATGTGCTTTTTCCGAAATGTTGTATGATTAATTATACTCGTACCATTTCAACAATTATATTGATAATTCTTTTTGATGTATTATTATTAAGCCGCCATCAACATTTATGATAAAAGAAAAAAAAAACAGAAACAAACCTGTCCTTGAATTGTCATTAAAACTACTTTACATGTTGATAAATATTGAAAAAACAGAAATAGAACCAACTGACTATGAAGAATGATTTTCTCTTGGAGATGTTAAAATGTAATATATAAAAATAATACAAATATCAGCCTATCAAATGACGTCATTAAACAAAAAATAGTCATTAATACTAATAAAGGTAATGTAAGAATTAAAATTAACCATAACGTAGGTGTATTAAATCGAAATGGATAAATGTAATATTGTAAAACAATGTGTAAAACAATAATGTAAAACAATTTGTATTTATTTTTACTTAATTTTGCGGTGTTTCATTAAATTTCCATACACGAGTGCTTTAATCTTGTTTTGTTTGGTCTTGAAGTCCTGCCTAAAATTTGTTTATTTATAAGTTTATCCTACATCACTTTGTGGTCAAAGTAATATGAATTGGAGTACATGCTTGTAGATAATATCCCAGCAAAAAGGAATCATCGAAAGAAGAGATAAAGATGTTACTCCTGGATTTGGATTTTGGGAAAATTTGTTCGTATGTGGTCCATCATAAATCCTGTGCTACTTTTCTTGAATTAAGCTGTCAGTTTCAATATATATATCTGAAGGTATTTAGGCGAGAGCTTTTTAGGCAGGCTTTTGATTCAATTTTATTTTTAAGATGCTACGGAAATACCCACGTATTTACATTGGGCGTTCTTGGTTGCAACTACTTTTGTTATTTTTGACGTCTATTCTGTCGGTCTTTTTCATTTGCTCAGTCGCAACAAGTAAACAACTTAAAAAGAATTTTGTTTTTTTTAGATAATTTTTAAATTTAAATGGCGCTTAATAAAATCACTTTTTTCAAGGTGGTTTATAAAATGAGTTGTCGCTTTGTTGAGACTAGAATAAGAATAAAGCAACATATCGAGAAAACGAATGAGTGTAGAAAGAAATGTAAAAAACAGCAAATGAAACTTTTCTACCACGCTTGATTCTCTACACCGTTGGCCAACAAACACGAAACGCAAGCCCTTTCACCCAGAGGGGACACGTCTATGTAAATGACCTCTTTATCTATTATTTTCCTAATATGAACTCTTATTAACACAAAATGATTTTTTGCTAGTATCGATAATCAATTATTATATCAGTTTTTTATTTATAATATTATAATATTATTTATTTATATAATTAATGAATTATACTTACTGCAAATAAATAAAAATCAGATATTAATTTTTTACTAAGATTAATTTTTGTTTTTAGCCTTTTGATTTCTCAACATCATGTATTAATAGGTGAAGGTAAATTTTTCGTGTGAAACTTGGCATAGTTATAGTTCATATGTAGGAGAAGTGCAGAATGATAAAATTTATGGCTCTACCATACCCTATACGAAATGTTAAGAGATCCTATCTCTTAGGTCCAACTAATTGGATATTGAAAATAAGCATAAACCAAATTTGAGTGGTATTGTTATTAATTTTGTTGCGATTGAATATGAAAAAGTTCATATCGGATGCTATATTTATACGGAGATCAGGTCTAGAAATTAGCAGATCCTGAATATATTTATATTTTGCAGATACATATACAAACCAAATATACTAAGAACTGTCCTATTGGGATTATTTTTGAACTACTGATAAACAAATGTAATAAACACACAATTGGGCTGAGATCTTATGATAATTTGTATCTTATGGCAATTCAAATCGATTTTATAGTGGTCATTTTATGGGGACCGATGGACCGATTTTCACCTATTTCAATAGCGTTGATGCCATGGTCAATAGAAGTTTATATACCAAAT
Organism: Cordilura impudica; assembly: GCA_963682025.1. Taxonomy (NCBI): domain Eukaryota; kingdom Metazoa; phylum Arthropoda; class Insecta; order Diptera; family Scathophagidae; genus Cordilura; species Cordilura impudica. The sequence continues at coordinate 6,033,379 of OY821520.1, forward strand.
TTAAAATAAATAATTTTATAAGAGCTTAAAAGTATGCTTATCAACTTTAGTCATTTCACAATTCACTGCCTGTAAATTTATTATTTTGTTATTTAAAAAAAAGTACATTTTAATCACCCTATGTTGAATTACCTAGAATTGATTAGCATACTTTTAGGCTATTATAAAATTATTTATTAACAATCTCATTTATATTTCGTCTGTGTGTTCATCAAATATTTATGATGAAATTTAATGAAATTTGATGAAGAGTTGGCAACCCCGTTGATTAAACTTCAATAAACTTTTTGGTGCTCTTTAAACTTATTTTTAAAACATAGAAATTTAAAAGTTTTCTTAGTGTTTTTATATACAAAGTACGTTGTTTTAATAACCTAATACAAAAGGAATTCGAAATTTATGAAATTCAATGAGTAAAGGCCGCCGCAGTGTAAAAAACAATAATGTATTTCGCGACGAATGCAAATTAGTGGTAGAGGAAGAAGAAGATTTTATAGTTTGCGACAAGTGTGACAATAATTATCATGTAGTTTGTACTTCTTTGGATATACGAAAATATCAGCATCTACTTAAACATGAAACTCAAGAGTTTGTGTGTCACCGCTGTGATTGTAGTGGTAATGGCAATTTAAAATCTGAGTGGAATTGAAAAAACTTGATCAGCTGAGTGAACTAAAAGGAACGATGATATTTATGTCAAAGCAGTATGATGACATACTAAAGGGTGTTGCAGAAAATAAGAAAAAAAAATTGAAAATGTACAAAAAGCAAATAAATTGTTAAAGGCTGAAGTAGAAACTCTAAAACATTCTGTTAAAATTTTAAATGAATGTAGAGTTAAAAATGACTCTTTGATAAGAGGCGTAGTGGCAACAAGTAGATACAGTTTTGAAAATAACGAGTGATGTTAGTATTGAATTGCAACCGGGTAGCATTGATGATGCGTATTTCATTATAAATAAAAATCAATCAATGGAAAATAAGAAACAAATGATTGTTGTGAAATTTAATTCTAAGCAGTCAAAAGATAAAATGATGTCGGTAAAACCGAAGCTAATGGAAAATGAAGCCACAAAGGAAGTTTTTGTAAACAACTATCTGAAGCAGAAGTCGATGATTTATTATTAGAAGCAACCACAAGAAAGTCTACATTTCGAAGATCTCAAAATGCAGTAGCCGAGGATGAAGCAAATGATTTGTATTTATCAATAATGTATTCATTTAAAGAATTTAGTTAAATTTTTTTCCCCCTCATGAATAATAATAATAATAAATATTTTTTTGATTTAAATAATTTTGAACACTATGTTAACAATTCTAATCCATTATTTAATGTAATCTCCGTTAATGTCAGAAGCATTTCATCAATTAACAAATTCAATAGATTTAAAACTTTAATAAATATGTAACCACGCCTACCCAACATTATTGCCATACAAGATACATGGTTTGAAAACCAGCTAGTTCAATTATATAACATAGATGTTTATAGTAGAGTACACTGCTGTCGAGCTGATGGTTATGTTGGAACCTCCGTTTTTATTAGAAAGGATATGGAGTACAATATTGAGTTTTGCTTTAGTAATAATTTTGTTGAAATGATAATTTTTTCATTGGAAAATACTAAACTAAATAGCAAATCCATGATTTTTGGTTCTTTTTATAGATTACAAAAGTGTGTTTCTAACAATTTTTTATCAATTTTGGAAAATATCCTTCGCTGCTATTCGTAGTCCTTGTATGCTTGTTGGCGACACTAAAATTGATAGCTTGGATATGCATTCCTCTGAGGAGCTTATGAACTTACTATTAAATTACGATTTCAAAAACGGTCACAATTTAATAACACGTCCGGATAGTGAAACATCAATTGATCATGTTTATTATAATATGAGTAGAGCTTTTGTATGTAAGTTATCGGATCATAACCTTATATTGGTGAGAGGAAATTGAGACTCGTACCCAACTTGAGGAAGTAGAGTTTCGGCTGCATTCTAACTTTGACAGTGTTAAGAGTTACGTTCAAGAACATTTTACAAGAATAGATCTAACTGGTGATCCATCAGCCGATACATCTTCTTTAGTCCTGTGTGTTGGAAAAGCTATAGAGCACTCTACTGTGGTAAAAAAAAAAAACTGGAAAAAAAAACATTAAAAAAAGAAATTACACCGTGGGTGTGTGGAAATTTGGAAAAACTGATTTTGTATAAGAAAAAACTTTTATAAAGGGTGATTTTTTAGCTATATCTTTTTGGCAACACTGGTTTAAACAGCTGACGCACGTGTTTCGTGTTTTGTTTCGTTGTCAAACATTTAACCATGAATCGTCTGACAAACGAACAAGGCTTGCAAGTTATTGAATTTTATTATCAAAATGCGTGCTCTGTTAAGAAAGTTCATCGCGCACTTCTTCCATTTTATGGTCAGTTTAATCGACCCACTGAAGCGGCTATTCGGGCTATTGTGACTAAATTTCCCACCAAATTTACATTGTTGGACATTAAACCACCAACACGCTTACGTAGAGTGCGAACTGAAGAAAATATCGCAGCTGTATCGGCCAGTGTTAATGATGACCATCAATTATCGATTCGTCGCCGTTCGCAGCAATTGGGCCTCTGTTACTCAACAACGTGGAAAATTTATCCAACTTTTTTTTGCCCAAAATGCAAGAGCTTGACTTGCTTGACATGTGGATTCAACAAGACGGTGCCACGTGCCACACAGCACGCGCAACAATGGACTTATTGAGAGGCGAGTTCGGTGAACATTTTATTTCACGTTCGGGACCGATCAACTGGCCGCCTAGATCGTGCGATTCAACGCCTTTAGACTATTTTTTGTGAGGCTATGTTAAAGCTCACGTCAATTGACGCATTGGAAGATAACACTGAAGCATTTATTCGTGAGATACCGGCCGAAATGTTGGAAAGAGTATGACAAAATTGGACTAAGCGGATGGACCATTTGAGGCGCAGTCACGGTCAACATTTGCATGAAATAATCTTCAAACATGAAATTATATGGACCGTGCTATCGATTCAAATAAAGATTTCATGCATTTTTCTGAATTTTATGTGTTTTTTTTTTGGAAAACTTTCCTATAGCTCTTAAAAAATCACCCTTTATATGAGAAGGAAAAACCCAAACGACTTTGATCTACAGAAGAGACCAAAAGCAATCAGCAGAGTGATAAAAGAAACGTGTAGGGTATCAATGAATAATTATTATGCAGAAAATATTAGTGAAATTCAGCACAATCGTAGAAAAATTTCGACATTTCTTAACGACAGTCTTGGAAGAACTTTGAACAAATCTATTAAACTTAAGAATAGTAATGGTGATGTTATTGTGAAAGATTCTGAGAAAGCGAAAGTTTTAAATGAATATTTTATAAAATCCGTAATAGACTTAAGGTCATAAATTGAACATTATCCTGCGGATACGTGTAATTCATTAAGAACTTTGATTCAGCACGAAGACAGTTTTCAGTTTGATTACGTTACGTCGGATGAAATAAGTAATATTTTTTTGAATTTAAAGTTTGGAAAGAGTCCTGGTCATGACAATGTGTCACCAAAAGTATTATTGAATTGTTTTAATGAAATAACGCCGTTTTTTGGTTAATATTTTTAACAGCATTCTGGTTAGAGGCACTTATCCTGATATATTAAAAGTACACAAAGTAGTACCAATCCCTAAAGAAAGAAACGTCACTGCTGTGGATATGTTTAGACCCATAGCTATATTATCTATTATCGATAACGTGTTTGAGAAAGTTTCACACACACAGATTTCTAATTATATGCAAAATCAAAACTTACTTAATGAGTTCCAGTATGGATTTCGAAAAGGATGTGAAACCGAGGAAGCAACACTAAATGTTGTGCACCATATTTGCAGAAGTTTGGATGAGAGGTATAAAGATGTCGCTGGTATTTTCTATGATTTTACGAAAGCCTTTGTTGATCTCATAGATCACAATATACTTTTAAAAAAGCTAAAGTACTACGGTATTTGTGGCAGACAGTTGTCCCTGATAAAAAGCTATTTGACAAAGCGTAAACAATTCGTACAAATTAACTCACAAAGAAGTTGTTTTCATGCCGTTAAACATGGAGTCCCACAGGGTAGTGTGCTCTGGCCACTATTATTTACAATTTATCTCAACGATCTGAAGAACCTGTGTTTTTCTGGAAAACTTTTTATATATGCCGATGATATATGCTTGTTCTATCAATATAGGTATGAAACAGCTGTGAAAGTGTATATGGAGCATGATGCAGCTCTGATATCTGAGTTTGTTAGAATTAATAAGCTTGTTTTAAATGCTAATAAAACGAAATTAATAAGATTTAGACCTTTAAATCAGCTGAATCAAGACTTTAACGTAGCTGTGAATGGGAACGTTACACAGTGGGCGATTGGGCCTCGCTAGCGGCATTTAATTCAAATTTTCAAATTTGAAAAAGCGTTAATTTTTGTTCACATATCGATAACAGATGCTTTGATTAGATTTTTGGCGGTTTGTTATAAGCTCTACGATCAGGCTATCATCAGCTGTGAGCTGTCAAACACAAAATATGTTTTAGCAAGTGCTTTACAATATTTTTTCTTTGTTGTGCGCATTGATTTCGAGCTCCTTGGAAATTTACAATTTTTACTTGTTTTATTAAAAGTGTGGCTTTTTATTAACTTCAAGGTATGTATTACATAAAAAATCAGTGTTTGTGACCGGTCTATAAATGTGTTGTTCATAAAACGTAGTGGTAATTAAGTGTATTAACAACTAGCCCGCACTAGCGTGCACCTGTCGTTCGTGGAGTAGAACTTACAAGATTCGCACAGATTCGGTCTAACTCTTTTTTTAGCTAGAAGTATGAGTCATTGTGCGTCCAAAATGTGCAATATGAACTGCTATTACCTGCTAACCTTTAAATCATGGCACTTTTTAGGAACAATGTCGGTAGCAAAACGGGTACTTTTTTTAGTATGGCATGAAGAAGCGATCCCAACCAAGAAGTTTCTCACCATGGAAAACTTTGTATTTGGTACTGTTCTCAAAAACCTTAAATATACTCAGGAGGAGCAGTACGAGATTGGCAAAAAGCTGCGAAATTTTAATAGTAAGCTTGTAGAAAAGTGGAAAAACTGTAGAAGAAATAAGTTTTTTTTTGAAAACAAAAACCAGGAATGGCTAGATACGCCGTTAGTATTGATTGAAAGATCATCTTCCGAAATTATTGGACGTCCACAAAAAGATATTTCGGAGTGTTGCAAAAAACGGAAGTTAAGAAATTGTCAGGCCTTACTGAAGATGTGCCATCAGAAGAATTGTTGGTAGCTGCAAGCTGCAGCTTGTATAAAGGTGGAAAACGTAGTGCTTCACAGGTGGTGTCAATGGTAAACGCCGACGAAGAGTTTAGCGGTAAGATTTTGAAAACTATGAGTACCCCTCAGCGTCTACCGACAAAATTTTCTGATGAAAAAGCACTGGCGCTATTTGTATATGTTGGACATACCAAGTACACATGTAATTTGTCAAAGAGAGCCGCTAAAGGGCAAAACGCCGATATATATCCATGCTACGACAAACTGCGTTGTGCGAAAAAAAATGCTATCCTAGTGTCATCACGGTCACTGATCATTTCGCTGAAGTACCATTACAAAGCTTAGTAGACCATACGATTGCTAGGATTATTGAAGCACACCCAGAAAGTTTTCAAAACCATATTGAAAATAATAATAACACCCAATTAACTGCTACCTACAAATGGGGTTGTGATGGCAGCAGCGGCCATTCTACTTACAGGCAAAAATTTAATGACTTCGATGGAGACATGATAGATCAATATTTATTTTCAATTTGTATGGTACCATTGATAGTGCAGAAAGGACCGACAGTTTTATGGAAAAACAATCGGCCTTCTTCTACCCGATATTGTCGACCCATTAAATTACTTTGCGAGAAAGAATCGGCAGACTTGTCTCGCAGAGAAATTCAAAACATTAACAGCCAAATATTAAATATTTTTCCAACATTTGTGAGTACCTTAAGAATTGATCACCAATTTCATATGACCATGCTTGATGGCAAAACCTTCAGTGTCATATCGGAATCGGCTTCGCAAACATGCGGAATCTGTAGCGCGACTCCCAAAAATATGAACGATCTAAATTTGGTGAAAAGCTTTCCTATTAATGCAAACCTATTTGAATATGGCTTATCAAGTCTCCACGCATGGATTAGGTTTTTCGAGTGTGTTTTTCACATTGCATATAGAATACCAATACAAAAGTGGCAAGCTCGTGGTGCTGACAAGGATGTCGTTGAACAAAATAAAAGAAGTATTCAGCAGAAGCTAAGGGAAGAAATGCACTTGTTGGTGGATATACCAATGGCTGGTAGTGGCAGCACGAACAACGGAAACACTGCAAGGAGGTTTTTCCAACAACCAAATTTGGCTGCTCGTATAACAGGAGTAAGCTATGATTTAATATATCGATTTAGCGTAGTCTTACGAGCATTGGCTTGTGGATACGCCATAAATTCGGACGCATTCGGATCGTACGCATTGGAAACTGCCGAAATTTTTGTTAAAGCATACTCCTGGTTTTACATGCCATCGTCTGTTCACAGAATTTTAATTCATGGAGCAGATATAATAAACCATTTTTCCCTTCCGATTGGTATGATGTCCGAAGAAGCTCTTGAAGCCAGGAACAAGGACTATCGAAACATACGCGAGAGCAATACAAGAAAAAATTGCAGGAAAAATACAATGGAAGATATCATAAATGCTTTATTAGTTTCGTCTGACCCTTTGATATCTTCATTGTCAAATGGGTCTTCAATTTCGTCTGCAAAAAATATTATTATTGACGATGATGTTAAGAGCTTGCTTTTACTGAAGCATCTAGATATGCCTGATTCTGATTCCGAAGATTCCGAAGATAATTTTGATTTATAAAATTTGTTTATTGAAGTTAAAAAAAAAAATTTTGAAATTAAAAAAAAATTTTAAAAAAATTAAAAAAAAGATTAAAAAGATTCCGAAGATAATTTTGATTTATAAAATTTGTTTATTGAAGTTAAAAAAAAAATTTTGAAATTAAAAAAAAATTAAAAAAATTTTAAAAATTAAAAAAATAAATTTAAACAAAATTTTGTTTTCTTAAAAAATTCTATGACTTTTTTTAAGAGCTGTGAAAAAAAACCGACTGAAGATATCTTTTTTCGTTTAGAAGTTATTAATTAAATGCCGCTAACGAGGCCCAATCGCCCACTGTGCGTTATAACGGACCAGAATTCAATAATGTATTTAGGTATCACTCTGCAGAGTAACCTGAATTGGAGTCAGCACATTTAACAAATAAAATAAAAGATATCTCAATCTATCGGCTTTTAATATAAATTTAAAAATAAATTCAGCAAGAATACTAAATTTATTATATATAATGCATTATTACAGATTCATTTAAATTATTTAGCTATCCTATACGGTTATAAAAAGTCCAGTGAACTGAAATCACTTCAACGTTTCCAGAACAAAGGTCTTAAAATAGTAGCTAACCTTACAGTGTTGAACTCAACTTTTTCCTTATATCATGATATTTTTAAATCGGTTTTACCAATATATGGCCATTATAAGTTGCAGCTTCTTTTGTATGTTTTCAAATACATGCATAATATTGGACACCATACAATACAGTTTTCAAGTAACCAACATTCATATAATACCAGATATAATACCAACATAGCGGTAGCTAGATGCAGATTGGAAACAACCAGGCCATGAGTGTAACATATGGGTACTCGTGAATATGACAATTTACCGCAAAGATTAAATGGTATATCTAGAATTTCCATTTTTAAAAACCAAGTGAAAATATACTTATTTGAAAAATTAGACGATCTTCTGATTTAGTTTTTTGAATAACAATATACTTATTTTATTTTTATTAAACAATATTTTTTTTGCAGTTGTTATTTAGTTTTTAATATAATAAATATTAACTTTTGCCAACTCGTCTCAATAATGCCTTTATGGCGCTGAGGCCTTGAAATTGTAATGAATTATTATCTATACTAATATAATAAAGAGGTAATGTGTAAGAAAAAAAAAAAAAAAAACACTGATAACAAAAAAAAAAAAATAAATAAAAAAAAATTAATTTTATCTAAAAATTTAAAGAATTTTATTTAAATATATATAAATTTGTTTATATAATTTTTTTAAATCTATATACATACATAGATTAAAAAATAATTGGAGGAAAAAATTTAATGAAAAAATAAAATTTCCTAGAATTTGCACTCGAATTTCGACTGCAGGGCTCTGCTAATAAATTTTTAATACCCAATATATCCACATAGTATTGTGTCAAAGGATTTCGGCGTTTGGAAGCAATGCAATTATGATCGTTTAGAACGACTTTAATCTACAATCATACAAACAGATATATATTACTTGATACACTTTATGTAAACACTATCGTCAACTAAAAAAACAATATATAATGATATTCGGTACACAAGCTACTATAGGCCACAGGATGAACGGTATTGAATGTTATTGTGCTATCACGAAAGTTAGTGCATGTTCAGAGCTAGCCCTCATACAAATGATCTCTTTCAGATCGCTTTTAGATTGCCCTGAGATGCGGATTATCATAATTACCGTGGTAAAATTTTACCTGTGTATGAAAATTACATTCACTAACCCATAGTCCAACAAAAACAAACATGTTTTTTTAATTATAGAGCTCATAAATAGCTGCTTTAAGATTTTCACTTAAATGTATCAACAACGCAATACAAAAATATTGCATCGATTTTTCTCAAATTAGGTTATTTTTTAAATTTCTGTGACTTACTTAACATGGCCATAATCAGTTCGTTTTTTGCCTTAGTCAGCATTCACCCGAACTTCATACGAAATATACTTCAGGTCATAAATTCATAAAGATGCCACATAAGTCATGTTTGTACTTATTTTCTATATCCAATTATGACCTAAAGGGCACTATACACTAGTCATATTCACATCAAGCGTTATGGTGGTATTAGTGAAAATTTGATTGTATGTGTGTCACCAAAAAAATTTTGGGATTTTGATTTTCCATCAAGCATCGTCGGTGTCACACATACAAACAAATTTTCACTAATACCACATAATGCTTGATGGTGAATTTGACTAGTGTATAGTGCTCTTAAGCAAAGTTGGACCGAGGTCGCCTACTCGAAAATCCTGACATACGGTGTTATAGAGTCGATCTAGCCCGACCATAACTTTCTTACTGCTTTATGATTTAAATGGAATAAAACAACATTGTTATTCTCCTGTTAAGCTGAAGCTTTAATAAGAATTTTGTGTTTATTTCAAGTGTTTGAATAACAATAAACTTTTTTTCAAGTAAATTAAATAAAATTAATGTATGTTAGAAAAACATATTTCTTAATAAAGTTGAAAACACTCGCAGCGATTCAGAAACTTTATTGACCCACTTCCCTTCTTTGCTCAATTGTTCGAACAGTAAAAAACACCTTTTAAAAAAATATGAATAACAAGGTGGAATTTCATATAAATTTTGGTATGAATGTTAAGTATCATCTTTTAAGCAAATACAAAAAATATCCCCCAAGCCCTTCCCGCACTCCCTCGTTAGTACATTTCAGCAACCTTGATTTAATTGGTTTAACCCTTATATGCTCACCTAGGTATCCAGGTACCTTTGGCTTTTTAAACCAAAATTTTTTCGTTGAAATTGATAATCAGCATATCTGAAACTTCTCCAGAACTACTTAATTTTAAACAATTTATTTTTTTTGCAGCCGCACGACAACTAAAATAATTTTTGTAATTTGCGTGAGAGCCCAATTTACTCTTAATACCCTTAACTGCGTACCAAAGTACGCGGCTACCTGTACATGTTTTTTAGTAACTTTGCGTATATAAATAAAACTTAAAAAATTCAAAAAAAAAAAAAAAAACAAAAGAAATAAAATGTTAGAGCGGATCTTTCGAGCAGTTTGTACATATTGGACTATTAATGGAATGTTCATTGCAGATTGGCTTGGAACATCCAATGCAAGCTTTACAAGTTTTTCTTTTTTTCATACGAAATTTCGCAGTGACACTTCTTCTTGAGTTTTAAAAGGGAAAACATTTTCGCCAATTTTAGTATGATGCTCGCCTTTTGGTAGTATACAATTAACCATGTTTTTACGGATTTTTCGATTGTTCCCTTTCTAATACAACCATGAATATGGCTACTCGATTACCGGGTGAAAATGCAACCATGCTATTATCCTCTGTCATTATCATTCATCGCGTCGGTTTTTCTTATATATTAAATGACATGATAATACGGTTACGACAGTTCAGCCAATCAAAAGATGACATCTTAAAACGAAGAAGAAAGACACAAGAAACACAACATAGGTTGAAAGGTTTAAAAAGGGCGATATTGCGTCAGGTCAGTCAGTTGGCGTTAGATATTGAAAAGAGTTGGAATTCTAAATCGAAGTTAGTTGGTGGCTGGCTTATGGCCGCTGACCTTGAAAGTTGGGTTTTGATATATTTTGTAAAGGAAATAACTAAATCTGAACAAAACTGTCAAATTGAATTTGTAAGGAAATTAACATAAGACCCTGAAAAGAAAACTTAAAAAAGTGTAATTTTTGAAAAGTGAAGCAAAAATTTATTTAATTGAAAAGAAAGATTGTAAAGTAATAAAGCTGAAAAGAAAAATCTAGACACATGTAAATTTTGACAGAAGAAAAGCAAAAAGCGTAAATTTTGTAAAAACTGAAAGAAAAGTGAAGAACTTAAATTTTGATGTAAAGCCTGTAAGAAAAAAACGTAAATATTGTAAAAACGGAATAAACTGTGCTAAGGAGAAAAGATAAAGAAATGTAAAACGTAAATTAAGGAAAACGATTACCAGAAAATTATCGAAAACTGAAAGTATTATTTGTAAAACCAAAAAAATTAGAAAAAGCTAAATTTATAAAGAAAAGTTAAGATTTTGTTAAATTCCGAAATCTAAAGAAGAGTTAATATTTTGTTAAATTTTGAAAACTAAAGAGATATGAACTATGAACTGTAAAACCATCTAGCATAAACCTGAAAAAAAAACTAAAAACATGTAAATTTTGAAAACGGGAAAATCTAAAAATGTAAGTTATAAATTGTAGAAGCATCATAAACATAAAAAGAACAATCGAAAGAAATTTAAAAACTTTTAATTTTGTACAATAATCAGAAGAGAAACGAAATAAAAAAACAACGTCAAATACCATCACCAAGTTCCAGCTATGGCTACAGCAGTACAGCAGTCATCATAGAACCCAAACATCAATACCCAGCGATATCACTAAACACAACCGCTACTACGGAGCTGCAGCAGCCCAAACACGTAACAAAATAAGCAAATAACTATTAAATATAATATTTTTATATTTCTTATCTGTTGAATTTCCCTTTTAATAAATGTTCAATTAAACACATATATATATATATTAAATAAGACCGATTAATAAGCCTTAGATTGAATATTTCAGAAAATAAATTCAGCTATTAATTTGAAACATGTTAATTATAAGATTATATAACAGAAATAAAACCTTAGCTTAAGTGGTAAATTTGAGAAAAAAAAAATAATGATTTTTTTTCAATAAATAATATAAATTGAAAATGAAACGTTAAGGAAATTTATTCAATAGGAATGTCAGGAGGAAAGGTAGGTAATGGGGAATAGATAATTGGTCATAGATGGGAACACTTCGTGGTAGAGAAAACAAATCCTACAAACATTTTAAAGAGCATTTCTTTGATTTCTTTTTGAACTTTTCTAAACTCATGGTTATTCGGCATGCGAGTTTAGCTATATGCTTACGCGTTAGGAATACGGGGTCATAGAATTGCCAACTTAAGAAGCTAGCCGGGTATAAAATTATATCATGCCATGCCATTTGATTTTTTTTTTTTTTGTATTTTCTAATGACGCGTAACAATGTAAAGGGTAAGTGTTACAAGCCCAAAAGATTTTTATGATATATTTTGTATATGCGCATCAATGGTAATGCATTCACTAGGCGTATAACTTTGACGTGAATTGGCGTTTAGCTTCATCCAAATGTCACGAAAAGCAGCTGCTTTATCAGACTTTGCACGTATATCCCGTGTATTACATTTTGGCGTAATTTTCTGTCCTTTACGATTTGTTTGTCCTGGAATTATGATACATATTTCACTTGACAAAATACTGACTGAATTAGAAATTAATCAGGCAAAAAACATTGGCACATATGTTTCAAAAATTGATCTATATTCTGCTCGCCAGGTTTCCGGTCGAGTCACTAACGCTCATCAGTAACCAAAGCAATAGATAGTTTTTTTTTTTTTTAAAGTTAAATTCACATACATTTGCTGAAAACAACCAAATGAGAATCCAAGCAAAGGGTTACACTATTTATTTTGCTTTATTTAAAGTACACACAGAGAATGGATTTGTTGTGGCAACCGTATTTGTTGCCAACCGAATTTTGATAGTCCCATGTACTATCACATTATACTGTTGTGATTACTGAATTATATTTTCAAAACTAACGTATTAAGTACTGATGCAATTGAATTTCGAAATAAATTCGATTGTATTAATTGAAAAATATAGTTGGTGAAATGGAATTTAGATTTCATTTATTGGTTGTAACAACCATTCATCAGTAACCTGTTTAAAATTGCAGTATTCTCCTGAAATATAAAATCATGTATTTTTGATGCTTTTTTTTCATTAGTTTATTTCTAAATATGAAATTAAAATTAATAAAAAGAAAAGATTATATTACATCATAAAAAAATAACATACGAATAGAGAATAAATAAGCGCTGTTGCATGTATTAATGCATTAATGTTCCCGTTTTCACTTAGGATTTTATACTAATTTTTGCCATTTGACAATTGACTTCAAAATGTCATAAATAAAATAGAACTTGTGCAATATAAATATATAACAAAAACAGGGCCACACACCATGATCGGATCCAAATAAAATTACCATTTTATCGTAGACAAATACGGTCAGAATGGACGATCCTGTCCCCGTCACCGTAAGACATTTATTTTGTCTGCTTTATTCTGCTTGCAAAACGTTTGCAGTGCGTACGAAGGTAAATGCCATTCTTCAGTTGAGGTAGTAGCAGAGATAGTTGCATAAAGCCAATTTGCTGTTTGATAATGGCATCAAATTTAATACGTTATATCACATTTTGCTTTGTTGTCCCCCAAATAACAACATAATGGCCTATGATGGTTTCATAGAACTGGGTAGAAAGCAATTCGAATTTGATGTTAAAAAATAGCAGTATGTCTATGCGTTGTCGCAAATTTTCCTAAAATAGTAAGATTTCGTATAGTCAAAAAAATTACTACCATTATTTGTTTTTAACTTGCTTTTTTATAAAAAATATTCCTTAACAATGTTACTTCTAAGAGAATGCAACAAAATTTGCAGAAGCTTATTTAGAATTTAAACTAACTCTGCATAAAATAATTTTTACAAAAAATAAAAACACAACAAAAAAACAATGACCAATATATAAAATATAAAATTAATAAAAAAAAATTTTTTTTTGTTTATTTTATTTAATTTCAAATTTCTTTTATCTGCTGTCTTATTTTTCCAAAAATGACAAAAATGACACTTTATTGTAACCCAAAAATTGTTATAAATACACATTTGTTTCTATCATATTAGCATCAAATTTGTAACAATGACTGTAAACTCATTATACCCTATACCACTATGTGGTTTGGGTATAATGACTTTGTGCTGCTGTTTGTAACAACCAAAAATAATTGACCTAGACCCATCTTTAATTATACCGATCGAATCAGAATCACTTTCTGAGTTGATTTAACAATGTCCGTCCGTCCGTCCGTCTGTGTGTCCATGTAAAGTTTGTAATCAAACTGCAGGTCGCAAATATGAATATATTTTGATGAAATTTGGCATATAAGCTTTTATCGGCCATGGGATGAACGCTATTGAAATTGGTGTGAATCGGTCCATGTTCAGACCTAGCCCCCATACAAATTACCCATATGAAATCGACATAAATTGCCATAAGATCCAAATTGTGATATAGATCTTACTCAAATTGGGTTTGTATGCGTTCATTATATCCACTAATGAGTAGTCCAAAAATGATCCCTTTGACCCCATATAGAGCTGCTTCCCGATCTTCACTTAGATCTATTAAAAACAAAAATATTGCACTGATTCTTCTCAAATTTTGTTTGTACATATTTTTCCAAAATACAAGAGACTTTACCAAACATGATCAGGATCGGTCCATTTTTGGACCTAGTCCCTTTATAGATATAGCATCCGATATGAACTTTTTCATATCTGCAGCCAAAAAAATTAATAAAAATTCCACTCAAATTTGGTTTTTGCTTGGGCCTAAGAGATAGGGTTTCTAAATGCATGGTATAGGGTATCGTATAGTCGGTCTAGACCGACTATAATTTTCTTACTTGTTTTTAGTTTAAAATATTTCATTATGATAGAATATTTTATTGTTATCACCAATATTTAGGGTTCATACGTGGTATACTGGCTTTAGTTCAGTTGCCTCAATTGAATTAGTTTAACAACTTGCATAAAAACTTTAATTGGTGAAAGGAACTTATTTTGCTGTTGTATCTATTTTCATTTTATAAGAATTATTATTAAGAGATATTTTATAAAGAAAATCTATTGTATTTTAAAATATATTAGAATTACAATAACATATTTGGGTAAATAAATAATTATTTTTAATGGTAATGATGGAGATCGAAAACAAAATAAATTTGATAAAATACTTTTAAATATTTCTATGGATGCAAATAACTCAAATTTTGGGCTGCATTCGCACGTTGTAGTAAAATATTTTGTTTTACAGTCTGGGATTCTGGAAATGTGCTAAGTTGCCAGCCGGCTCCCTCATCATCACAAATTTCACTTCTTGTCTCAACTCCATCATTCCCATAAACATCGCTTTTTTCTGAGACAAAGGAATCTTCAATTTCTTCTAAAATATATGCGCAGCTTCCAATGTTATTTGGTTTAGCAGTGGAATATATTCTTCAGCACCGTCAGAATGTATCAAATCGTCTTCACTGCTTACTGGTTCACTTAAAGTACTATTTATGTCGGTAGATTTAAATCCTTTAGAACAAACTATTGCGTTTAAATTCATTTCAATTGTTTTATGTAAAAATGGCAACTTCATCGCTAAGAAGATAAGTCGAATAAAGCACAATAACCACAACTTTATACTTGTACTCGTAGAAGGGTTAAAAGAAAAAAATAATAAAATAAAATATAAATAATCTAACCCATAAAAATGAAGTTTTTATTAAAACTCTTTCTTTCCTTATGCATATGAGTTTTGAATCTTTCCGTGACTATGCGTGACTTCGCGTGACTATCTTAAAATGAATCTTTAGCCACAACAAACCTATGGAAAAAGTTTCAGATTGATTGGATAAGGGGAAATGGGGTTTAAATCACTCTATGACTGTGCGTAACTATTCGAGACTGTGGATGACTATGTCAAATTTAATCTGTTTTTCACAGCAAGTGTATGGACAAAGCTTCAGACCGATCGGATGAGGGGAAATGGGTTTTAAATCACTCCGTGACTGTGCATGACTATCCCAAAATTAATCTGTAGTCATAACAAGACTATGGGCCAAGTTCAAGATCAATTGGATAAGGGGGACTAGGGTTGCCCCACGACAGACAGGCAGACAGAGAGTATGAGTTAAAAGAAAGCGTTTAAAAACAAAAACAATTATTGCAAATATTTGAAGGTATGGCTGGGCCTTTAACATCGAAGGCGCCTTGATTTGAATACAAACCCCTCACTAATTTGGAAAACCGAAATCATCGAAAGGAAACTGTAAGCAATATCATTTTAATATGACACCATATCCAGCACAATTAACTTAACTTAGATATAATATTTCCTCAATATTTTTTCCATATAAAGTCATTTATACATTTTCAAAAATAACGACAATGCGACAATAAATTTGGTGTTTTGGACGGAATATTGTGCATAGACGTTCCATATTTTGGGAGACGCAGCTGTAAGATATTAATTTATGTCAAACCTATTCAAATTGGTTATAAATTATGGTGTTTATGTCCTTTAACAGGTAATAAATCTTTAAAAATTTCTATCACATCTTGCCCTTGCAAGTCCAACGTTGGAAAAAGGTATCAACTTTAAAAAAGAACACCGAACCAGATAAATTCGTTATTTGTGGTCAGCTAGCTATATTATACAATTATAGCAAGTGCACGGCGATCTGGATTTGCACTTTAATGCACTCTAAAACTACCGAAGGTTGTGGTAAGCCCTTAATTTATACGGACGAGAAATGCAATGATCCTATGCACACAAATATCATTTACGATTTTTGTTGAAATAATTACAATACAGATTTCCAGATATCATTTCCCATTAAGTTTATGAATTTTTATACCATAGGATTCGGAAAATAAATCTAAATGATAAGCGCCAGTATTCGATATTTCGAAACGCTTTTCTTAGAAAACGTAAAATTGGAAAATTTTTTTGACCTGATATTTGAAATAAGCAGGTCTAATTACCATAAAAAAGCACTTCTTCGAGAAAAGAATTAAAATAAAAAACTAACTTTAGAGCGATATGGGTTAAAGAGAAAACCAAAAATTGTGTTTCAATTTCAAATCTTCAACTTAAGAGCCACAATTTAATTTAAAAAGCTTTTATGCATTCTAAATATTGGAGACGTTAATGACAGTTTATTTGATTGCAATAATATAAAATTTTTCTGATTTTGAGCTTTAATTCTAATTTAAATGCCATTTGTCTGGCATTAACTATAACAAACCATGCAGCATGTTGTGATATGATGTGGATTAAAAATAATTTACGAGCAGGACTGAAATGACCTGTAAGTTGACAGCCGTGAACAGCGAAATTGAATTAAACTGCAGCTGTTGTACTCTATGGAATAAGCAATATCTTTAACGACACAATAAAGTTATTATATTTTTTGTTGTTTTTATATTTGTTGAGTTTTTTTTTTTTATTGTTTTCTTACACAGAGAACAGAAAACGATTGTGGATGCCAATCAAATTGGACTTAGTCTGTTAAATTGAATGTGGTTAGCTCCAGACAACTTAAATGGAAAAAAAGTTTGTTAATTTTTTAGAAATATTAATTTTTTGCGTGTCATTAGAATGTCATTAATTGAATACATATTTTAAAAACAATTTTTATAATTGACTGTCTTGAGTTTAGTTACTCTAATTTGTATTTATATTCTTAATAATAAAAATATTGTTATTGTTATTACACGAGTGCCGGAAAAACAAAAATATTTACTTTAAATTCATTTTGTGATAATTTTTTTCTACAGTTGCCAATTTAGTAAGTCATCAGGAAGATAATTTTGTTTCATGTTAAACACCCACAACTGAAAATGAAATATGGTAATTTGGATACTGTTGAATCTTGGGTAGTGAAATTAAAATGGCTTTACTTTAAATTTGTATGAAAAAAGCAATAAATATTTTAAGATATTTCCAGCAAATTTAAATTTAAAACATTTTATTTACAAAAAAGAAATGGTGATAATGTGCCCTTCCATTTGTCTATATCAATTGCGTAGAGAAAATCGAGGCAAAAACCAAGTATTTTTCCCAGACGATATTTTATATGATACAGCATCCCAACTGTACCGTTTCGCATAAGAATTCAAAAATCTCATTATCGAAATATTTGACAGATAAAGGGTTTTTCAACAGGGACGCTACAAACGTAGAAAGACAGGGACAGCAAACGACGCCATATTTGTTGCCGCTCTTTTGACACTTCTCTTCAGTAAGGTTAGCCATTTCGTGATGGAAAGATATACGAACCAACAACGAGCCAAAATTATTAAAATTTACTACCGAAATTCGGAGTCAGTGGCCTCAAAGTTAAGAGCGCTACGTCCAATTTATGGTCGTCATAATCGTCCTAGCAGATCAACAATTGAGCGTCTAGTGCAAAAATTTGAATCCACAGGCACAGTACAGAATATTCCCGTGCTACTGAGACAAAGAAGTGCCCGTAGTGCCGAGAATATTGCTGCCGCTGAGGCTTCAGTTGAAGAAAGCCCAAATGTGTCTCTCACACGTCGTTCTCAAGCGTTGGGCATCTCTGTGACGTCGTTGTGGCGAATTTTGCGAAAAGATCTTGGCCTACATCCTTACAAGATCAAATTGACGCAAGAACTGAAGCCACTTGACCACCAGAAGCGTCCTATGTTCGTGAATTGGGCTGAGCAACAACTTGAAAATGATTCGGATTTTCATTGTAAAATCATCTTCAGCGATGAGGCTCATTTCTGGCTGAATGGCTTCGTCAATAAACAAAATATGCGTTATTGGTCAGACAGCAATCCACACGTACTCCATGAGTCATCATTACATCCCGAAAAAATTACGGTTTGGTGCGGTTTATGGGCCGGCGGCGTCATTGGGCCGTACTTCTTCCGTGCTGATCAAGACCGGCTCGTTACTGTGAATGGGAATCGCTACCGTTCAATGATAACCGAATATTTTTGGCCCCAATTGGCGGATATAGACTTGGAGGACATGTGGTTCCAACAGGACGGCGCCACAAGCAACACAGCGAATGTCACAATCAATTTATTGGAAAACAAGTTTGGAGAACGTGTTATCTCACGAAATGGTCCAGTCGATTGGCCGACTCGGTCGTGCGATTTAACGCCGTTGGACTATTTCCTGTGGGGCTACGTCAAGTCCATGGTCTATGCCAACAAGCCAGCTACGACTAATGAACTTCGTACGAATATTGAACGTGAAATTGCAGCTGTATCGGCCGATTTATGCTTGAAAACCGTCGAAAATTGGGTTAAGCGTCTGGACTTCTGCAAACGTGCCGGTGGTGGCCATACAAAAGAGATCGATTTCCATACATAATGGCATCGAACGTACTTTCACAGGAATAAAGAATTTCATTGATATCCAAAACCGTTTTGGTTTTATTTAAAAAAAAACTTTTGTAGCGCTCTTATTGAAAAACCCTTTATAACTCATTTCCAATATTAAACTGATTAGGATTACAATAAACATTTTGATCAGAACTAGTTACATGACCAACTATCAAGATCTTCATTTCACCACACATACAGATGGTCATCCCAGGATGGTCCCCGTTTTGTAAATATGCTACAGTCAAATAGAATGAAGGAAGTTAAATTTAAATGGCTTGTTGTGTAAATCTCTATGGAAAAATATTCATGGAAAAGAAGGACCGTAGAACGTACAGGATGTATCAGCATAAAATTATGTACTCTAGAAAAATTTTTTTTTTATCTGATAACTTGTGGCATATTTCTTCAGGAACTTATTGTTACAAGTCTTTGGAACATGCCAAGATACTAAAATGTGAAAAAATTTTACAAAGTGATCAAGACTCTCACTTGTTAGCAGGTGGGAATTGTTGTAGGTGTGGTGGAAAGATGTTATCCAAATGAACATTCATGCCAACCGCTAGATAGTCATCAACAACAGTTTTATCCCCACGAGTTACTTGGGAGACTTGTGTGGAAATTAAATTTTATCATTTTTGCTTGTGAAGATAATAAAATTATAACCAAAAAAATCAAAAAAAAAAAAACAAGTAAGAAAATTATAGTCGGTCTAGACCGACTATACGACACCCTATACCATGCGTTTAAAAACCATATCTCTTAAACTAACTGGACATAGAAAATAAGATAAACCAAATTTGAGTGGAATTTTTATTAATTTTTTTGGCTGCAGATATGAAAAAGTTCATATCGGATGCTATATCTATATGGGCACTAGGCCTAAAATTGGACCGATCCTGATCATATTTGGTAAGGTCTCTTGTATTTTGCAAAAATATATACGAACAAAATTTGAAAAGAATCAGTGCAATATTTTTGTTTTTTGATAGACTTAAGTGAAGATCAGGAAGCAGCTCTATATGGGGCCTATGAGTAAGAGTTGTTCCACAGGGATCATTTTTGAACTACTCATTAATGGATGTAATAAGCGCATACAAACCCAATTTGAGTAAGATCTATATGACAAATTGGATCTTATGGCAATTTATGTCGATTTCATAGGGGTCATTTGTATGGGAGCTAGGTCTGAGCATGAACAGACTCTCACCAATTTCGATAGCGTTCATCCTATGGCCGATAGCAGCTTATATAGTATAGCAAATTTCAAAATATATTCATGTTTGCGACCTGCAGTTTGATTACAAGCTTCACATGGACACACAGACGGACGGACGGACGGACATCGTTAAATCTAATCAGATAGTGATTCTGATTCGATCGGTATAATAAAAGATGGGTCTAGGTCAAATATTTTTGGTTGTTACAAACAGCAGCACAAAGTCATTATACCCAAACCACGTAGTGGTATAGGGTATAAATATCCAGTTGTTGTACATTTTTGGAAGCAAATTTCTTGCAAGAATCGCACATACATATTTGAGTATTTGTTAGAATTTTTGCCATATGGAAAAAAGAATAGAGCTGTCTCTTACCTGCTTCATTGCTGGATATTATAAAAACATTTGTTGCTGATAATCCGTGTGGTAATTTCTCTTTTCGCCAAATATGTTGAATTGTTATTTGTTCTGCAAGTCCCACCAGATAAATCCTGCATCTGAATGTTTTCTTACAATTCCAAGCAGGATTCATTTCAGTCCCTATAACGTACCAAATGCCGAAACATCTAGCTTGGTGAAAAACAATGCAACAGGCCAAAGCCTAATTATATGCTTGCATGTGTAGTTGGCAACTAACTGGTCAAGTGCATCAAATCTAGTTTCGGTCCGTTGTAATTATGTATTATTTCCGCCTTTTTCTTTTCGTCTTCTTTTCCACGGGCAGAATGGTGAACAAAACTCAATAACAGAACGTATTTTTATTATTTTTTTTGGAACTTAGGACACAATGGTAAAAATTGGGAATGCAAAATTGGCTTCTTTTTCATATCTATAACACTGTGGAACAAATTCAGGTTAGCAAAAATTAGGTCGATTCTGAGAGTGAGGGGTGAAAATAGAGGCTAAATTAGAAGACCCGTATCGCGGCGTTCGTTTATGTTAGTTCGAATTTTTTTTTAATCGGCCTTCGAACTTTGCAGTCATATGCCGATTTTCAGCATATTGTTTATATGGTTTTTTGGCTATAACTCGTCGACTAATTGATATTTTTTCAGTCTGTAAAAGCCAAATTATTGCTAGAGACCTGCGCAACAATTAAAATTTTATAAACAATTGATTTCGAAAATTTTTGTGAGCTTATGAAGCAAATTGTTGGAATAATTATTTTTTTCATTCTTTTTGAAAATATTTTCCACAAAACTAAGCCTTTTTTGCTTTCTGTTTGATCTATAATATGCTTCTCAGTTTCTTCAATAAATTTCGTTTGAAAATATAATGGTCTTAGTCGATAATTTGCGTTAAAAATCCCAAACCCATTAAATAAATAGCGATTTAAGTAGAAGTAATTAAAAAGGGAAGTTCCAGGAATTAGGAATTAGTAAAACAATTTTTTCGTTTTCAACCACCGCACAGGTAGCGATTTTTTTTTTATTTCGTACAAGCGAACTATTTTCAAAAATGAAGATTCAGTTAAAACTCGAAACTCAGCCGAAGCTGATGTCTTTTAATTTTCGCTCGGTCGTGATAATATTCGCTATTAATTTTTTTGGAACTTATTTCATTTTGTGAGTGATTTAATTTAAGTGCACCGGTTACATAAAAATAGCAAAAACAAAAACATTGTATAATATATATTGTATTAAAAATGTCGGAACCAAAATGTAAAATGGACCATTTTTGTAATGTTTGTGGACGTTTCATACCAAGCGATGAAAAATGTGGCAGTGCGAGTGATTTTTTTTTTTTGGAAGCCTATAAACAATATTTCTCGCAAGAGTTTATCACTGACGTAAACTATGCCCCTAAAAAGTTTGTTTTAATTGCTATTCAACTCTTATGCAATGGAAAAGTGAAAAGAAGAAGGCTATGCCTTTTGGTATACCAATGATGTGGTTAGACAACAGCCCGCATCAAAAAGAAAATTTCTATGGATGTATAAACTACCATAAAACTATGAATAGAAGGATAGCAAAGAATAAAACTTATGTAGCAGTGCCAAGTGTCCAATTACCATTACCGCACTCAGAATTCGTTCCAGTACCAACGTACCGAAGTATTGATCACCAAACAGATAACATACTACAAACCGCCGCTGCTACATCCATGGATTTCTTCTCAGAATACGACCCTGGTGAAAGTACATCCTATGAAACATCAAAGGACCCAATCCTAGTCACACAAAACCAATTGGATGGAATTGTTGCAAATTTGTGTTTGACTCAGAAAAAATCAGAACTACTGGCTTCATTTTTGAAAGGAAATAATTTGCTGGCGAAAGGTACCAAAGTAACAGCATATCGAAAACGCCAAAAAGAGTTAGAAAAGTTCTTCAATTTGAATGATGCAAAAAATTTCGCTTATTGCAACGATATTGAAATGTTAATGGAGACGATAGGGTTAACCTATAAAAAAAGATGATTGGCGTTTATTTATCAATAGTTCACTAATCAGCTTAAAAGTTGTGCTTTTGCACAAGACAAATAGAATGCCTTCTGTTCCGATTATGTATAGCACTGACACTAGTAAAAATTTCGATAATTTGAAACACATGCTGCAAGTAGTCAAATATAACGAACACCAGTGGCGCATTTGCTGCGACCTCAAAATAGTTTCACTGATTACAGGCTGAAAAGCATCTGGCCGTCCAAAATATTCGTGTTTTTTGTGCGATTGGGATCCACGATACGGAGAAGGTATTAAAGGAAGAAACCAGTGCAAACAGCATGGACGGAAATGGCCTAAAGACAATAGGCTAAACGAAAGTCTTGTTCCTGAAATGAAAATTTTGTTGCCGTTGCTCCGCATTAAACTTGGCATTGGTAAAAGTTTTTTGAAATTTATCGCAAAAAGACCAGCAGTATTCAATCGCTTAGAAGACATTTTCCCAAGACTAAGTAACGCCAAAATTCAGGAAGGGTTGTTAATGGTCCCTACATACGGAAACTAATGAGTCATCAAGATTTTGACCAAGTTCTGACAGACCGAGAATTAAATGCATGGCTCGCATTGAAAGCAGTCATTAAAGGACTTTTGGGTAAAGAACGCAAAGACAACTACAGGCAATCTGTTGGAAACATTTTGGCAGCTTTCGATGAAATTGGGGTTAATATGTCGTACAAAATTCATCTCTTGCATCAGCATCTTGATCAACTCGCTCAACAGTTGCCAACTGAATCTGATGAGCAAGGCGAACGTTATCACCAAACTGCGCTTCCATTTGAAATAAGGTAACTATAGAGTGTGCATATTTTGAATTCCTAGATTTTTCTAATCAGAGTGCACAATTTAAACATGTTAACGATTGAAAACTATTTTCGTTTCAGGTACAGAGGAAAGAAATCTCCAGATGCAATACTCGCTGAAATTTATTGGTGGTATAAAAACACCTTTGAAGAAGAGGAAGACGAGGAAAAAGAGGAAGAAGGGGAAGACAAAGATGAAATTCCAGAATATCTGTTGGACGAAATTATCGACCTTTCTGATGATGATGACGATGACCAAGATATTAGAGAGAGCAGAGATGTTGATCCACAGCTGCTAAACGGCAACTGGCCAAATCATTAATTTAATTTATTAAATTTTTTTAACTTAAAACTTTTCATAACTAGCATTTCAAAAATATATTTTTTTTTCCATATTTTTATAATTTCTTTTTCAACGTTTCTTCAAAACCAACACTGAACAAAATTGGTACATAAAAAATGAGAAGTAAATTAATATTAAGCTGGAAAACGCAAGTTTTGTATTATGATTGTTTTCTTATCAAATTAAGCTTGTTGAAGAAACTGAGAAGCATATTATAGATCAAACAGAAAGCAAAAAAGACTTAGTTTTGTGGAAAATATTTTCAAAAAGCATAAAAAAAATTTATTGAAGAAACTGAGAAGCATATTATAGATCAAACAGAAAGCAAAAAAGACTTAGTTTTGTGGAAAATATTTTCAAAAAGCATAAAAAAATTTTTTTTTTCAACTTTTTGCTTCATAAGCACCACAAAAATTTTCTAAATCAATTTTTTTAAAAATTTTAATTGTTGCACCAGTCTCTAGCAATAATTTGGCTTTTACAGATTGAAAAATTATCAATCAGTCGAAGAGTTATAGCAAAAAAACCATATAAACAATATGCTGAAAATCGGCATTTGACTGCAAAGTTCGAAGGTCGATTAAAAAAAAAATTCGAACTAACATAAACAAACGCCGCGATACAGGTCTTCTAATTTAGCCTCTATTCTCACCCCTCACTCTCAGAATCGACCTAACTTTTGCTAACCTGAATTTGTTCCACCGTGTAATTTTAGGTGGCAAAAAACTTTTATTTCAATGTTCCGACAAAGTAGTTGAAGAGCAAAATGTAGGGTGTAAAAAAATTATCGCAGGTAATAGTATGCCCTTCTGGAAGTGGATTAGATAAAGAAAGCACCACACGTTCACCTAAAGGACAAAATTTGTAAGTAACACGAATGTGGTATAAAGTGCAAAAGTCTCACCTTGATTTTTTTCGGGCTGAGCATTATTGGTCGGCCTGTATAAAATTGTATATTTCACGCATATTTGCTTGCTGAATCGCACAGAGCCCAAACTTTTTTCCATATTATGCCGGCTTTGATGGGATGTACTGCCTAAAACTGCAACGGCCTCGAAATGGGACCAATTGTTCTTCGATTGCAACATTTTTATGCGGATTATTAACAACTTATTATTCCATTTATCTCAAATATTTCTTATCAAGTCTTCGCTCTTCCCTGCCTTCCAAGCTGTCAAATTTTAGGCACTTTGAAATGCTCATTAATTGTTTCATATTCATTGTAGCTCGGAAAATTGGTCTATCATTTTTTTCATCTCATAAGTTAGTGAGGTTTTCTCCATGAGATTTGTATACTCCAGCCATTATGTGCAACCCAACATATGCGTCAAGCTCTATCAGCCCTATTCTTCGCCAGCTACTCAATAAAACTCTAAACCTATTAAATTGGTCGTTTGAATTACAATGTTTTTTTATATTTAGTGACGTAAACAAATCAAATGATGTTTTCATATCCTTGATAAAATTTGAATTTTTTAATTCTGCCTTTTTGAAGCAGTGGACGCTCCTGCCAAAGTGCACTTTTATCTTTTGACAAATACGAAAACGAACTACTGAGTTCCATGTTCACTGAATTTTTTAGCGACATGCACTCCACACTATCGTTGGAAGATGAATATAATTCATTTTCATTGACTTTATTAATTTAATTCATTAACAAATTATTATCAAATGTGACTTAAATTATCATTACTCCGTTTGGGTCAAATTGACCCAAAGGTATGTATGTATATAAGTTATATACTGCCATAGAATCATAATTCCTATAGAATCATATAAAATATAATCATAATTTCTGACATAGTTGTGGATAACTAAAACTTTCAACTCGATAAATTGTCACTAAAAGGACAAATTTTGCATTTAAAAAACAAAGTTGGCTATTTTGATCCAAAATCTGCAGAACGGTTAATTGTTTTAATATTTTGACCAGAATTTATCATAATTTGACCTAGACCCTTTATTATGTCCATCAACTCAAAATCACTTTCTGACAAGGTTCAGAAAATACACACACGAAACACACAATGTTCTGTTCAAAAGCAGCCAACACATGTCTTTATTTTCATATCAATTATGTGCGTTTCAAAATTTTCTACGGTACCCAACACAACCATGACTGTGTTCGTTTTAATATTTCGTTATTTACACGAACATTTTTGTATCACATACTTTTTGCTTCAATCACACATAAAGCACACATTTTTGAGTGTTGCTTTATTTGAAGTTGATGTTCTGGTACGTGTAGTGAAAAAAAACACAGAACATGTAAAATAAACAGGTTCGAGTTCAGTTATATTTTAAGTCGTGTTGTGGCTCGTGTAGTAAGAAACAACAGAACATGTACAGTAAACAGGTTCGAGTTCAGTTATATTTTAAGTCGTGTTTAAAATATAACTGAACTCGAACCTGTTTATTGTACATGTTGTGTTTTTTCTTACTACACGAGCCACAACACGACTTAAAATATAGCTGAACTCGAACCTGTTTATTTTACATGTTCTGTGTTTTTTTTCACTACACGTACCAGAACATCAACTTCAAATAAAGCAACACTCAAAAATGTGTGCTTTATGTGTGATTGAAAAAAAAAAGTACGTGATAGAAAAATGTTCGTGTAAATAACGAAATATTAAAACGAACACAGTCGTGGTTGTGTTGGGCACCGAAGAAAATTTAAAAACAAACATAATTGATATGAAAATAAAAATATGTGTGTGTTGGTCTAAGTTATGTTTGTTTACATATATGTACGAGTTTTTTATTCAGTGTGTGTTTTTTTCTGAACTCTGCTTTCTGAGTCGATTTAGTCATGTCCGTTCGTTTGTCTGTGTGTCCAAGTAAACCTTGTAATCAAACTACCGGTCGCAAATATGAATATATTTTGATGAAGTGGCTTTTTCCTTCACGAGGACCAAAGGAAAAAATAAAAAATTTCGAATTAGTCTCAACCAAAAATCTTGGCAGTTTTTGTTTTGGTACAGATCAGAATTATGTCCAGATATTAACTTAACTTAACTTAATTTGCAATGTTTTAATTTATATATAAAAAGATTGATTTAATTTAATTTAATGTCGTCT